>PVLA01000803.1:107863-450493 GCA_004027455.1 Hydrochoerus hydrochaeris | reverse complement strand
TTTATCACTGTTTTGCTCAGTTTTGATTAATGGTACTGCTTTATTCAATATTCTGTTTTTAAAAGTTCAATATTTCCTTCCATTTTCCTCTATTTGATTGAAAGAACAGCTAATGTGAACAAAATGGGCTGTACTATTGAGCCCATTGCTTGTGTCCTGGTGACCTGCTCTGAGGTTCTGTGGTAGTTTTATTGCAGTGTGGTCACATGGGTTTGTTCTGTCTTGTTCTGCTGTATTTTGCTACCTTCAAAAAAAAAAGTAGATAAGAAAGTAACAAAATGCCTCCAAAAATCTCCCAACTCCACCAAAGCTGATCCATAGAGCATGGATGAGGAGAAACTCAAAAACAAGGCAACAGAATTATATAAGGTGATTAAAAGTATATAACAACAACAAAACAAGTCAGTAAGGTACTGAGCAACCTGAAACAGGACATAACTAAGCAGATAATGGACCTAAAAAGTAAAAAGAAGAAAAGAAAGTGCTCTAGAGGATATGGCTACATGTATGTTTGAGTGTGTAGGATTGATAACCATGTTGCTAAGTTGTTACTGGATCATTGAACTTCTTTGCAGTCTCGCTGTTTGAATGTACACTTTGTATGCTTTAATTTTGTGACTTTAACAACTAGGTCTAAGAAGACAGTATGTAATTTATCAACTAGTGATTTCTTACTGCTTTTTTTTTTCTGAGATTCTGTATTGTTTCTACCCCTTTTTCTGTTTTGCTTTTTTTTCTCTTTAAATAAAATTTTTTTAAAAAGTAGATATTCAAATAGTGAGACTATAAACAGCTACATATGCATGAGTCTCTACATGTATTTCTATCCTTTCTGTATTAGAGGGAAAAACAAAACCTTGCAAGACAAAACAAAACAAATTCCTATAAAAACATGAAACCAAAAAGTTGTATAAAACCACAGTACAAGGTGATCTACAATGGTTACTGTGTTGTTTCTTATTATCTTCAATAGAATTGTCTATATCATCAGGCATAATTGAATATAGCAGTATAATTGAATATAGCAGTACATAACAATGTTAGTAAAAACAAAACATTGTAGACAGTATAAAACTTCAAAGGCAGGTAATAATCAAACCAGAGTGGATATTCTAGTGGATCTTGTCATCTTCAGTGCAGTTGCCTATACTCTCAGACTTGATACTATTAATCATAACAGCTTTGAATAAAATCTATCAATACAGAACAGCAGTCTAACAAACCAGATTTGATTATGATCAGTCATGGTAAAACAGTGCAAGTTATACAGAGCTTTAGATTAAGTGAATGGGAAATTAAGGATGATTACCATACTATATCCTGCTATTTTCAGGATAACTGTCTGTGCCCTCAAATCTAGTACAGGTAGAATGACTAGAACAGAATATAATACATCTAAGCAGAATGGTGTGAGTAATGTGGGTTTTAAATCCTGGTACACTATTAACAATATAGTGTATCAAGGCCATCTATGTTAGAGATTATAGCCAACCTTCTCTGCCTCATTTCTGCTATGCTATTCTTCTGCCTTTGTTTGTCTACTTTTCTCCTTCATTCTACTGCCAGTCCCACTCATTGAGGCCTTTCTGCCACTGTTCCTAAAATCCTGGTATTTTTTTTTCTCTCTCTAGAATATCCTTCAGTATTCTCTGTAGGGTTGGATTGGTAGTCACAAACTCCCCCAGTTCCTCTTTGCCATGGCAGCATCTTGTTTCTCCATTAATTTCTAGTGACATTTTTGCAAGGTACATCAATCTGGGCTAGAGGTAATTTTCTTTCAGGGCTTGGAATGCTTCACTCCAAGCTCTTCTTGATCTGATGGTCTGTGTTGAGAAGTCTGCCATGATCTTGATGGGCTTTTCTGTTTCTTTTCTCTGACAGCTTTTAATATTCTGTTTTTATATTGAATTTCTGGTATCTTGATTATTATATGTCTGGGTGTAGCTCTGTTTTGCTTGTAGGTGGCTGGAGTTCTATATGCCTCACATAACCAAATGTCATTTTCTTTTCCCATGCTTGGGAAGTTTTCCTTAATTATTTCCAAGAATATCCTTTGTAATTCACCTGTATGTATTCCTGCTGCTTTGCTCATGTTCCTTATTCTTAAATTATAGATTCTCTTGTCATCTTCTAGCCTTTGTATTGTTACTGCCTGTTTCCTTGTTATTTTTAAGAGATCTTTCCTTTCATGAGCACACATTGCAAACTTGTCTTCAAGTTTTGATAGTCTATCCTTAGTTTCTTTTAAGGAGTTTTGCTGGCTTTCAATGGAGTTTTTAATTTCCTGGTAGTGTCTTTGAATCTGCTTCATGTATTCTATATTTTCTTTATATTCTTTATCGAATGTTTCTTTCCTTTTTTTGTGTTCCTCTCTTCTTCTGTCTGTGTCTTCCTGAGAGATGCTTAGCATTTCTTTTATTAATCTACTTATATCTTGCTTTACCTGATTTAATATTTCAGTTTTGAGCTCATCTACAAGGTCCCGAAGATATCTCCTAATGTCTATTGAAGCCACGTCTAATGTTGCATGTCTGCTGCCCTCAGTCTCCTTTGTTTTTCCCTCTCATGGGAATTCAGGCTGCTTGGCAGGTCGCAGTGAAAGTGCTGTGTCCAGTAATTTTAGCTGTTCCAGTTGAAACCACGAGACTGCATGTTTGACTAGCTTTTTTCGTTTTAATTTCTTCCTGTGTCAAGAGGATCCATCTCCCTCTGTCTGGGTCTCTCCAGTATGTTTTATTCTGGCGTATGAGTTGTTTCTCCTGGGAGGCTTTGTATTTTGTTGCTCACTGATTGGCCATCTTTAGCTCTTCCTTCTAAAGTCTCTTCTTATCAAATAGGATGACAGTACTATAATATCATTAAAATGTTACATTTCTTAATTGAAATGAAACCAATCTTAGGATTTCTTACTTTCAGCTTCAAAAGGTCAGTGTTGGTCTTAGGTAAATGCATGATTTGAAATATTTTAAAAGTGATCAAGTTTGTATTTCTTACCTTTGCTTAATTAGTATATTTTTAAGGTTGTTTCACACTTTGAAGTCCACCAATATAACTAATAGTTCTCATCTCTGGAATCATCTCTATTATGTAAATCAGTTGTACTTCCTAAGAGTTGTGTTAAAGTGAACAGAGATGTCCAAAAAATATAGCATACGAGGGATTTAGGTAAAAAGATCCACAAGTATCCTGTTGTTTCTTGAATTCAAGGAAAGTATTTGGATATAAAGGTGGGTAGATCATAGAAGATTGGTGGTATCTTAGAACCACCAGGTTTGGAAGTCAACTAAACATTATCAAGTTACACATGAGGTAACTTGGTCCTATTGAGATTCAGTTACTTACCCAAGGCCTCAGTGTTAAAAGTTTTAGGAATATACTAAAGTAACTTTGACTCTAGTCTTTCCTTAAAATCTAAAATCTAATGGTGATGACCACTCAGTGCACTTTCTAGAATTAATTCTAGGGTAACATAGGCAAGAGGTTTCCAAACAATTTTTGGTACAAGATTAGTTAATAAATATTTCACATATTATGGGCCACATTCTTTGTCACATATACTTCTTTTTGTATTTGCAATTCTTTACAAATACAGAACTATTCTTATTTGAGCTCTAATGTACTAGCTGAGGATTAGATATGATCTCTGAGTTAGAATTTTGCCAATCCCTATTATAGGTCAGAGAGTGTTGAGCAACACAATTTCTCTGTTAGTCAGCTTTCTTTTATAGTTAATAGTTGAGATAATTAACTTTTAAGAGTTAATTTTGCAGCTTCAAGTCTATGACCAGATTGTTCTCTTGCTTTTGGGTCTATGGCAGTACATCATTGTAGGATTACATGGCAGAGCAAAACCTTTCACCTCACAGCCAGGAAGCACAAAACAGGATCCTCTTTGAGGAAATGCTTACAATGACTTCTCACTAGGTCTTAACACTAGGTTCCTCTACCTCATAGCAGCACTTCAATGAGGACTAACCTTTCAATGCATGGGCATTTAGGGGACATGATCCAAACTATAGCAGTTTCATTGGCCCAGAGCAAAATTAAAAATAGTAAGTCTAATGCAGTAAGGTAAACTAATTCTGTTCATTGTTCTGAAATCATATCCTCTGTCCATTTTGGAAGAAATCATTAAAAAATTCTCTTGTAGAATATGATGACTATGGTTTTCAAAGATGTTCTTCCTTAGCAAAAAAAAAAAAAGAAGAAGAAGGAAGAAAGGAAGGAAATAAATGTCCTAATTACAAATTATGTATATTTTATTTTCCATGAAGCACCAAAATCTGAATGATTTTAAGAGTAGCCACTGCTCCCAAATAAAACATATTAGACTTTTAGAAAATATCTAAATGATATTCATATTTGAATGTAAAATATAACTTAATCTAACTGAATTTTTTTTTTTTTATCGGTACTGGGGATTGAACTCACGACCACACACTGGCAAGGCAGGTGCTTATGCCGCTGAGCTAAATCCCCAGCCCCTTAATCTAACTGAAGCCTGGCAATTATTTCAGAATCATTTGACTAGTTCCTGTGTTCAATTTATTGCATGATAGAAGTTATTTTTATTGTGAGTGTTAGGCTCAGTACTGTCGCATTTCTTTTACTTGCATAATGGAAATAGCCTTTTTTGAGACCTTTCTCTTCTGTTATGGTGTTACATAAGAAGTGAAATCATTATCTAGATAGGCGGGGCATGCTTATAATGGTACTCTGGGAAGCTGAGACAGTAGGACTGAAAATTCAAGCCCAATCTGGGCAACTTAGTGGAAGCCTGACTCAAAATTTAAAAATTAAAAAAGGTCTGGGAGCTCAGGGTGAAGGCAAAGCCCATACTTTGTCCTATTTTTCCTCTTCCCACAGCACCTAGAATAATAATTAAAATTATAATTTTTCTTATTTAATAAAGAAACAAAACAATCAGAAAGTCAGAAATATTATATGTTGGGAAGATTACTGTCTCTAGTAGAAATGAATCTGAAGGAATGTGGTTGGATAATCTAAGGTGAAACACATGCACCTCTCAGGTACCTTTTATTGCCTTATTTAATTATTTAATTTGACATCTTTTCAGAGCAATATCTAAAAAGTAAACGTTCAACACTGATCAAGAGTTAAGGTGAAATATATCATGAAGGAAGAGTATATTAGTTATCTGCATAACAAATTACCCAAAAACTTAGCAACTTAAAGTAACACTTATTAACTAGCAATTTCTGTGGCTCAGGAATTGGCATGCATGACAGTTTAGCTGGGAGGTTTTATACCACAGGTTCTCTCATGACTCTACAGTTAAAGCGTTAGCTGTGGCATTAATCATGTGAAGGTTTGACTTTGCTGGGGGAATCCGTTTTCATGATGATTAGCTCAAAAGAAAACTCACCTTGTAGGCCTCCTTATAGAACAGTATGTCTTCATGATATTGCAATTAGCTTTCCTCAGAGCAAGTGATTCAAGAGAACAAAGAGAAAAACACAAGATCTGTTATGACCTAATCTTAAAAGTCACAGTGTCCTCTGTACTATATTCCACTTGTAAGAAAAGACTCACAAGGGCCAGTTTATAAAACACAGGCTGGAAAGCCTCCTTTTCAAGGGAGAAGTATCAAATAATTTTTGGATGTATCTTAACCACACCAGTTAGCAAGAAACAAGAACAGTGCCTCTCCTCTATTGTTCTAAAACAAGTCAGCTTTGCATATACTATCAACACCATTAAAGACAGTTTATAGTTTTTAGCATTTCCAAGGAAAGGAGGTCTCACCCACCAACCCCAAGTAGTTCACTAAAACATTTGTTTCAATCCATATATATCAAACACTATTTACATAATTTTCTTCATATAACAATACTTCTGGTGATATTTCAGTCTCTTAGTGACTTTAAAGATGACTCGAGCAATAGCAATGTCCTAAAAAAGTACCTTGATGAACTTTTTAGTTCAGACCGAAGGTAAAAATTGTGATAAATATTGGACAGAATTTCTTAGAGGAACATTTCCTACAGAAAATGATGTTTTAAAATTACATAGTATTTATATCTTATCTAAGAATTTTGTTCACTTTAACTGGTCCAACAAAAGTATATCAGAAAATTTTCTATAATATTGTTAGTCTACACAACTTTTTATAAAAAGTACACGTGGAGATATATGTTTATACCATCTAAAAAAAAGCAGCAAGAATTCTGCAAGTCTAATTCTTAGATTTAGCACATGATAGCAGAAATAGAGAACCAGAAGAACAACATTAAATTAACTACAAAAACATAGTTTGCCACTAACGTTAAGTATAATGTTAAGCATCTCTTCTTAGATTTAAAACATTTTTAGCATGTTCTTAAGGAATTACTGGTAGGAGCCTGAGATATTATTCTAAGCATGGAACACTCTTCTGACCCAAAATACTAGATTTCATACCTGTGCTAGTTCAGGAAGTAAATCCTTTTCACATGGTAATAACACAAAAAGCTCAAGGTTTTCACTTTATATAATTTCTAGAGATGTTGATATTAAAAGGCCCAAACCCTGAAAGCTATATATGAAACAACACAGACACTTCAGAAAGGTGATCAGAGAAGGTTGTGCCTATCCATCAACATTTACTATCAAATGGCAGGTGTTTACCATTAATTGTCATTAGAAATGCATCACTGGGGCTGGGGATTTAGCTCAGCGGCATAAGCGCCTGCCTTGCAAGTGTGTGGTCCTAAGTTCGATCCCTAGTACAGATTTAAAAAAAAAAAAGAAAGAAAGAAAGAAATGTATCACTAATCTTCTAAATGGAACTACCAAATGAGATTTTAAACATTTTTACTCTGATATTCAAGCCCTTGGGCAAAGAAACCAACCAGGACATCAGACAATACCGTGAATGTGACCTGTCAATGTCAAACATACAAGGAAACCTAGTTTCTGATTTAATCCTAGAAAACTAATAGTTATTACAATTTCTAGAATAGTCCTTATGAGTTCGAGACTCATAAGGCTCATTCTAGAAATTTTATTAGGAAGCAAACTACAAAGTGAAAACCTTGAGTCTTTGTGTTACTAATATGAGAAGAGGGTTTACTTCCTGAACAGGTATAAGTATGAAACAATGTTTCAGCTGGGTGGAGTGTCCCATGCTTAAAGGACTGTCTCAGGCTACTAATAATTCCTTACAAGTGCGCCGAAAAAACTGCACCCAAGAATAAAAATTTTACAGAATACTTCCTGTTTCTCTTCTAAATGGAATACACAGTACATCTCTATTTTTTTTTTAAAGCTGCATGGTCTAACAATAATATACATTTTGAGAATTATGAAACAAAATTCTTAGATGAGATTTTGTGAATACTGTTATAATTTAAGAAATTATTAAGGACTTGCATGTATAATCAGCAAGGACTCTATCATTGAAGGAAATTCCCAATCTAGTTATAAGATTTGTTGTTTGCAGTAAATCTGAAAAGTATTTGATTTGTAAAGCAATAAATTTACACATTCTAAAATGGCAAGGTATTTTTGTTTGAAGATTTTGTACAGTAAAAACCAGGAAAGTACCATTTTTCATATTATAACATTGAATTATATAGAACTAGCATAAATTAAATTTTGAAATTTTGACTGTGCTAAGTAACTTTGTGTGGTGAGTCATACAACTCACTAGCACTTAACTAACCATCTGCTCTAACTCCTACATCTATATTTTTTCTTTTATACTTCTTAGCAGCTCTTAATATAGAAATTACTATTACAATTTACATTTTACTTATTATATTTACTTACTATGATTCATTTATTTATCATGTTTATTATATTTCACTACTTTTACAAAATAGACAAGAAAAGGATGGTATTTCTTAGAGTTACTATTTAAGATTCTGAGGAGGTTAATATCTGTCCTGACCTAGCCTCCATTTCACTCACTATATATGAAATTCAATGTCCAGCTACATTTAAGGCTTTTTCAGGCATGCTTTAAAAATTTAAATTATGGAACATAAGCACATATAATTCCAGTGTTTAGCTTTAGATATATATTTAACATTAGTGACAAACTATGCTTTTATAATTAATTTAACATTGTTCTTCAAAATTTTTTTAAATTTTTCTTTTTTTATTAAATTTTCTATCTCTGTGTCTCATATAACCAAAAAACTACATATGACAGAGTAGCAAAAACTGAATTTGAATTGAAATGTCTGCTTTTGGGGAATATTTTCATTTGCAAATGAGTTTATCTTATATGATAATGTACTTCTCTTGGAAACACAGAGTGACTAACTATGAAATCGTATCTGGCTCCCTTCTCTTCTGCATATTCAGAGCTAGGCTGGACTAAGAACATTAAGAAGAAGCATTTTTCTCAACTCCTATTCCAGGCTTTTGGAACATCGATATATCCTGGAAAAAAATCTAAATGCTCATATTCTAATTCTTCTCATGTGCTCTTTTCTTTCTACCTACAAGGTGGCTGGATTCCACTTTTGCAAAATAATGTCGGAAGCAGCATTCTGCCTAGAGTGACCTAGGAAGAATTTTTGGAAGTCATGGTGGACTAGCTGTCTTCATCCCGTCACCTCTTTCTAGGGTCTATCTTCTGATAGCCTCATCATGTACAGTCCATGCCAGGGTTTCCCTGGCTCAACCTATAAGTAAATGAAATACCACCGTGTTATATCACATTCTTGTAGTTTTATTTCCCCTTATAGAAAGTAATGTGTCAGAGACAATAATTTAAATCAAGAAGTAGGTGTAATTTGAGAAGCATGTTGCTTTCCGTTAGAGACTGATATGTTTACTGCTGCATCCATCTAATCCCGTACTACATTTCAGAATTGGAAGGGATGTTAATGTTAGTGGTTCCAACTGGAGCTAGGCAGTTAAAGGTCAAAATTTCACTTTTATTATTGATAAAGCTGTTCATGAAATGAGGATAGGGCTGAGGGCCGAAGGAGCTTGCCGATGTCTCCTGAGGTGTCCTTTGTCAGCTCTGCCCTGCTCCGAAGTCAGACCCTGGAACAGAACTTAAACTGATTCAGTTTGGTCCAGGACTTAAATTTTATGAGTTTATGATCATATTAGTAGATTAACTCCACTTAATTATCATCTCCAAATTAATAAAGTAGTAGGGAAAAGCAATTATGAGAGGCAGTGGGAGGGGGATTTTTGGTGAATAAAATCCTTCCATTTCATTTCAAAATATTTTAAGAACTGCCTAACAGGAATATACTATAAATTACTAACACATTTATTTAAAGAAAAAACAGAAAAAGAGTAGAAATAATACATAATTTCAAAAAAAAATAAACAGTAAGAAATCACTAGTTGATAAATTGCATATTGTCCTCTTAAAAGTAGTTGTTCAAGTTACAAAAGTAAAGTATACAAAGTGGACATTTAAACAGTGAAACTGCAAACAGTTCTGTTCAACTATTTAACAAAAACTTAGTAATATGGTTATCAATCCTACACACTTAAACATACATGCAGTTATATCCTTTAGAGTACTTTCTTTTCCTCTCTTTTTTAACAATAGCAATTACACATTTTGGGTTTTATTACTCCTATATTTATTATTACTTTTTACACTAGAGATACAATGTAATATTTATAAATATGATTCTTATTTATTTCACTAATGAGGATAACCTCAAGTTGTCTCTATTTGCCTGTGAAAGTCTCAAGATCATCCTTTTTATAGCTGAGTAATATTCCATTGTATAAAAATACCACATCTTTTTCATCCACTCTGCAGTTGATGGGCATTTTGGTTGTTTCCAAGATTTAGCTATTACAAATTGTGCTGCTGTGAACATGGGTGCACATATATCACTGTGATATGACCTTCTCAGTTTTTCTGGGAAAATACCCAGGAGGGGAATAGCTGAATTGAATGGAACTTCCAATCCTAGTCTTCTGAGGAATCTCCATACTGATTTCCATAGTAGCTGCACCAGTCTGCACTCCCACCAACAGTGGAGCAGTGTTCCTTTTTCCTTGCAGCCTTGCCAACATTATTTACCAGTTGATTTCTTGATGGCAGCTATTCTTTCTGTAGTGAGATGAAATCTCAATGCTGTTTTAATTTGCATTTCTCCAATGACCAGTGATGTTGAACATTTATTCATGTATTTATTTGCCATTTGTATATCTTCCTCTGAGAACTGTGTGTTCATCACAGATGCCCATTTTTGGAGGGGTCTTTGAATTGGGAGCTTGATGTTTTTCAGTTCTTTATATGTTCTGGACATAAGTCCTTTGTCTGGGGGTTGTTGGCTAAGATTCTCTGCCATTCTGTGGGTTTTCTTTTCACTTTGTTGGTGATTTCTTTTGAAGTGCAAAAACTTTTTAGTAATATGAGATCCCAGTTATTGATTCTTTGAAGTATTTCCCATGTGGTTTGCATTTTATTCATGAATTCTCTCCCTATGTTTTTACCTACTTTGTCTTCCAGTAGATTTAGTGTTTCTGTTTTAATATTTAGATCCTTATCCATTTTAACTTTAGTTTAGTGTATGATAGCATGGGTCTATTTTCAGTCTTCGGCATGTGGAAAGCCAGTTTTTCCAGCACCATTTATTAAAGAGGCTTTTTCCCAGTGAACACGTTTAGCCCCTTTGTCAAATATAAGGTGGTTGAGTGTCTTTATGGTAGTGTTTGCATCTTCTAATCTGTTCCATTGATCTTCAGGTCTGTTTCTTTGCCAGTACCATGCTGATTTTATTACTGTGGCTTTGTAGTATAGTTTCAAGTTAGGAATTGAGATGCCTTCCATCTTGCCTTTGTTGCCCAGAATTGCCTTTGCTAGTCTAGGTTTCTTCTGTTTCCAGATGAATTTTAGGAATATTTTCTCTAGATCTGTAAGGTATGTTGATGGTATTTTGATTGGGATTGCATTGAATCTGTATAACAGTTTTGAGAGTATGGTCATTTTCACAGTGTTGGTTCTTGCTAACCAAGAGCAAGGAATATCCTTTCATTTTCTAATATCCTCTTCAATCTCCTTTTTTAGAGTACTATAATTTTCAGCATATAGATCTTTTAAACTCTTGGTTAGGTTGATTCCTAAGTATCTGATTTTTTTAGATGTTATTGTGAAAAGTGAGTTTTCTGTTTATGTACAGGAATGCTATTGATTTTTGAGTGTTGACTTTGTATCCAGCTACACTGCTGAATTTGTTTATTACTCTAGTAGTCTTTTAATGGAGTTTTTGGGGTCTTCTATATAAAGTATCATGTCATCTGCAAATAATGATAATTTAACTTCTTCTTTTCCTATTTTTATTCCTTTTATTTCTCCCTCTTGTCTGATTGCTCTGGCTAATATTTCTAGAACTATATTGAATAGGAGTGGTGATAGTGGACATCCTTGTCTTGTTCCTGATTTCAGAGTGAAGGCTTTCAGTTTTTGTCCATTTAGTATAATGTTGGCTGTTGGATTGTCATAAATGGCCTGTATGAGATTGAGGTACATACCATCTATTCCGAGTTTGTAGGGTTTTTATCATGAACAGGTGTTGGACTTTATCAAAAGTTTTTTCTGCGTCTATTGAGATGATCATGTGATTATTTTTGGCTCTGTTGATGTGGTGTATTACATTTATTGATTTGAGTATGTTGAACCATCCCTGCATTCCTGGAATAAATCCCACTTGGTCATGGTGTATAATCTTCTTGATGGTTTGCTGCATTCTTTTTGCCAGTATTTTATTGAGAATCTTTGCATCGGTGTTCATTAGTGAGATTGGTCTATAGTTCTCCTTTTTGGTTGGATCTTTCTCTGGTTTTGGTATCAGGGTAATACTTACCTCCAAGAATGATTTAGGGAGGACTTCCTTTCTTTCAATTTCATTGAAGAGTTTAAGGAAAGTTGGCATTAAATCTTCTCTAAATTTCTTACAGAATTCAGCAGTGAATCCATCAGGACCTGGGCTTTTCTTTGTTGGTAAGTTTTTAATCATGTTTTTTATTTCAGTAGCTGATATTGGGTTATTCAAAATTGTTAAATCTTCTTGATTGAGATTTGGTAGTTCATATGTTCCTAGAAATCTGTACATTTCCTTTGTGTTTTCTACCCTAGTGAATAGAGATTTTCAAAGTAGGTGTTCATGATCTTTTGAATTTCCATGGGATCTGTAGTAATTTCCCTCTTTTTAGTCCTTATTGCATGGATTTGGGTTTTTTCTTTCCTTTTCTTGATAAGGTTGGCTAGAGTTTTATCAATTTTTTTATCCTCTCAAAAAACCAGCTCTTTGATTCACTGATTCTTTATATAGTTTTTTTGGTTTTAATTGCATTAATTTCTGCTCTAATCTTTATAATTTCCTCTCTTCTATGAGCTTTGGGTTTGACTTGTTCTTCTTTTTCTAGGAGCTTGAGATGTAGCATTAGGTTATTTATTTGTGCTTCTTCCATTTTCTTGATGTGACTATTTATTGATATATATTTTCCTCTTAGGACTGCTTTCATTGTGTCCCAAATGTTACAGTATGTTGTTTCTGCATTTTCATTGTATTGTAGGTATTGTTTTATTTCTTCTTTAATTTCATCTGTAACCCACTGGTGGTTCAGAAGGTTATTATTTAATTTCCATGTATTTGTGCAGTTTTTGCAGGTTTTTTTGCCATTGATTTCCAATTTTAGTTCACTATGATCAGATGTTATGCATGGGATAATTTCACTCCCTTTGCATTTACTGAATGCTTTATGAGTTAATATATGGTCTTTTAATATTCTCTTTCTGTGATGGATTTCTGGGATCCTGATTATTATATGTCTGGGTGTAGATCTGTTTTGGTTGTAGCTGGCTAGAGTTCTGTATGCCTCATATATCTGAGCATCACTTCCATTTACTATGCTTGGGAAGTTTTCCTTAATTATTTCTGTGAATAGCCCTTTTATTTCATTTGTATTTGTCCCTGCTTCTTTGTTTAATTTTTCATTCTTAAATTATAAATCCTCTTGCCGTCTTCTAGCCTTTGTATTGTTGCTTCCTGGTTTCTTGTTATTTTTAAGAGATCCTTCCTTTCATGTTCATACATTGCAAATCTATCTTCAAGTTTTGAAAGTCTGTCTTTAGTTTCTGTGAAGAAGTTTTGCCAGCTCTCAATGGAGTTTTTAATTTCCCTGATATTCTCTTTGGATCTGTTTCATGTATTCTAGATTTTGTTTATATTCTTCATCAAAGACTTCTCTCCTCTCTCTGGGTTCCTCCATTCTTCCATTTGTGTCTTCTTGAGCAGTGCCCAGCATTTCTTTTATTAATCTTCTTATATCTTGCTTCACCTGAGTTAGAATTTCAGATTTAAATTTGTCAATGAGGTCACAGAAGTATTTCTTTATTTCCGATGAGGCTGTATCTGACATTGCATGCTTGCTGCTTTTGCTCTCTGCTGCATTCACCTCTCCTGGACTTAAACTCCCTGGGGCAGCAGTTGGAGGCTTTTTGCTGTTTTTTTGTCTTGTCATGTTTCTGGCTTCTTTCAGACAGGTGAATGGTGGGGTCTTGGGACCCTTTTGTATTGCTTACAGGTTTTCTGAAGCATACTGGCTAGGGGGCCACTGCTCTCTCCCAGTTCTGTTATTTCTTTGCTGACTTTTTGTCTAGTTAATCTATCTCTTTGTGACAGTGGAGTGTTAAGATCTCCTATTACAATTGTGTTCTTGTGTACTTGGTTTTTCATGTCCATTAGTGTTTGGTCTTATATAGTTGGGTGCTCCTGTATTTGGTGCACATATATTTAAAATTGTTAGTTCTTCCTCTTCTAGTTTTCCACGTATGAATATGTAGTGGCCTTCTTTACTTCTCTTAATCATTTTAAGTTTGAAGTTCACTTTGTCTGCAAACAGAATAACTACTCTTGCTTTTTTCTGGGTTCCTGTTGCATGGAATACTGTTTTCCATCCTTTAACTTTTAGTCTATGAGTTTCTTCTTGAGTCAGGTTTGTTTCTTGTATACAGCATATTGTGGGGTCCTGTTTCTTGATCCATTCTGTCAACCTGCTTCTTTTGACAGGTGAACTGAGTCCATTTACATTTATGGTTATCACCGATATGTACTGGCTTGACTTTGCCATTTTATGTTCCTGTTGTTGGTTTCCTGCTTTCTTTCCTTGTTTAATTTCTTGTCCAGCCTGGTGGTTTCTTTCTGGTGTTGTTGTTCTGGAGATTGTGGTCATTTTTATCTCTTTCTAGTATGTCTTTCAATACTCTTTCTAGGGTTGGTTTGGTAGATATGAATTTCTTCAGTTGTTCTTTGTCATGGAAGTATCTTGTTTCTCCATTATATTTGAAAGACAGTTTTGCTGGGTACATCAGTCTGGATTGAAAGTTGTTTTCTTTCAAGGCTTGAAATACTTCACTCCAAGCTTGTCTTAACCTGAAGGTTTGTGCTGAAAAATCTGCTGTGATTCTAATTGGCTTTCCTTGATAAGTGAGTTGTGTCTTTTCTCTAACAGCTTTTAGTATTCTGTTTTTATGCTGTATGTCTTGGATCTTAATTATTATATGTCTGGGTGTAGATTTATGTTGGTTATGACTGTTTGGCATTCTATATATGTCACTTATTTGTATGTCAAATTTTTTCCCCATGTTTGGGAAATTTTCTGGTATTACTTCTGTGAACAGCTTAGTTATGTCCTTTGTGTTGTCTCCTGCATCCTCACTGATGCCTATTAGTCTTACATTGTTTCTCTTGGCATCATCTTGAAGCTGCTGGATTGTCATTTCATGCTGCTTTGTTTTTATAAGTTCTATCTTTTCATGGTCACTATCTGTGATCTTGTCCTCAAGGCCTAAAATTCTATCCTCAGCTTCATTTAAACGATTTTGCCAGCTTTCAGTAGAATTTTTTGTTTCTTGGATATCTCTTTGAATTTGTTTCATGGATTCTACATTGTTCATTCAAAGTTTCAATCAATTTCCCATGATCCTGTATTTTTAAACCTATTTCTTCCTTAGCTATGTTAAGCAAATCATTTACTAAGATTGTTATTTCTGTCTTTATATAAGACATTACTTCTAATTTTATTTCCTCTATAGCCTCACAGATTTGTTTCTTTACTTCATTTGCTATCTTTTCAGAGATTTCTGATGTATGACTTTTAAAGTCCTCCATTTCCCTGTTGCCTGTTCTTGCACCTGGTGGACTAGATATTTGAGATTGCAATTTGGTTTTTCGTTTTGTCATTTTCACCTTCTGGGCCAATATCTGGTTATTTAATCCCAATAGTCACAACTGTCTGCAGTGTTCTCCCAGGGTTCTACTCCGTGGTTGATGCCTGCCTGATTGTTGGGTACGTAGCGACCGGAACCTGCCGGGGTCCTCTGTCTGGGCAAGGGATCACCAAGTCTCCCATCAAACCAGCACTGCCAGTCTACCACAGTTCAAGGTTCTGGGAGAGAGAGTGGGAGCCAAATGTTCACAGCAGTGCTTGGTCTAAAAGATGAGGAGGGTGGCCAAGGGCAGTGGGTTGAGCCCAGGTGGGTGCGGCAGAACCTGCCAAATAATTTCCTGAAACTTGGGCCCTGGAGTACAAAGTGAGGAATGTTCATAAATCAAACAAGAACCATATCAGGGAAGATCTGACATGTCATACATATTTTCTATGTAAATAGAAAAACATTAAAGGGCTTTTTAAGTGAAGGAGAAATAAGATCAGATTCATATACAAGAGTGTAGAAAAAAATCTCTTCTATTTTAGTTCCTTCTAAAGAGTCCAACTAAATGTGTTCTGCTTCACTCTTGAAGAAATGTTGCTGTACAATCTGTGAGTAGAAAGCTAGAGCAGCCACACTACTGTGCTTTCCAGAAGAAGAAAGAATTTCCTAGGACAACTAGAGGAATGGGACAGAGGGGAAAAAAGCCAGTGAAATGGCAAAAGGCAATACGCTTACATCATCTCTAAAGTACTAAGCCACAGACACTGAGTGGCAAGTGTTTGGTTGGGGTAGAAAGTAAGATTCATTTCAAGATCAGTCCACAGTCAGGATTTGTGGCGCAGAACCTAAGCTCAAAGATGACCATGAGGATGTTGTGAGCAGTTGTAACAAGGCTCCCCATGATCTTTGCTTTTCAGTGTTCACATATGTTCATACTACTTTGAATGTGAGCAGGTTCTGTTAATTTGTTCCTAACTAGTAAAGCAAAGGTTAGGGATATTTCTTCCATGATTACATTGCTTTGTCTTGCCAACCAACTAACTCTAGAGGCTTTCTTGATGATTTGGTGAATTAAACAGCCATATTAGGAAAATCTGCATGGCAATAGGTGGTCTCTAGGAACTATGGGTGGCTTTTAGGTGCTAAGGATTGCCTCCAGCCAATAGTCCCAATGAAGCTTTTAGGTGCTAAGGATTGCCTCCAGCCAATAGTCCCAATGAAGCTGGAGATAATGGTAATAGTACCAATGAGAAATGATGAGACCCCCAACTGGGGAAACAGAAGAGCCATTTACCAAGTTAAGAAATACAGGAGAATAACAGGTTTCAGACAAAATATAATGAGTCCATTTGAGACATAAGTTAAAATTGTCTGTAGATACTTCAAGTAAAGCTAAATTTGCAAGATGTTTAGTTGATCTGACAAAATTCACATTTCTCTTGTCAGACATAATCCTTCATGACCTGACAGCAACCTGCCTTTCAGTATTCTTCATATATTGTATATTCTCCAAGATTACTTGATGCTCCCCAAACAGGTCTTATGTATTCACATTTCCATATCATTGCTTGTGTTGTTCCCTTGAATAAAATGCAGTTCTTGTTCATACTTATTTATGCTTGTTTATTCTTATTTTATACATCTGTATCCCTCTTCATGTTTTAAAATGTCCCTATGTTGTGTTAGAAAGTAAGGTCCCTCACAGGCAGGGATCTTTGCTTTGCTCTCAAATATATCTCAAAAATTTAGAACAGTGTCTGGCATATGGTAGGCACTCAATAAATACCTCCTTAATGAAGATATATGTCTTATATAAAGATATTCCTAATTCTCGTCCTGGTCATGGAGTAAATACTAATGTTTTTCATATCATAGATGCTTAATAAATCATTGCTGATAAGAAATATAACTAAGTAGTTCTGAGCTGGATATGGTTGAACAACCTGAAATCCCAGCATTCCAGGAGGGTAAGGCAGAAAGACCATGAGTTCAAGCCTAGTCCAGGAAAATTAACAACTTAGTGAGACTCTGTCAAAATAAAAACTAAATAAAAACTGAATAAATAAAAGTGCTGGAGATGTAGCTCAGTGGATTCAATCCCCTATACTCTACCCTCACAAAAAAAAAGAAAAAAAGAAAAAGAAAGAAAAAGAAAAAAGAAAGAACTTCCATTTCTGAACAAATCAGAAAAAGGAAATGTAAATTTATAGGAGAGGTAATAAAGGGTAGATGCATATCTGAACCTCGTCTCTACTTAAGAATATGTATCACCATGCAAATTAAAATAATGCTGTGATTCCATCTCATTCCAAAAAGAATAGCTATCACCAAAAAAACAATCAACCAAAAACAAATACTGGAGAAGCTGTGGGGGAAAAGGAACCCTTCTCCACTATTGGCAGGTGTAGACTGGTGCAGCTACTGTGGAAATTGGTTTGACGATTCATCAGAAAGTAGGATTTGAGGTCCCATCCAAACCAACTATTCCCCTTCTAGATATCTTCCTGGAAGAATTAAGAACATCATATTATGGTGACATGTGCACCATTGTTTATAGCAGCACAATTTGTAATAGCTAAATCTTGAATCAACCCAAATGCTCATAACTGTGGAATGGATAAAAAAGATGTAGTATTTTTATACGAGTGCTACTTAGCCGTAAAGAAGGATAAACTTGAAACTTTTATAGGTAAATAGATATAACTTGACACCACACTCATAAGTGAAATAAATCAGACTCACATGTATAAACATTGTATTGTCTCCCTGATGTGAGAAACTAAAAGAATAAAAAATGTATGATAGATATTATGAATTGGAAAGAAACTGCTCAAAAGGAAAGAAGAACTAGAGTGGGGTAAAGGGAAAAGGGAGGGAAAAGGGAAAAAAAATACAAGATAGTTATACCACTAGTTTCTTTTATTTCATTGAAAAGAAAAATTTGGGCTAATACCATCTGGAGAACTTTTTATGCTCATATCATGTACTCTGAGTATCTACTGTAACAATAACAATATGCAATGTTTGAACTATTGTTATTCTTCTAGTATTTTATTTTGAAATTTTGTGGGCTTTTTTCCATTAAAAAACAGTATGTATCACTTGACATATGCTTACCTAGGGCCTAGTACATGCAATATGTAATTGGTTATCTAAAAGTTACTCCTAACTCCTTTGTCCTTTTTTTTCCCCTTGTCTTTTTCCTTTAATTACAGAAGTGAAAGTATATATTCATTACCCTGGTCTGCCTTACAACTAAGGATAGTCAAGCGATACATTTCTGTAAGGGAGAATCCAGGAAATGGATGGTTTAAAAAAGGTAAGTTTTCCCAAAAATAAAAATAAAAAAGGAGGAGGAGGTGGAGGAAGAGGAGGAAGAAGAGAAGAAGGAGGGACAGGGTGAAGAGGGGGAGGAGAAAGAGAAAGTAAAAAGCTTAGCCCATAGGGCCTCCTGTTTCCTGCTTTTGAATAGAGCTGTGAAAGAGCTGTGAAACGTGGAGATTTTGCATCCACCTCGTGCCTATGAAGAGAGCAAAGAGAATCACAGAGCCATCAATCCAGAGCCCTGACCTTGAATAACTAACCCAATGCCAGCAAGCACCTCATTGTAGTAGACAAAGAAGCCGCTCTTGGTTAAACTCTATTAGTCTGTTAATCTGGTACTTGTAAGTGAAATACTCCCAAAATACAAAAAGAGGTTAAAATAAAAACCCTGACTGATAATACAATATGGTAAATAATGCAGTATTTAAAATAACTTTTAAATGCTTATTTGATTTTAAATTGTGCCTTTGAAAATAGCATTCATATTTCTTTAAAAATCAATATCCTAGCTGCCAAGCAGCATAGCTCTGGAGCCTCCCTTGAGTCGGGATCTCCAGCTTCCTCACTGGCTGCCCAAAAGGAAGGTCAGGCAGGTTGTCTGCTAAACCTGCTCCTGAAAGGATGGAAACGAAGCCAAGAAACAGCTTTGAGAAAGAATAATTTTTTCTTTCTTTCTTTCTTTCTTTCTTTCTTTCTTTCTTTCTTTTTTTTTTCTTTCTTTTTTTTGAAAAGATAAATCTTTGGACAAAAAAGTGCAAGCAAGAGGGAAATGGGGAGCAAAGGAAAACAGGCCTAAGTGGTTAATCAAGAAACCAAAGATTTACCTTTGAAAGACAGAAGAACGAGAAACAAGGAGAGCACAGTCTCTGACAAGCAGAAGAGAAAGAAGCCTCCAAGTCTGATGAACCACACCCCATGTCTTCTCAGTGGTCCCTAGCTCCCTTCTTGTACAATCCAGAGGAATATTTTTATCAACTGTTTTGTAAATGAAAGTTTTTTAGTAGCTCTAGCAACATTTTTTTAAAAGGAGGGAATCATGGTTTATCAAATTTTTAAAGTATAAATGATTTTTTTTAGAGGTGAAATCATTTGCTGGTCGTTTAATTTTGGTACAACCAGAAAATAATGGAATATGGAATTATGGCAGGCTTTGACTGTCTTGGGTGTCAGTTTAACATTCCAAAGGTGGGAGTTAGTTTTGTATCCTGCAGTACAAAGCATACTAAATAGCACTTTTGGAATCCCAGTCATGCATTTAATGTATCTTGGATATTTTAAATGACTTCTATTCCAGTGTTGTTTTTAGTAGAATAGGTTCTTAAAGAAAACTATTTCCTGATTGTTACCTATCATACTCATGTGCACTTGGTAACATCTTTGGTCGTGGTAGTCCAGTTTGCCTAGTTTTGTTAAAGTGCTGTGAAAGATTAAAAACTTCAGTATGTAGTGTATATGACACAAAATTGTGAATCAGTGAGACATAAGTAATGCCTTATCAACATTTGAAGATGCTGATACTTATCCCTCTTACTGAAAATCTGCCTCCAAATTTGAAGCTGGAAAATCATTGGAATAACAAAAAGACACAATACATGGCTTTTTAGACTTTTTGGTACCTGTGTTAAGAGCTGTATGCAAAGTGAAATGTCTGTACTGATCCTCAGCACAACCAATAAAATCTCAAATATGGAAGACAGAAAAAAATCTATATCCTAAATTACACTATCTAGCATATGATTGTGTTGTCATAGTCTTTACTGTCTCATCTGTTAAACCTCATCCTGTGGATAATTGTGTCAAAATGTAGAAATTATGGTTTCAAAAGAGTGTGTTTGTAATAGGCCTATTAAAAATGAAAATCAAAGGAACAAAATAAACTAAAACTGGCAATTAGATTAGTGAAAATTTCAAATCTCTTCACCCAAAAGTTTCAAAATTGCTCTCTTCTAACAATGAATTGCAAAAATCTACACTCTCAGGTGAGTAAAGTAAGATTTTTTATTTTTAGGCATTTCAAAAGACTAGGGTAGTACTGGCAGCACATTGCATAATCTGTTAGATTTGCCAGTATCGACAGGGCCTGAGTAGTATTTTAAACTGCTTTCATAAATGAGTAGTGTACCTAATCAACACTTCTTAGAATTTTTGAATAAAGAAAGCAAAAACTCAGTAAGAAACCACTTGTATAACACATAATAATCTTGAAGACATTCCAATAAATTAAAAAAGGAATCATGTGTTAAAACTATTTCTAAGAAATTTCATTAACTGGAACTGTTCTACATTAGCGGAATTACTCTACTACAAAGAAGGTACTCTCTTCCTTCTTATTTTTTATTCACACTAAGAAAACACTTGTAAGGTTAAGAAAGCGCTGAGCTGTGCTGGAGTTAAAGGATACAGAGATGCATCAGACCAAGTCCATGACTTCCAAAAAACTTTCATTATAAAGTGCCAGCCAAACACACAATCCGTTTCCCAGCAGTTGAGCCCACTGGCGCTGTATTTAAATTGTACGCCAATTGAATGGTATCAGTCATTCCTATGTGAAATAAATGTATCAAAGTTAGTTTAGATAATGGTTGCAAACACTAGTAAACATGCTAAAACAAATGACAGAATGAATCAAGAATCACAGTTTTTATTTGTTTTTAATGGAGTATTGCTGTTATCTTAAGGAGTAATTTTAAATAAAGACAATGCTTCAATGCTTTAAATAAAGACAACTATTTAAGTGTACTGAGAAGCAAAATGAAAATGCTTAGAATTCCATATCTTGTTTCTTGATATTACTGTGTTTTCATGCATACAAAATAGTACAGAAATGTGTACATAAATTGATCAATTCCTACATAAATTTCTGCCAAAGTTAAAGATGTTACTATGGGACATTATTACTAAAAAGAAAATCACATTTTGTATTAAGATAATTAGAATTGGCATTCAAGGACTGTGAGGCTAAAAACATTAACAAAGAGTCTTGCATACAAGAGTAGTCAGAGAAGTTTTAGTTATAATAGCAAAAGAAAGAAAGACAGAAGTGACTTGAACTGTTATTCTATAGTAGCCTCCTAAAAAGTGTGTCTGCCTAGAAATTGTGAATGTGGCCTTATTTAGAAAAAGGATCACTAAATAATTAAGGATCTTAGATGATATCATCCTTGAGTAAAGTGGGTAGCAAATTTGATAATCTTGTCCATACAAGCAAAGAGGGAAAAACACAGAGGTACAGGGAAGTGAACCATATGAAGACAGAAGCAGATACTGGAGTCACGCTGCCATAGCCAAGGGTACCTGGAGCTGGCAGAAGCTGGAAGGAGCAAGGGAAGTTTGTCCCCTAGGATCTTCAGAGAGAGTGCAGCCCTGCCAGTACCTCAAGTTCAGGCTTCTGGCTTCCAGAGACAGTGAGAAAATAACTTTCTGTCATTTTAAGCCACTAGATTTGTGGCAATTTGTTACAGTAGCCTAGGAAATTACTATGGATATGTAACTGGAATATTTAGACAGTGGAATACTACTCAGCAATAAAATGGAATGGACCACTGGTATCCTCAACAACATGCATGAATCTTACAAATAAACGGAGTGCAAGAGGCTCTTCAGGCTATTCAGGCCCATAGGCAGTATGTACTCTATATAAAGCTCAAGAATAGACAAAATCTCTGGGCATGGACCTAAGAATAGTGGTTAAACTCTGAGGCCAAGCATGGAGACTGACTGGAGACAAGCACGAAGGTGCTCCCTAGTGTAACAGAAATGTTCAAACTCTTGAGTAGGATGGTGATTACACAGGTGAACAATTTGTCAAAAACTCATCAAATCCTGCACCTAGTTGCTTTATTTTATTGAATATAAATACATCAGACACAAGTTTAAATACTGTATAATTTCTCTTATGTGAGAAACTCAAATTATAAATCAAGAGCAAAATAAAAAAGTAGATAATAAGAAATGAAGAGATGGAGAAGGGGAAAAGGAGAGGTGGGAAGGGGGATATGAAAAAAGAAATGAAAATGTGTTATGTACATGGATCAACCCCCACCAGGGGTAAACGTTATGCACTGCAAGCATGGACTAATAAATATATAAAATTAGATCTTAATAAAAACCACAGAGGAAAAAATTAAAGCAAACAGAAGTGAAGACTGAAATTAGACTGAGATAAGAAATGGCACATTTCGTGCTATGGGTCAAATGTTGCCACCAGTAAAATTTTGCTGGAACACTGCAAGGCTGGCCCAGTTGTTTACACTGTCTCTATAGCTGCTTTCACCCTACAAAGGCAGGGCTGGCTGACACTGCGGCCTACAAGGCTGAAAATATCTGTAGCTTTACAGAAGAAGTTTGACAATCCCTCCACTAAAGGGAGAGGCTGTAGTCCCTTTAAATGGCTGTTGCTTAGGGTTGTTTCAGATAAGCCACAGTGAAGAATTCAAATGCTATGTCACTCTGATCCACTCTTCTAGGTATTTACAGTAAACTCTACCCACTGTAATCTTACTTTAGTGCTAAATCCTCCACCCAGAGGCTGGCCTGTCCACTATTTTTGGACATGTGATATGTGAAGAAATACTGAAGTAGATTTCAAAAGAAGAAAAAGCAAAAGGAAACAAGGAAGTTCGGTGTTAAAACTGTACTTTTAACAAAAATTGTACTTTTAGAACACAAAAGTTACATAAGAATTTCTTTTTCCTTTTTTGGAAACTAATTTCGAAATTATTGCTCAGGCTCTTAAAGACACAATAAGCCTGTAAGTTGGTCTCTGGATACGTGTTTTTCACCTGTCAATTGTGCTTTTTCCCACTACCCTCTAGCCCCAGAGAGCATACTAATAAGCGGACAGCATATCTCATTTGCAAACACCTGTAAATGACTTGCACTATAGCCTGCCAGATGGATAACTTTGTAGTAGGAATACATATCCTACAATCACTCATCTTGAAGATACCATGAGATCACATAAAAACATCCAGACCCAGGTCTTAAAACGTCTCACTCTCTAAATGCCCACGTTTTCTTCTGAGTGTGCACTGTTTTTCCTAAATAAATCTCTGTTCCTACTGAATATTTATTTTTCTGTGATGAGAGTCAGCAAACTTATTCTGTGATGGAAGGAGTGGGGGTCGAGGTTCCTCAACTCCTTTTGGCAGAACCTCCCTGTGTCACTGGACTGAGTCTGAGAAGTTGCGAAAAGTAAAATTGAGAAATGTAACCGCCCTTAAACATAGAAAGCTTGAGGTTCACTGACTCCATTCCCAGAAAAAGACTTCTCAGGACTCAACAGTAGGAGGCACCAGAAGGGTTTATCAGGCTGAGATCTTAAGATGCACTTGAGTGAGTCCAGGCTCTCAGAGAAATGAAATGCACTGCGGTTTGGAACTGGAGATCTTTGTTTTGTTTTTTTGAGCCAAGGTCTCACTTTGTAGTGCAGCTTAGTCTTGAACCCACTATGTAGCCCAGTCTGGCCTCAGATTTGCAGCAATCCTTCTGCCTCAGTCTCTGGACTGCTAGAATTACAGAGGTGCACCGCTATGGCCTGCTGGTCCTGGGAGTCTTTATGTGGTTTGGCAGTGGGAATCTGTGGTCTCAGTTTGGTGGGATGGGGAGGAAGGCCCCGACAGTAAGATAATGGTGCAGCCTTAGGAGAAAGTGTAATTTACAGGTGAAAAGGTGGTCTATTCACACCTGAAAGAGGACCACTTGTGAGTAAAAAGGGAATTGCTGAGCACTTTTACAAATGAAAGGGAATTGTTCAGGCATATTGTGTTCTTCGAAAAGAGAAAATGAATTAAACTGGGCTCACATCCTGACACTGTAGTTTTCATTCTAAAATTATGAATTTTTTCCTTGTTTCCTTTCTGCATATTTTTAAATTTCTTTTACCTTACCTCACTGGGACCCTGTCTGGTGAGAGTATAACCTTAAACTCAGCACACTCGGGAATGTGCTCATGTCTACCTGTGATGTTCAGCTTTTCCAAAAGGAACATGTCTGAGCTTCCCCACTAAAGCCCCTTACTTCCTTCTTAGGGGAGAGATGGGTTTGTAGGTGAGAAAATGGACTAGGTGCCTCCTTAGGTCTTCTAGCTAATCCTGACCAGGAGTTAAAAACAAACTACTAGAAAGATTCCCCTAGGAAGCAAGTCAAAGACAAGGGTATAAAGAGAAAACAGAAATGAAAAACCATGTAAAGAAAGGCACCAAATGGCTGACAGGCAGGACACGGAAAGGCGGGTGCACAAACAATAAATCACCTCCACTTCCAACAAAATATAAGGAAGCTAGGAAGGTGGCTGACTAAACTTAAGGCAGTATGTACTCACATCTATGCACTAACATATACACACAAATATAGACATATGTATTCATCCTATATTGCTCACTCTGGTGTCATAGAGTACAGTAGATAACCACATGCCCTCTTATTAACTCTAGGCTAACCATAAATATGACACCTCCTTGGCAACCAGCCCACAACCCCAAAGATAAGGCTTTAAAAGGTACATCAAGGGCAAGAAAACAGACAATAAGAAGCTACACGTAGACCACAGGAAGAAATAACACTAGACAGAGGTGCCTGGAAGCCAATCCAGTTATGGCAAGTTCCAGGTGGAGGGGAAAGAGCCACTCCCCCACCCCATAAAAATAGCTGAGGACATAGGGTCCATGGGCCCATCATCTTTCCGGATCCCCTTGCCTTGATTTTTTTCCTATCAGTGCAGCTATTTTCTCCTTTCTCCTCTTCCTCTTCTCAAATAAAGTGTCTTCTTTTTGTTAAATTTTGTCCCTTTTTTTTTAGAACTTATCAAAACAGAATATTGAATAGAGCAATACCATTAATCAAAACAAAGCAAAACAGTTATAAAAATATTTGCCTTCAAAGAGATGGTAGAAGAAAATCCCCCTTATTTGCTATATTGCATATGGTCGACCTCCCAAGAGATGCTCAGATCTCTGGCTCCCACTTGCTAACAGGGGAGTGGGCTGGTAGTGCGGGATATGGATGTTTGATTTTCAGTTCGTGCCAGTAGGCTCACAGCTGCTTACCAGGGAGGTGAACAGATTGCTCGGTCTCCCAGCACCCTGAGTTGTAACATGGTGCGGATTTCAGGAGACGCTGGTGGTTCTTGCCCTGCGGTGGCCACAGCTTGCCAGGCCACAGCCACTTACCAGGGCGGTGAGCTGGTTCTCCCTCTAACTTTTTATTGGGGCTGAGTTATGATCTTGGTGGGCTGCTCAGACCACAGAGAAGCAGAGCTCCTCCCCCATACATCAGCCCCATGCTCTCCTTAGGTGTGAAAGTTACAAACCTCTCTTTACTCTTTTATCTCCTGGTTGTGTTTATTGGCTTTGCAAGCACCAAAGGATGAACTTGTTGCTTTCAGTTGAATATCAAGAAGTTAGAACACAGTGAAAGCCAAGAAAAACTTAATTGGGTTCTTTTTTTTATTTTTTGGTGCCAGGGATTGAACTCATGACCTTGCACTTGCCAAGCAGATGCTTAAGCCACTGAGCTAAACCCCCAGCTTGATTGGCTTCTTGCAGGCATAATTATCAGAGGGGTTCAACTGGATGGTCTGAACTCTGCAGTAGGAGTCTCTGAATTTAGAAAGTCAAAGTTGTCTGCTAGAAAGTTTTTCACTTCCTTCTGAATAAAACCCACAATCCTTAAAACAGTCTGCAATAGCTTGAGCAATGAGTTCAGTGCGTCTCAGTCTTTCTTCTTCCCCTCCCTTGGACAACTTCTTTTACCAGGAGGAACAAGATCAGTTGGGGAGAGCCTGGAAATGAGAATAGTTAGAGCCACAAAGATGATTTCAATAATAAATCATCTAATAACTGGATTCGGAGGGTGACAGTGTAAATGCAGAAACTTGATTTCAGGATAAGTTTAATGTTTTTTATTCAATCTATGAAACACTATGTAGCAGTAAAAACAAACAATAGCTGTACATAGTATAAACGAATGTCACTGACATGGTGTTGAGCAAAAGAAGCAGGGCACAAAAGAACTTGTGCGATTTTTTTGTGCCCTGTTTTTTTTTTTTTAATTTCATTTATGTAAAGTTCAAAACAGGGAAACAAAATATCTATGTTGTTTGAGAATAATCATTGAGGTCATTTAATAAGGAAAAGAAAGGAAACAATGATCATAAGAGTCAAATGTATGTTTGCCTTCAGGTGGAGGAGAGTAGCCGTTTAGGGCTTCTTGGTGCTGCAGTGCTCAGTTTTTTCCTCTGGAAGGTGGTGATTATATGTGAATTGTTTGTGTAATGAAATGTAAAATATAAAAAAAATACTCAAAATTTTCTTTCTTAATATATGTAGTATAAATCTATACACACACACATATGCTTTTCCTTTTTTTGTGCTATATCACACCTTAAAACAAAACCTAAAGAAAAAAAATTGTACAAAAGCTGTTCAGGCAAACTTAACTAGCACCTAATTAGGATATAAAGAACAAGGCAGAGGACTTGAAATCAGCACTGGGTTCAAATCTCGTTACTGGTGATGTGATCTTGAAATTTTTAAATCTTTGTAAACCTCAATTTTATTAGGAGCACTAAGGTCATTGTTATGATTAAAATTATAATCTGTCTTTGATTTTTTTTGTCCTTTTCTAATGGGTCTGTTGGTGAATCATCCTCAAATTACTACCCATTATATGTTTTATAATTTCCTGTGCTTTGCTAATGGCCCTGAGTTCCTTAACATCTTTATAAGGCAGGTCAGTTTCATTTCTCTAACTTCAATATGCCAGCCAAGTGGAGGGGTTCGTAAGTCTTTGCTATTAAAGCCTCTGCTCTGTTCTCCTCGCCCTGTGATTTTCCAACCCGAGTGCTTATCACAATCTCCTGACAGATGAACTAAACACAGTAGGCTGGGCTGCAGGTCCCAGAGCCTCTGATCTATCAGTCTGCACAAAGTTTGAGAGCTGCGTTTCTAGCCAGTTCTAACTGCCCCTGAGGGATGTCATTGTTTCCTGGACAACATTTCAAGGACTCATAGTCCAAAATCAGACAGGTTGTCAAATTGAGTCCCCTTGACTGAAAGAAGGAAGGAAGGATCTTTATTCTCAGGGTTTTCAAGTACAAAGGAGAGAGACATCTTTCTCCCAGACACTGGGTAAGAGAGTCACTGGGTCTCCTTATGTAGGTCCCTTTTTCCTCTCAGACTGGAGCAGCTTTTTCAAGCTACAAATCCTAGGCCCCACTCCTACCTCCTCTTCTGGAAAACTCGTAGGTGTCCTCAGAAACATCAATTACTTCCAGGGCTCTCTGGTTGTTTTCATCCCTGAATTGCTCCAGTAAAGAATTAAGGTAGGGGAAGGGACAGGTCCAAAAAATGCACTTAAGCCTTTTTCTTCCAAGAATTCTTAGTGTTAAAAGATATTTTTAGGGGCACAAATATTTAGGGGATATTTGGAGAACTTGATACATGTTTACTGTTACTGGTGATTTCAACTTTTTTTGAGGTGGAAGCTTGTAAAGATGCTTCTATCACAACAGAAACAAAGTCCATAAGATGAGCAGGTTTGTCAGAAAGGTGAATCCCTTAAGAACAATGTAATGTTTATTTTCATATTTGTAAATTTTAATATCACAACTCTAAGATTAAAAACTGAGAAATTTTATAAAACAGAAGTGATAAGAGAAGATAGCAGAAAGTTTCTGGAGCTTCTTATGGGAAATGGAGATGGGACCCTGTTGGAGCCCTAATAGCTAGAAGGTGTTCTAAATGCTAGCAGCTGCGTAAGCACATGTTAAGCTTGTGATGTGCTTTGGCAGGGAATCCTGACAAACCTCTTTCATTCTTTAAACACATGATTCTAAAGTTTCTAAACAAAGTTTAGTCCTAACTTTGTCTCCCTGGAGTGGAAGGGCTTATTTTGCAATGCATCATTAAATATTTCAGGGTTTTGTTTACACCAAAGAAAATGTTCTTCTCAGGCAACATTTTTTTCCCCTTTTTCTACCCTTTAATATTTGTATCTCAGCAATCCATTCAACCATTATTTCTATCGCCTTCAAATTACTGAGGCAATTATTCGTGTTTAAGAACACAGACTTTATTTTAAAGTAAAACAAAGCAAAAAAAGTATAAATTTTATGAAGTTTATTGAAATAATAATATATATTTTTGTTTGTAAAATTTCAGGAACCACTCTATGGTGTTTTTAAGGTAAAATTATAAACTGATAACTTTAGAAAATCATATAGTTAATATTCTTTGATATGAAATGCAATTATTTATTTCATATGATCTAGTTTAATTCAATTTCACATTTATGTTTGTGTGGTTGGTAGGTGCTGAACCCAGAAGTAAATGTATGACAAGCTCCTTTCCTTGAGGAGTTCTTAGGCTTTTTGATCATGGGTTTGCATATTTGCTTGCTTTTCTCTCTGCCCCACTAGATTATGATTAATACTTAGAAGAGGAAGTGACTGACTACAGGGAGTCCAAAATTGGAAGTGTCATTAAAGAAGTTAGTTATTGAGGGATGTTAAGAATTAGAGTGAGAATGGAGGGAGAGATGGACAGGACATTCTTGTTTTGTTATGTTTTGTTTTTTGAGACAAGGTGTTGCTATGTAGCCCAGGCTGGCCTTGAACTCTCAGTGATCTTCTTCCAAGCCTCCTGAGTACTGTGAGTAGGGGCGTGTACCACCATGCCTGGCAAGACATTCTTAACTGAGAAGAAGGGCAGTACAGCAGCATTAAAAAGGAAACTAATCATCAAGATTGACTACACCGCTATGGGGCTATGACCCCTGTGTTTATTTTGAGGGGTGCAAATGATGAAGTTAAGGCCAAAGGATACAAAGTTCTTTTCTTTTCTTTTCTTTTCTTTTTTTTTAACCTGTAAGGAGTTTTGATTTTACCTGTAGATGTTTAGGTGTTTGGGAATCATGGAAGAGTGACAAGATCAAATTTGTGTTTTGATAACTTTAGGGGTCAACAGTACAAAGGTTAGACTTTAGCAAAGTACTTTGGACTGGAGATGTACTAGGCAAGTCCTCTACCACTAAAAACATTTTTTAGTTTTTAGTAATTCACCAACAAAAGCTGACATCAATTTTCTGTTTTAAACATTGAACTAATCCCATAACTCACTTAAAATGTATTGCTTTTAATTTCCTCCACTTTTATCCTGTAAAATTTCAAACTCTTTTATTTTGTGTTTTTTTCAAACTTACATGTAAATTTTACCTTGAGTTTTAAGATTTCACTTAGGAAATTATAAAAGAAGTTTTACCCTATCAAAACAAACAAACAAACAAACTCAAAACATAACAAAATAAACTCACTTTTGCATTCTCTCTCTCCTCTCTCTCTCTCTTCTCTCTCTTTCTCTCTCTCTCTCTCTCTCTCTCTCTCTCTCTCTCTCTCTCTCTCTCTCTCTCAGACAGGATCTTGCTAAATTGTTTAGGCTGGCCTTCAACTCTTGGTAATCCTCCTGCCTCAGCCTCCCAGGTGCTGTGATTACAGGTTTGCTCCATAACACCTAGTAATCCCACCTTTTCAAACTTGGATTAAAAACTAAAAGACTAGTACTTACAAAGACTAGATTTATCATATTAACATTTTGCTGTTCACCTTCTTCCTCCCTTTTCTAGAACCAACTGAAAGAAAGTTGTAGATATAGACATCATGACACCTTCTCCCTAAACACCTCAACAAAACAAGAGAAATTTTTAAAAATTATAATTATTCAATCACATTAGTTATACAAATGAATGGGTTTACTGTGACATTTCCATACATACACATAGTGTGTTTTGTTCATACCTACCCTCCTTACTTTCTTCCCTGAACCCACTTTCACCCCATCTCACCCCATCCCAAAGGGGTAACTTATTAACCAAATTTTGTTACATTTAACTTGTTATTTCAAAACTCATCTTGGAACAAAGAAACAAACACATGTGAAATGTAAAAATGGATACACTGAAATAAATGCTTCATTATATTGGGTTAAAAAAATGTTATTGCAAAAGCAACTTAAATTAGGGGAAGGGAAGGATTATTCAATAAAAAGCCAGTGTTTCTGCTTTACAAAAAAAAGAGAAACAAGCCTACATTTTACACTGTATATAAAAATAAAATCTAAATAGATTGTGATAATTTAAAAACCTTATTATTAAAAGAGAATGACAATTTACTTATTCACTCATTCTGTTTTGTATTTATAGTTTGCTTCAATTGATACAAATATTTTGTATAACTGAGAATCAAACAGATGAGAAAGAGCAAAGAGAAAATAAGTGAATAGTTGACAATCTCTGGTTAGTTAAACTTTTAGTCTTAGATACAATAATGGACTAGTAAAGGAAAATGTATACTATATAATAAATATAAAATTAGCACAAACCACCAACAGAATGTAAATCTGGAGAATGAAGTAGCATTGGGCAATTATTCTGATGAGTATAATATAATAAAGTTCAGAAAATTCATTTAAAAACTTCAAGATTGTAATAAACAAGTTAATAAGAAAAAAAAGTTAGAAATATTTGAAGAAACTTTGATGTTACTAACAAAAAAATGCTAATTAATAGAGTTAATTATTTTCTCTCTGTTTAGTAGTAAGGTTTTTGTTTTGGTTTGGTTTTGCAGTTTTTCTAAAGTTTTTTTTTTTTTTTTTCCATGCATACCTAGTGTTGTCAAGATTACTGTGGAAGCTAGACTGTGATGCATACCTATGGTACCAGCTACCTGGGAGACTCAGGAGGATGGCTTGAGCCCAGGAATTCCAGGATAATTTAGGCATCTTAGCAAGAAACTGCCTTAATAAATACATAGATAGATAAATGCATAATAAATAATATCATGAAAGGGCACTCTCCCTACCTTGCCAGTGAAAGGCTAAATGCCTAGCAAATAATATATATATATATATATATATATATATATTTTTTTTTTTTTTTTTTCAGTAAAATTCTCACTGAATATTTTGGGAGCACCTGCTAAGTAGAAGCAAGTTTTAAAACTTCTTTTTTGTTGTTGTTTTTTAAGGATTGGAAGTCTTATCAAGATCCATAGGATAATGTGGTGGTTATTATTAGAACTCATGGGACCTGAGAAAACTTCTGGCACCAAAGAGTTTAGTTTAGCTGTTGTCTTATCTTACTCGTGGTATATCTGATACTCTCTGCAAGTCTGTCCCACTCTCCTCTCCCATGTCAAGTACTTTCTTCCATTTATATAGATTGCTGTCCTACATGTTTCTAGTGCAAATTAGTAGGGAATTCTGCTCTTTAACACTCAGGAATTGTGGTTGGTTTCTTTGATTGCAGTAGCAGAGGGAATGAATCATGGAGAACTGTGCACTGACTGAGGCTTGCTCTTAAAAGATCTGCCTCAAAAGTGATACATATTATTGCTGCTCACATTCCCTAAAAAGCTAGGCACACAGACACATTCCATTCTAAAGTAAGGCAGGAAGAGGATATTTTACTCAGGAGAGGAACTTGGATATTGTGAACAGTTCTTATGTTTTCTTCATCTACATCTTTGTATTCTTAATATACATCAGCAACTGTCTACTGCTAAAAAACTATACAAATGACCACAAATCCACAACATACATGCATCTTAATTAAATGCCAGACAAAAGCTGAGTGGCATCAGTCTGACACATTCTCTGTTGCAGCAAATACCAGTAGCCATTATGTAAGAAAAACAACACATAAAATTTACTGTTGCATGATAAATGTGGTGTCATAATATTGCGTCCTACACACTTGCAACTTTTAGTTCCTTCCTCTAGAATCTTTCTATTTATTAGATCTACTAACTGGCAAACTTAGTGGTTTAACCTTGAAATTAAACTTCCAAAAATCTGCTACTCTTTCTCAGCCTTCTGAGTCAGTTTAACTGAATTGGAAAGTACCCTGAAACCGGTCATGGTGGCACACACTTGATATTCCAGTCCTCCAGAAACTGAGGCAGGAGCATCTCTGCAAGTTTGAGGCCAACATAGGCTACATAGTGAGTTCAAGCCCAGCCTGAACAACATAGTGAGAACCTGTCTCAAAAAAAAAAAAAAAAAAAAGGTATCCTGAAATTATTGTTTACAGAGATTTGTCTTACTCTTGCACAGTCAAATAGAGAAAAAAATGTTAATAAGAGTGGAACTGTCATCCATAACTCCCAATTAAAAAATTTCTGTTTGTGTGTTCATCAAAATAATATCCTCTTCTACATGTCACATAGATAAACTTTAAAAATCTATGCTTACACATATGTCATTTGACTAATTTATATATTGAAGTTCTCTATAATATTTCATTTGGATAAAGCTTCCAATGCTAAAATTACATAGGCCATTTTATTTATCACAATTCATTTAGTATTTATTTGACTTTAGGTCTCCTCTGTTTTGGAAACTATTCTGAAAATGCAAACATAATCTCTTATATCTCCTGACTTTGACTTTTCTGAATCTGTCTTCTTTGTAAACTGTTCTAGTGAGACTCATTAGTTAACAAAATAACAATTTTAAACAAGTTGCACCACACACTTGTTAAAAATGCTTCTATAAACCTAGGAGATGAGACAAAAGTTTATTTTCTACAACCACTACACTTCAGATATTTAGTTATCAAAACTAAGCCTTCCTTTTGAGCTTACATCATTGTCTCATGGCCTCTCACATTTGTTTTTACTGAACAAAACACAGCAGAAGAGTCTCTCTGTTTTTCTTACCTTTCTAACAACAAATATTAGTATACTTCAACTATTTCAATCAAAGCAATGTAGCAGTTCTGTGGTCTCATATAGATGTTGATTGCAAATTGGCTTTATTAGTCACATCCATCTTTACAGACAGCAACATTTTAAGAATTGTATGGTTAGGGTTTCTATGATAACAATTTCTTTCTGAATGTGAGCTAAGTCTGCCATTTCTAGCAAGATCATTTTGATTGCATCAGACAAGTCAACTTACAATGACTTATTAAATACAAAAGTAATTTATTGGCTTAAATAACTGAAAAGCCCATGGTAAACAATAGAAAATGGGAATGGCTTGAAGGGTTCAAGCTTGTTATACAGACTGTTTCTCTTCATCCTCCACCTGTCCACTATGTTGGCTTCACTTTCAGGTTGCACATGGTAGTCCCCAGGAGCCTCCAGCACAATTTCCCTCAGATGCCATTTTAGCAAAAGAGTAATATTCCCTTCTTTGTTATTATATCTTATTCGACCATTTAAATCACATGGCTTTGTAAGATGCTAAGATTTGCGTCAGGTAGGAATTCTTTGGGCTGCAAGTAACAGAAAAATCTAACTAATAATAGTTTAAATAATGCAGAAATGTACTATACTTAAACAAGAAGATTGAAGGGAGGCAGTATAAAAGGTAGTTATTCATTGAAATCTATCTTTTCCCGGAGATCTGCAATAACCACCTACCATAAATCAATGCTCCATATATGTGTGAATCAGTTTCTTGTTTTGCTTCTATTAGTCACTGTCTTCAGATTTTCTTCTTTCCTTCTTTTTTTTTTGCATATCAGAGCTCAAACTCATGATCTCATGCTTGCCAGGCAGGTGCTTACACTGCTAAGCTAAATCCCTGGCCCTAGTCACTGTCTTTGTCTCTGAGCCATTGCCTATATGGTTTACTTAAAATAAATTTACAAGAAATCTTGATATTTAGTAAAGCAAATCTTCCTTCTTCTTGAGGAGTATGTTGGCCATTTTTGAGTCTTTGGCTTTCCACTTACATTCTGTCAAAATTGTCAAGTTAAACAAATTTACCTAGGATTTTTATTGAAATTAATTTGAATGGATTTTGGAAGTCTTATCTGCTGTATCATAGTGAATCTTTCTACTCAAGAAGATGCTGTATTTTTTAACATATTTAAATTTTCATTAAAGTTTTATAATTTGTCTATAAGGTTTTATCTAGTATCTAAAGGATGTCAATTTTTTCTTACTATTGTAGAAATTCTTAACATTTTATTTTCTTAACTTAACATTTTATTTTCTTAAAGCACTTTAAAATTGTATACATTAATCTTATATTGGACATTTGAACAAATTCTCTGCTTAAATCTAATGATCTATAGGTAGATGGCTTTGAATTTTTCTATGTAGACAATCATATATGCAAATAATGGTAGTTTTATATCTTTGGTTTTTTTGAGGTGGAGGTATCACTATGTAAGGCAAGCTCGCCTTTAACTTCCTGATGTAGGCCAGGCTAGCCTCAAACGCATGGCAATCTTCCTGGCTCAGCCTCCCAAGTGCTGGGATCACAGGTGTGCACCACCATGCCCAGAAACAGTTTTATTTCTTCAATTTCAATTTTCTAACTTGTTTTTTTAAATCTTATATTAAAAGTAAAAGTTTTTTCTTTTTCAATTATTATGATAAAAGAAATACATGTATGAGTCTAAAAAATTCTAAGAGTAAAAATGAGTAGGAAAAAATTGAAAGATAATAATGGAGGCTAATCATTATCTCATAACCAGTTCTACTTCCACTTTGTAGGCCAGGACCCAACTACAAAATACACTTCACATTTATATGTAAAGCTGAAAATGTTCTATAAATTTTCTTAATCCATACTATATAACATTATCTGCTATTTTGTTTTGTTTTGTTTTGGTACCAGGGATTGAACTCATGACCTCATGTTTGCCAAACAGGCACTTATACCACTGAGCTAAACCCCTGGCCCTATCTGCTATTTTTTTCTTCCCTCTTTTTCTCCTGCTCCTCATGTAGGTTCAACTAAATTTGGCTCCCCACCCCCACCCCCACAATGTGCGAAACACTGACCTAAGGACAGATACTAGAAACTGAATTTAATACCTCTGGTAATCACCTAATTTGAAATAAAACACACATACTGCCATTTCTTAGCTCAACTCCTGACTACTTTTTAAAATTGACTTCACACTTTGAAAATGAACAATGATAATTTAGGTTAGTTACATTACTCCACAGTTTTTAGTCTCTTTACAATTATTTGTTACATTAAATTTTGTTACTTTACATTATTGTAAATAATATACTTAAGCCTATATTTCTTGGTCCACTTTATTTTACTTATTTATTTTTATTTTAAAGAGAATAAAAACAAACAAAATAAAACAGAATAAAGTCAATCAAAACAAAATAATGAAAGCAATACAGGACTTCAAAACAAGATAATAGGAAATCAACAATGGCTACCATAATATATCTTGTTATCTTCAAAATAGCTGCCCATACCATCATGATATAGAACTTCAAAACAAAATAGGAAATTAACAATGACTACCATAAAATGCCTCTTGGTATCTTCAATATAGCTGTCCAGACCATCAGACATAGGCATGTAAAATTAACCAAATAATATAAGAACTAAGTTGCTTCTTCTTTACCTCAGATGTTATCTTTACAGAAATTTCAGGTGTGTGACCTCTAATTTCTACTATGTCTGTGTCTCCTGAATTTGTTCTGGGTGGGCTGAGGTCTGAGATTGTATTTTGCTCCTTTGTCTGGACATTTTCCTGTATTCTTCCGAACCAGCCACTTGCTGCATCCCAGGTGCTTCCTGCATTGGCTGCCGGTCCATCAGTGTAGTAGATTGAACTAGGCACCTGAGTTCCTTGGATCCAGGGTTCCTGGAGTGGTGGAGAGGCACAGGGCAGTGGTGAGGGCAGCAGGGCCTCAGAGCACGGCTTTTCTCCAGGCCTATGCTGAGCTCACCAGATCTCTCTTGGCTCATGGTCTACTTCAGAAAGTGTCTCTTAACTCCTCTATTATGTGAGATTAACAAATTCACATCTTTTTACTTCCATTTCCCAACTACCAATAGCTATAGCATTATTATATTTATATTTGATATATTTAAATATTTATTATTTTAATAAGTAATTCATTTTGTCTTTATTTTTGAAATTGAATATATTTTCATATCATAGTTTTATAAATCTTATGCAATGTAGAATGAAGTAATATGAATGGACTTGTGGGAAGAGAAATGTAAGCCATGTTAGTATATCTACACTTATAAAGGAAAATGTTCTAGTTGTTAAAGTCAAACAGACTCTCTTACTTGTGTACTTTTTACTCATGAAAATGTTACTTTTCTATTATTGAAGTATTTAAATAACATTTTGCCTTTACTAAGGTACTACTTATCTTTCTTTGTTTCTTGATCAGAGCCTCACACATACTAAGCAAGCACTTTACCACTTAACTGTATCTCTTGCCCTCTTTCCCTGATCTTAATAACAGTTGAAGCATTTGTTACCCTATCATAAACATTATTAAGATTTTTTATTAGTCTTGGTACTTCATGAAAAGAATTTATTTATTTATTTATTTATGGTGATTTGAGACAAGATCTATGTATTTAGGCCTGGTCTTGAACTCATTGTACTAGTCCAGGCTGGCCTTGAACTCATGGCAATCCTCCTGCCTCTGCCTCCTGAGTACTGAATTACAGGCAATGCTACTAATTTACGTTTTATTTAAACCATTCATCTGAAATCCTCTAATTTGCTGTTGCTATCAATTACTTTGAAGGCCTAATTATTCCCACTCCTGAAATATCTTTTATTTGTACTCTAACATCAGATTCTTACTAAGATCTTATATGGGATTTCATTACTGGGATCTCACATTTCCTTCTTGAGTTTTCATTTAATTAAGCAATTCATTATTTGCTTAGATTGCCTTCTCCTGCATTTACAATAAAAGTCAAAACCTGAGAGCCATCGCTCCATGTCTGATTTTTTCCTATGTCTCCTTTTGCCACTCTGCATTCATACATTTCCTTTCTCCAACTTCCTGTCATCTCACAGAATACATATGCTCTGTCTCAGAGCCTCTGTACTTGCTATTCTGTCTGGTGTACTTTCTCCTCAGATCTTTATATGGCTGACTCGTCTTCATTCTTCAGGTTTTAGTCTAAATGTACGGGGCTTTCATGGTATCTCACCCAAGGAATTAGAAAAATTAGACTACAGAGTAATGTGTGGGTTAGATTTAGCCCCCAAAAGGCAGCAGTCCAACTGAGTCTATTTTTTAACACCTTATCACATAAATGCTCCCTTCCTCTAGATCATAGTAGTGTCTCCTTCTCTGATTTTTATTTAACCTTTGATTATTAAACTACTATTTTATTTACTTGTTTATAGTCTGTTATGCCTATTTAGTGTAGTAGCTTCTTTGTCAAGTTCACAGTTACAAATTTAGGACTTGGCAAAGTGCCTGGCACATGATAATAGTTCAATAGTCCTCCATCCTATCCCGTATTGAGGATTAAACCCAGGCTCTTCACTTTGAGTTACATCTCTTGCCCTTTTAAAATTTTGAGACAAGGTCTCACTAAATGGCTAAATCACCCAGGCTGAGCTTAAACTCATGATCCTACTGCAGACTCCCGAAGTCCTGGGATAACAGTTGTGTACTACCATGATCAATCAGCCTGAAGTTTCTTAACAATGTGAAAAAGAAAACAGTTTCAGTCATTCAATTCAAATTTTCATGGGCACATTTTATCGGAAAATTTATTTTTTTTTTCGTCTTTCTTTTACTATTTATTTCTTCCATTCCGGGAATTTTTCTGTCCTCTGCTTCTCAAACCTGTTTTTTTTAACACACAAGATTTGAGTGGGACTTATCCCATTGCTCCAGAATTATCAGTAAATTAAGCTGAGTACAATTAGCTGTTAAATATCTCTTATTTTAAAGAGAGAGCCCCAACAATTTTAAGTTTTACTATTTCCAGCCAGTACTGCAATCCCTCTCACTGTCCATTCCCAGTATATACGAATAGAAGATTGGGGAAGGGCAGTAAAATAAGAATTGCCAATATTGTTATAGGCCACGGTACAGAATCTTTTCTGTGTGTTTCCTGTCATTCAAACCAGGTCAGATATGAAGACTCAAAAGCACCCCTTACAAGCAGAGAAGACCAATATCAACCTTAATTGCTGGACATTTTAAAAGTAGTACTAATTTAAGGAAAAGAGAACTAGAAGGAGATAGCATGATGAAGAGTGGGAAGCAGAAGAGTAATGTGTACACATTTGGTGTAGCCAGGAAGTAGGAATTTCTCATTTGCCAAAAAATTTCTTGAAAGGTATCAGGGCTTAAGCCATTTGACTAATGTTCCACCCAAGAGAACAGTGAGAACTTCAATAGTAACAATTTGTGGGGCTGTACTGCCAGGTTTTAAGAACTGAGGTAGAGAAAAAAAAACCATAAGAATGTTTTTACAAAAATATAATATATACATATTGTTAGTTATTTTTTCCTACTTGACATACAAAAAAAATATTTCACTGAAAATATATATACTGTTACCATATTTCTTAATAACTGATTGCATGCTTTTATATTGATAACTACTCCCTATTAGTGGCATTTGTGGATTGAATTCATGGCCTTTAAACAAACAAACAAAAAAATTCTTTTTTAAATTTTGAAACAGTCTTGCTAAATTGCCCATTTTGGGTTCAAACTTGAAACCCTCCTGCCTCAGCCTCTGAGAATCATGGTATTATAGGTATGAATTACATCCAGTTTATATCTTCATTTTTACAGTTGAGACACTGCACAGAATATTCTGTGTATAAAATGCATACTCTAAGCAACATATTTTAAATCTGTAGGAAAATACCTTTTAAAATAAAAATTCATCATATTCTATTTAGAGAATTTCAAAAACCCTAGTTGAAAAGCAGATCTTTAATTTTAGGGGCACCCAACTTGAGAAGGAAAGATGAAAGGCAATGTCTTCCTCAGACCTTTTGAAAAACAGAGTTTAGAGGTGAGAAATATGTGGGCTGAAAATACAATTTTAGCATAAAAAAGATTAAGGACAGTTTTAGGGCAAAGCAGAGCAAATGAGTGTGGTTTGGTTTTTCTTTGACACTACAATTATGGTATGTTAGTTTTGTTTTGTTGTTGCTGTTTTTACTGTGTAACAACATACAGTTATGAATGTAGTTCAGCTGGACCATTCTTCTCCTGGTCTTATCTAGGTCACCCACATGGCCAATTTTAATTCATTAAGCAGCTTGACAAGAGCTAGATAGCCTAAAATGGTCTCTAAAATATGTCTAGCAGTTCACACTGTTTGGTCTAAGGGGTTTCCACTGGAAAAATTCATCTTTAGTTCATGTAACCTGTCATTTTTCAGCAGGTCAAAATCCTTCTGCATGTATAGTATAGTCTCAGGGTAGTATTCCAAGAGCTGATGCTGAAAGGTGAAAAGTTTCCTGAGGCCAAGGCTAGGAAGTCATCCACCAACATTTCTTTTTCTTTTCTTTTCTTTTCTTTTCTTTTCTTTTCTTTTCTTAGAATAAAACCCAACAAAACAAAACAGAATAAAGCTAATCAAAACAAAGCAGTGAACGTGGTACAGGACTTTAAAACAGGATAATAAGAAATCAATAATGGCTACCATATCTTGCTATCTTCACAATAATTGTCCATACTATCAGATGTAGCAAAATCAAACAAAACAAAACAAAATAAAACCAATCAAAACATAACATTGAATAAAACAAAACAATATATTGAAACAAAACAAAACAGTGAGAACAATGCTGCACATTGTTATCTTCAAAATACTTGCTCAGATTACCAGATACAGGAATAAAACAAAACAATAAAATGGAACAAAACACTGGATTTCAAAAACAAGACAGGAGGAAATCCCCACAGTTGATACAATGCACACTACCATCTTCCAAATAGATGCCCAGACCACCAGCCCCAGGCCTGCAGAGTCAACCGAACAATAAAAGCATCCAGCTTCCCCTCAGTTGCTATCATCTCACCCTGAGTCCTCCAGATCAGAGTTATTTATAATAACTCTTCTGGTTTTTCAGCCCATGCACCAGATGCTCATGGGAAGGTATGGTTTCTCTTCTGGCTGAGGCTCTTACCCATCAGCATGGCAGAGCTTCCTTCATGGGAAGGCTCGCCAACAGTTCTGCCATACACTACTGGTCAAAGAAAGTCACCTGGCCAACCCAAATTCTACTTCATAATAGGAGGAATGATAAAGTCATATTGCAAAGAACTGCAGACAGGGATAGGAAAAAGTGTGGTCATTTTTCCAAATAATCGATTACAACAGGAGCTGTTTAGAATGCCCCCTTTTTGTGTTAAAGTAAAATTATAAGCTATTTGCTACACAAAACACATTTCCTATAAAAATAACAGACGCTAGGGATTTAGCTCAGAGGCATAAGTGCCTGCCCGGCAAGTGCTAGGTCATGAGTTTGATTCCCGGTACAAACAACAACAAAAACAAAAACAGGAAAAATCTAGTATCAATTCCTTATGCAGCACTCTGCAGTTATTAAGGTTAATTTATACATATCTCACTTGATAATTAATTCAACAAATTTCTTTTGGCCAAACACTGTGATACACTCTGGAGATATAGACCTGGGCCTTGCCCTCAAAGAGCTTACAGTCTATAGCAGTATATATTGAATAAGAAGTAATAAATCAAGAAATGAGGACAATAAGATTGATATTATGACAGGACCATACAGGAGATGATATTTATAATAACTCTACAAGAAGCAAAATAGGTTACTAATTATTCTCATCTTTAGGTGAGGAAACAAAGTTTCCTTAAATTATCTGAATAATTTATCCAAGTTATTCAGGTTCTAAGTGGCAGAATTTGAAAATTTAAAAGGGTTTATTTTCTAAGGAGGTCTGCTTTTTCTAACAAATTCTTCTGCCTCCTTTGATATCAAGTGTTATAAGTAACCAAAACAGAATAAAACACCAGTACATAAGCCAACTTTTAGATAACAGCACATATTTCATGGGGATTTTATTGAAAGGACTATAATGTTTATAGCTTTAGAGATTGACCATGAAAAGTATAGCATACCTAATCTAGAACGTTACCTATAACAAGGAATTTTACTTCCTAAATTTCCCTGGACCAGAATCTAGACTATCATTTGGGTTCAGTAAGTTGAAAAAAAAAAAAAAACACTTAAAAAAGTATTACATGAATGGGTTGCTCAACATGATTATCTAAAGACAACAAAAAAGGCTGAGATGAGAACTAGTGTGAATTTCCAGTACAGCATGCACTATTCTATACCCATTTTAATATGCAATTAACTTAATCGGAAATATTCATATCTTGTTTATCAATTTTTTTTGAAATAAGAAAGGATATAAATTATAAACAAACATGAGTATATGAAAATGTATATATATATATATATACACAAACACAAAAATATGAAATGTTATCAATTTGGCTTTACTATTAATTCCTTATCTCCAAGAAAATGGTACAACTCAGTCTAATATTAGACTGAAAGAAATTTTTGGTCTGTCTGGGTCATTTTGCCTTTCATTCTCCTATTACTCCATTTGTGGCTTTATCTAATCTTTACTCAACTCTGGTCTCTTAGAAAAGTTAACATATTAAACAGCTGAAAGTCTCTGAATCTGTCTGTTATGTTTCAAATCTAGACAATTGTCTTAGTCAGTTTCCCGTTGCTGAGCTACATAAACCTCACATCTGCAACTTAAAGGTGGCTTATGCTTTAGAGGTCTCATCATGGTCAGCCAGCTCCATGGGAGACACTTCATGGTAGAAGAGCTGGGCAGAGGAAAGCTGCTCGTGTCATCATGGTCAGGAAGCAGAGAGAAGGGAAGATCCTGGGAGGGAGATATGTTGACCTATCTAGGTCACGCTTCCAAGAACTGCCCTCTTTTGACCAGGCCTGCACCTGCTAACACCACATTTACCTCTGTACCCATGATTCAATCAGTTTATAAAAGTCCCACCCATGAACACATGAGACTTTGGGAAGCCATTTTAGATCTAAATCATAACAACAATCTTCAATACAGTTATCCCAACTACTTAAATAATCTCACTTTTAGTATATTTACTGTACAGATCTGTGCAAAGCTAAAACTTCAGTAGGTTGCTGACCTCTATTTTTTTTTTAAGTAAAAATTCTGGTTGAAAGTCATGGATAATTGAGAATGGCTTGTTTCCCTGTACTGTCCTCTGCTCCAGATGGTCTCTCTTTTCTTCTCTATCTCCTGTGCCACCAAGCAGTGGTGGGAGGGGTAAGATAGACCAGAATCTTCTAATTGTATTTTTGAATGGTTTATAGTTGCAAAACATATTGGTCCTTTCTGACTTTGGGGCAGGAAAGTAGCACCTGAATTGCTTGTCTGTAACTGCCTGTAGTCATTGCTAGAGCTTCTGGGAAGGAGGCCCCAAAGGAGGAAGTCTTTCTAGGTGAGGTAGATAATAAAAAAAAACCTCAATAGTTCTACAGCATTTTTATCCAAGGTGAAGAGTAATATGCTCTGGAGCTGGTTCCTAAAGTAGATGTCCAAATAATCAAATATCTCCTTGGTTATGCTTAATATATCACCAACAGCTGGAGCTCGTGGATGGTGTGGCTCTTGCGGTTCTGAAATCTTGACTTTGCAGACATCAGACACTTTTGATTGTTTGCAGCTGATGTGCCTTTTTATGGCACTCAAAGTAGTTTTGATCTGATTCAATGATGAATACATGCCTTACAAATTTAAGTCTCATTATTTTAAAATACTTTTTAGAAAACAGTTCAATTGGACTAAATAGCCATTTATCTTATTACACTCAATTACATCACTGGGTTTGTCAATAAAAAAGACAGAGCTAATGGACTCTATCAACCATCATGCAGTTGGAATGGTTGCAAAAGAGCACTGTACAAATTTTTAATACCAATTTGAGCAAAGTTTCTCATGAGTAGTAGCTAGTTTAGTTTCCTATATACAAATTACCACAAATTGGGTTATGTATAACAACAAATATTCATTCTCTTATAAATCTAAAATAGGTTTCTCTCAGTGTAAATCAGTATCATCAGGGCTGTACAACCTCTGGAGAACCTAGGAGACAATCTATATCATTGTCTTTTCTGGTTTAGGGAAGATATCTTCTTTCCTTACCTCACAGTCTGTATGACATTGCTTTTTCTCTGTCTGGTTTCATTATCACATTGCTTTCTTCCTTTGTCTTTGCTGTCTTCAAATTTTCCTCTACCTACATTTTATGAGGAACCTGTAATTATATTTAGGATCCACCCAGATAATTCAAGATGATCTCTCCATCTGAAAATTCTTAACCACATTTGCAAAGTCCCTGTTAACATAAAGGGTAATCACAAATTTGGGGGCTTAGAACCTGGTTATCTTTGGAGGTCATTATTTAGCTTTCCATAGTTACTACTGTGAATTTTAAAAAGATTATATTTTGAAAGTCTTGACAAGAAACTACATGTAACTATTTAACCATAAAATATTGTTCAAAAAGGCTTGTTCATGCAGGCAAGTTCAAACTTCCTATTTAAAAAGATTTTTAAATCTCAGTTTTATATGAATTCAATATTTAATATTTATTTCCCTTCTTACGTTGCATTCATCTTTATTTTTGTAACTTTATATCTGTTTAAAAAGCGATAATTCTTTATCAAGTTCAACATAGATGTCCAAAAATTCCCTCTATTGTATTTTAAGATGCAATACAAATATCATAATTTTTTTCCTCTGTACTGCAATGAAAAAAAAGTTGGGAAATATAGTTCCCTAAGTTTAAAAAACTATTGGAATGGAGAAAAGAAGGGCTGGAAATGTAAGTGTGCTAAGTCACCATCTAAAAGCCAGAAACCAAAGAAATATAATTTAAGAAAGAAATTTAATGCAGCATAAATGTTTAGAAATACACACGTAACTATTAGAAGAAAAATGGTTTCTGTTAGGATGCAGGGTTGGAATGAAGACAGGTAGGGAGTACTACTATTCATTATGGCATTTTGATACCACTGTATTTGTATTTAGAAAAAGATGGCATTCTTACTGAAATAAAAAATTAAAATTCAATTTTAAAAGACACCAGGATTTAGCATTAGTCATCCACATTTTCTCCTATGGTCTTTTATTTGAATTTGAAGTTCCTTTTCTTCTCATTCCAGACAGAATACAATTACTTTTTATTTCCTTCTCATATTACTCATTTAATGACATATAATTATCCAATTATTTACACCTCATCCAAAGAGTAGTACTAAAGATACTCTTTAATAGTTAGGGTGGTGGGTGTAAAATGCCTAAAATAAATTTCTAAAGACTAGGGAAACAGAAGTTCTTTATCTTTTCCTTCCTAGTGTTGGCAATGGCAAGAAACTTAGACCAGAGGTGGAGATTCATGGAAAACCATCAAAAGTTGTGTGATGGTGTTCTGGGGTTTAGCTTAGTTGGCTAAGGTCCCACTCTGTAAACATGAGGTTGTGAGTTCCATCCCGGATGCAGGAAAACAAACAAACAAACTACAAAATGCTTGCCCTGTCCTTTTCTCTACTTTGCTTAGATGTATTATATTCTGTTCCAGTCATTCTACCTATACTAGATTTGAGGGCATAGACAGCAATCCTGAAAATAATAGGATTTAGTACGGTAATCATCCTTAATTTCCTATTAACTTAATCTAAAGCTCTGTAAAACCTACACTGTTTTACCATGACTGATCGTAATCAAATCTGGTTTGTTGGATTGCTATTTTGTATTGATAGATTTTATTCAAAGCTGTTATGATTAATAGTATCAAGTCTGGGAGTATAGGCAACTGCACTTAAGATGACAAGATCCACTAGAATATCCACTATGATTTGATTATTACCTGCCTTTGAAGTTTTATACTGTCTACAATGTTTCATTTTTACTAATATTGCTATTTACTGCTTTACTCAATTATACTGCTATATTCAATTATGCCTGATGATATAGACATTTTATTGAAGATAATAAGAAATAACACAGTAATCATTGTACTGTGGTTTTATATGACTTTTTAGTTTCATGTTTTTATAGGAATTTGTTTTGTTTTGTCTTGCTAAGTTTTGTTTTTCCTTCTAATACAGAAAGGATAGAAATACATGTAGAGATTCATGTATGCGTAGCTGTTTACACTCTCACTGTTTGACTATCTACTTTGTATGCTTTAGTTTTGTAACTTGAACAACTATTTCTAAGAGGACAATATGTAATTTATTAACTAGTGATTTCTTATTGTTTATCTTTTTTTTTGGAATTCTGTATTATCTCTAACCTTTACCTGCTTTTGTTTCTCTTTAAATAAAATATTTTTAAAAAAGTTTTGTGATGGAATGCACAACAGGAAGTCTTTAATATAGTTGACAGATGAAGAAAAAATAAGATTAAACTGAAATGTTTATCTTTACCACAGCTTTTCTCTATGAAGATTTCAAAGTTAATAAGCAACCTCATCATCTATACATATATTACTATAGTAAAACAGAACAGTATTTATTCTACCTTCTGAGTTTAGTAAGATATGTTGTTAGTGAGATTTTTGTATTTCCAATCAATGATCACATAATGATCCATTGTGATTAAAAACCCTCAAAGTGTTTCTTTTTTTAAATTTAAAATTTTATTTAATTTTTTACTTAAGTGTTTATGTTTATTCCTGGCTTACTCACTAAAAAGAATGATTTTTCTGCCTCTGTAAAAGGCATCTGGAGATAGTTTGGCACATGATGGAGATGTAATAATTTCATGGGTATCACCATTTCTCACACTTGCCTCTGGAGAACATACAGAATAAGAGAAACATGGATGCGTTAATAAGGACCTGGCTTCTTTAATTCCTAAAAGAGAACCCGGAGGGAAATTATTGATAAACATGAACAAGCTAATACATGTTGTGGTTAAACTGTATTCTTTTGAGCCTAAAGATTTAAAACTATGAAGAATGGTTTATCAGTTTTTTAGATAACTGTTTTTTAAAGGCTGTAGGTTATTTGAAATAATTGCTATTGCTCTGATATAAAAATCATATGACCTTCAAATATAATTTATTTGTTTAAATTTCTTTGTTTTTTTATCATTACCAGGGATCGAACTCACAACCACATACCTGCAAGGCAGGCACTTATGCCACTGAGCTAAATCCCCAGCCCCTATAATTTAAAAGTAACAAACGGAAGGTCATGTCAATTTAAATTCACAACTTGTTTCAGCAAACTTCCCAATTCGTTAACAACAGCGTGTTGGCAACAGGAAGGAAGTCTTTCTCTTCCTTGAGATTTGGAAACTACATTCATTTTAGACTACTCATTCAGTAGCAGTCCATCTAAATATACAATTTGATGTCTTTTTTCCAGTTAGCCCTGTTTGGTTACCTTTTAAATAAAATGCCCTATGATTAAATCTATTCAGTAACTGGCAACTGCTGATTCACAGTAGCCCCTTTTCCTCTTTTATGTGGGTGGCCTAGGATTTAGATGGATAAAGATGGGAACCAATGTTGAGTGTAGACAGAAGTCCAGTACATAATTTTTGCCTAGTATCTTGGCTAAATATTCTAGGCTTAATAGAGAAATTTTTATGTCTCTGGCATGTTTCCTCAAACTCTGTTTTATTTTCTTGAGTACAAGCCAGGCATGGTGGTGCACATCTGTAATCCCAGCACTCAGGAGGCTGAGGCAGGAGGATTGCTGTGAGTTCGAGGCCAGACGGAACTGCATAGAGACTCTGTCTCAGAAAATAAATAAATAATAAAATATTTTCTTGAGTACAGAGGCTGGGGGGAAATAGTCAAGAAAAAAAAAAGAGATCCCATGCATTATATTTTAGCAATTTCAGAATCACCCCTTATTAGATAATATTCATAGTGACTGTTAGAAAAGCTTACTATAAATTTACCAGGGTAGTTTATTTACTGCTATTATTCTTATATTTGGGCCAGGTTCATATTTTAAAATATTTACCTCAATATAAATTAAATTTCTTATTTATGGTTCTTAGAGAGTAGAAAGTGGGATCTAATATTGGGAATTAAAAGCACTTAGGGTTACTAAATTAAGGTAGTCATTCAATATATACTTACAGAGTACTTGGTATGTACCAGGCACAGTATCAAGTACTTAATCTATTGAAGCATCACAAAGAATTTTTGGAAATAGTGAAGCAGACATTGTTTCATGGTTAAAAGAGAGTTCCTATCTAGAAAAAAGGAAACAATATCACAAGACTATTGCACATCTCAGAACATGGGACTAGCTAAACCAAAGTGAATTTTCTTGTATATCTATGGGGAAGTAAAAAGAAGGAAGGAAAAAGACAGAGGCAGAATTTATACTATCCTGGGGTGATTACATGTGGTATCACACAAAAAAATGCTTCCATGATGGAAGCGTGGACAGGAAAAGGTAATCCATCTCATCCCAACTGTATCCCTGCTTGCAAACTCCTTCCCAGCCACCCATCTTCATCTTCCCTTACTACAAGTTTCTGCAAAGGTTAAATCTATACATTACAGATTTCTGAGACTGATAAAAATATCAACATTATGCAACCAGAAGGGTATTACAAAATAGTACATTATGAAAAAGAGATTAAAGATGAAAAAAGACATTGAGATTTTTCAGGTACTGAAATGTAATATAGAGGAGCAACTGCCACCTAAGCAGGGCATGGTCTTAGCAAATCTCCTGTCTTTCTTCACTATCCCCTCATGATCTGTTAAGCGAGTTACTTCCTAGTGGCTGTGAAGGAATAGTATGTTCTTTTACAAAGTATCAGGGTTCAGAATTTAAATTTAAGATTCTGTATAAAGAAATTCCATTTGTAACACACTATGAAAATAATATTGGGCAAATGGACTCTAGAGTGCTAAGTCTTTAAGAATTGTTCTTTGCCTGGTTACAGATTGAAGCACTAAAGATAGGTAGGTACTTACTTTTTGAAGACTTGAGGCTGTAAGCATACAACATTCTTTGGTACTATAACTCAACATTTAATGACTCATAAATCAAGGTGTCATTCTTAGGAATTGCCAAATGCTTTTGCTACAGTTAAAATCCATTTCCTTTCCTTTAATCTTCTGTCCAGGTAGAAAATAACTGATCATTCTTTCTCATAATAAACCTTATATAACTAAAGACTCTTTGTAGCTTCCACCACCCCTCTTTTTCAGGCTAAATTAACTCTCCTGGGCCCAAATGTTTAGTGGTGTTTTATTTGGAGCACTGAATCATACACACAGCTCATTCAGTACTGAAACAGTTTCTCTACTGTTCACAGGCATGTAGAGATTTTGAGCAACACTGCCAGACTCCAAATGCTGATATTAAACTGTACATCTCTGGATGTTAGATACTTAAGTTGTATTTTGGGAAATTAATTTTATAGCTGAGAGATTTGGAGTGCTATCTTTTTAGACACTACATAAAGTATCAATGACAGTCATTCTCTAATATGACAACTTTTTGTGTTAATAACATCTTTATGAATATGTGGCACTAAAAAAATTAAAAGTTTCTTTTTTTAGAGAATGAGTCATTTAAAAATTGTCACTTTCCTTGGTAGAGTATCGCCCAACGTCTGGATCTCTTCTGAAAGTAGTTGGTTTATTGGAAGCACTTAAGAGAGGGAGCAGTTTACCATCCGTCTTGACGCGAGTTATTTGCATCATGAAGTGTAAATATTAAATCTGAGACACCACTGACAGGCATCATGTAAGGTGGGGTTGGCAATAAAAGGCGTGACGTCGCAGTCCACAGGCTAGCGTCAACGGTCCACCTTTTAACACCCTCGTTTCTTTGAGGGCTTTAACAATCTATCAAATGGGGAGCATCTCTTTTGGGGGTGAAGCAAGCCATTTTTCACACAGATCAGAAATATAAACGCCTGATCACAGACCATTTCTACTGGAAGATGACAGGGGCACAGAGGACAGTATTGGAGGCTTTTTCTGGTGAGGGAGGCTTCATTTTGGACCCTCTCTTTGACACCCTAAATCCCCCTCTTTAGGAGGCCAAACATCCATTGCTCACTGCGGGACGTTTGCCCAGTCCCCTCAAACTAGGACTGGGCTTTCTCGTGCTTCACCCACTGAGACTTCTTGTCTCTGGTACGCCAGGCAGGTTTACGGTCGGTAAAAATAAACCACTCGGGCTTGAGTTCTGTCCCTTGCAGAGATGTCTGCAGACGTCTGGAAGTGCTACCTGGGCGACATCCCTTGCGAAGCCGCCGCAGGCGCCGCAGCCACCACAGCCGCCGCCGCCTCTGCTGGTGTGGCTCCCACGCGCGGGATTCCAGAGCCCGCCTGCGCAGGGCTCCCTCTTGCCGAAAGCGCCCCGCCCCCTGCCACCTCCGCATGTCTCATTGGCCAAACCCTGCGTTAACTTCAGCTTCTGATTGGCCACAGCACCTATCGGTCTTCTCAGTAGGACATTTCCGCATTGGGGGGGCAACACTGAATGAAGGGTGAGGGGACGTGCCTGAGGGAAAGTGGGGGCTTTTGGTATTGGGAGCCAGTTGACTAGTGGGAAGAAGGGGGGCAGCAGCTGGGCTGCTATTGCTAGCGAAAGGTTCCAGGTGTATCTGTGTGTGGGAAGAGAGGGAGAGAGTAGTGCCTCAGGAGTGACTTTTTCTCAGCTGCGAGCCTTCTTCCTGGGGCGCCGCCATAAACACCCCCAATTTCTCAGCTACTAAAAGAAGAGAGGAAGGTGGGTCTTGTTGTCAGCTCGTGGAGGGGGCGGGGTCGTGTTTGTTTCTCTCTGACCCGCTGGTGGCTCCGAAGGCCGAATTCGGGAGTTGGAAAACGCGCAGGGCAGTAGAAACAAGAATATGCGTGGGAAGGGTCAGGCCTTAGCCGGGGAGCCCTTGGGGGTGCGCGGGTTCACCCCTCAGCCGGAGCCTCCCGGGGTCCGCGTGGGGGCGGGGCGACGTGGCCGTCTGTGGGCCTCTCCCAGGAAAAACTGCAGCCGGGTGTAGCGGCTCCTGTCGGGCTCTAGAGGCCCCGGCCAGTGGGTTCGAGAGAGTACGGAATTCGTAGCGCCTAGTCCCGGGATATTTATGAGCTGGCAAAAATGGTTACATTTGCCTCCAGTTGGCGGCCTCAGCCGCCTCCCCGACCCCGCTTGGGCGGGGGCCGCAGTTGGCTGAGGTTCGCCCGGAACCAGCCGGAGCCTGGACGGCGGCTCTGGGGAGGGGGCAGGCGGGGGTGCGGCGGGCGCCCGCTGCGGTCTGGCCCCAGAGGGCGTGGAGGCCGAGGGGCGGCGAAACAGCCGCTGGAGACCCGCCTCTTTCATTGATGAAATTTAAGTTCGTGTGGTTTTACCTTTTCGGGAGTCTCCAGCTGCCTCTCAGTTGTGTCAGGAGCTCAGTGTATCAACTCGGTCTCACCAAGTTTCCGTCTTTTGGAATTGGGGGAGGTTTTCCTAGGTGTCTTTTTTTGTTGTTGTTGTTAATGCCAGTTTTAAACGCTTTGAATGAATGCTCCCTTAAGTAACTAAACATAGGAAGAGAAAGAACACGTCGCGTGTTAAAAGCAAGAAAGATCTGTCCTAAAGCGTGACTCCTCTAAAAATTAAAAAGGAAAAGAAACAAACAAAAACCAGTCAAAGTATTTTAGTAAAACTCTTAAGATGTCGAGATTTGTACAAGGTAAGATATATTTCTTCTTATCTCTCGGGTTTCTTAAGCCGAACTTGGGTCCTGGCAGCAGAAGGTTGGTGGGTGGTTTGGAAGTGGAGTTGTTCATTTGAGATACCATTTGTGGAAACCCTTTTCCTTAAATTGACATCTGAGCTGCCTTGAACTGCTTGCTGGGTTGGCCTTTCCGATAAGTATAATATAGGCCCCTGTGCCCTGCTGGGTTCACTTCTTCCTCCCTAAAATCAGGTTAGTAGTACTCTGGCACCCTGATAGTGGATGTTAATGATTAGAACAGGGTTTTGACTGCCGATTAATCCTTGTTCTCTTTTCGCGTTTGCTCTCAGGGTACTTGTGTGTGGCGTGTGGACGGGAAAGGGAACCTGAAGGGTTGGGGTGTTGGGCAGTTGGGTTTGCTAGAACTGTTGAGGAAGCTTTAGTGTTCCTTTCTACCCTGTTTATTGTGTACGTGGTTTGAGCCTGAGATTCATTTATTGCAAAACAGGGAGTAGTCCATTGAAGCTGGAGGTCATTTCATCTGGAGAAGTGACTTTGCTACATTGCTGTTTATTTTTTCCCTTTGAAATGTGAAGATTACTTCAGATTTGAAAATTGTCCTTTAAATTCCATGTATGTACTGAAAAAGCGTTAGAGAATACCCACCACCTGAGCTAAACAGTAACATTGCTTTTGTGTATGGGAATGTGGGGGGTGGGGTATACGGTTGAAATTAGTGTTGCCCTAAACCTCTGAAGTAGTTGTAATCTCTGATGTGCAAGTGAACTCTTTCCTTGCAGACCCCAGCTTGTGAAAGCTTCAGCCATCTTGCCAAACACACAGCTCATAAAGTTCACAACCACTGAATGTGATTTTCAAAAAAATGTAGATATACTTTATAAAAAAGTTGTGTTAGTAGTACATAAAACTGCCCTAGGGAGTTTTGCACCACTTTATTAATTCTTCTTTAAGTTTTGGATAATAGATTAAGAGAGTCTGACTGCCTGCCTTATTAAGGAAACAAGTGAGAGCCTTATATGCCTGCAATAGCATTAAGCTCAGAAATGCCACTTGTCTTTAGACTTTCAAGTTTATGTTATACTTTATATATACTAAAAAATATTTGCTTAAGTTCTGATTAAATAAGTGTCTTATTCAAGATTAGAAAGACAGAAGTAGCTTAGATTTTTTTTTGTAATCACAACCATATTCAGTACCCTAAAGCCTGAATGTGCTTTTAATAATGTGTTAGGGAAAAATAGACAGGTCACTTATTTTTCAAAGTTAGAGTTATTAAACTCAAAGTATTCTGTGTAGTTATGTTTTAAAGTGGCTTGCAGAGTTGGTTCTCATTAACAAGTTTTGCTCTTAACGCTGTCCTGAGGAGTTTCAGAATCAAGTGGCAGTACCTCAGAATGATTGTACATATCCCTCATTACTTTGCCATGTACTTTTTTTTAAAATAGGTTTTGGAATCCTGCATTTAGAGAAAAGTTGCACATTTAGGGTCTGGGGATATAGCTCAGTGACACAAGCACCTAGCCAGCAAGTGCAAAGTCCTGAGTTCAATTCCCGGTACCAAACCAAACCAAACAAAAAAATTGATGGAAGGCCAATATATTGGGGCTGGGGGTTTAGCTCAGTGGCACAAGCGCCTGCCTGGCAAGCATGAGTTCATGAGTGCGATCACCAGTACCCCCCCAAAAAAAGGCAAAAAAAAGAAAAGGTGCTCATTTGTCAAAACTAAGAAATTAACAGGTACATTTCTAATAAGTATAAATTTCAGATTACTATTCCCATGATTCAGCCCAAGATACCACATTACATTTAGTAGCCATCCACTTTGACTTTAAATTGTCGTTTTTATTTTAAGTTGGGAGTTTTGAGCAAAATATTTTTGTGTGCCTGTTTTAACATTGTTTTAAATTTTGTACTTCAAGTTACTATATGTAACTCTGCTGGTATAAATTACAAATCTCATTGGCTAATTATGCAGTTGTCTCTATGTATCAGTTTTGAAGTCTAATAATGTAATTTTTTTTTATGTTTTAAGCAAATCAAATTCTTTGATTTTCTTTTTCCTTACAGAATTTAGTGATGTTTCTTTTCTTTTCCTGTCTTTTTTGAGACAGAGTTTCCTATGCAGTTCAGGCTGGCCTTGAGCTCATTTTGTAGCTCAGGCTGGTCTCAAACTTGCAAGCAAGGATTCTCCTGCCTCCCAAGTACTGGGATTACAGAGGTGTACCCCACACCCAACTTTCCTGATGTTTCTACTCATTAATTCTTGCTAATTCATAGAGAAAAGGTTAACAAATGTTAGGCTCCTAGTTTCATACATTGTCTTCTTCATACACTTCTTAAGAATCCTAGAAGTAAATTTTTATCATAACTACATGAAAAGCAGTTAAAACTGAATGTGGTGGCACACACCAGTAATCCCAGCACTGTTGAGTTGGTGAGGCAGGAGGATTGCAAGTTTGAGCCCAGCCTGGGCAATTTAGAGAGACTCTATCTCAATGGAAAAAAAAAAAAAAATTAGTATCTTGTCCAAAGTTCACAACCAGTAAGAAGTCCTGAAATTCACATACATGTAAAACCCAGGACCTCTGCAACACCTTTTGTTGTTTTATGCGTTAAAAAACAATAGGCAAGGCTCCTTTCTCCAACAAGGCTGTCATTCTCTGTGGGCAAAGATAATGTATCCTTGAGGGAAATAGATTGTAAATATCAAGTGCTCTGAAACTGTAGATTAGCCTACATTTTTAGTTGTAGTTTCATAACCCCTCTTAGATTGCATAAATGCTGAGAAAGATGGAAGACTTCTTAAGGACTTAGATTTGAGTCTTGTTACTAACAGGTGACATACAATTTTTCTGAAAATATTTGTACCTATATAAAAATTGGGCGTTGAGGAGTAGTAGAGCATATGATTAGCATGCTGAAGGGACTGCAATTAATCTGCAGCATTAGAGAAAAAAATAGATGTTAGTATTTGTGCCTCAGGGTTATTAAGCTGAAATGAGACTAATTAGTATACTAGGCACATACTAGGTGACCAATAATTTTTTTTCTAAACAGTCATGATAGCCTTTCAGATAGTATTGCTAACCAGAAATATAACCATGTATCATCAACAAAAATAAACATTATTTTCCTATTCCAGGTTTGCTGTTCTGGCCTGGGTACTTGGGAGTTGATACATTGTTTTGTTTTGTTTTGTTTTAGTTAGGCATAAGAAGGTAGACTAAGAAAGGGTAGTTTGGACAGTATGAGAAATGAATGCAAATTGGTAACAGTTTTTGTTTCAGCCCAGTCAAAAAATTGTAAGTACTTACTGTCTACAGTATTGGAATTTCTGGTGTATCCTTTCTGCTGGGCACTTGAAGTTCAGCACATCCAGTATCATCTATGTGTTGTATGCATGTAGTGTATTTTTTTTTTTTAATTGGTACCTGAGGATCGAACTCACAACCGCATGCTTACAAGGCAGGCACTTATGCTGCTGAGCTAAATCCCCAGACCCTCATGTACTGTATTTTTGAATGTCCTAGAAAATGGGGTTGCTACACTTGGCTTGAATCTCTTTCCCCAAAATAGACTGTATATTTTATGGGAAAAGTAGACATTTCCATCCTCAAGCATTTGGACCATAAGCTGAATTGGAAATGTTCGGGTAATAAAGATACTTAATTTTGATATGCAGGAGAGTTGTCGATGTATATTCCTTGATCAAAACAAGTTTCAGGTTTCTTTGGCCATCTCCGCAAGTCTGTGTTTCTAAGGTGTTAGTTCTTTCTCTTAGGAAGACTCTTCTTTACTGGATCTGCAGCATAATTCTTTGTTGTTGTTGTTGTTGTTTTTCTTTCCTCTCAGATCCCCATTGCCTGCCTGTGAAATTTCTCCTCCAGCTCTAGTTTTCTGTGCCCGAGGGATTGTTACAGGGCCTCCAATTACTCAGTATAAATGTGAGCATTATCTTTCATAGCTTGTCACATTTATAGATACTAGAGGTCATCAGTTATGGGGTTTTTTGGTCAGGTTTATTAGTGGGTGCCATGTAGAATTTTGCTTTTAAAAAGTCCTGAGTTATTTCTCTAAATGTTTTTACTTGTAGGTGGTGAAGAGACTCATATTGTCTAGCCAGCTAAAGCCATGTTATAGGCTTATGCTGTAATGTTAGAGGCATTAAGTTTTTTTTTTTTAATGCTATTATGTAAGTTATATAAAAATGTCCCTTATTTTTAAATTGAGGCACTTTGTTATATTTCTGGGAAAGCTATTTAAGTATCTCTGTGTCACTTAAAAAGTATTTGAGACCTGTCAGCTTACCCATTTGTTAGAATTCTTTTTGTGACTCTTCTGGTGATTCCCGTTTGGTAGATGGCAGCTAGCCAGGGAAGATTACTGAGCTAATTATAACTAGAAGGGTCTCAGATGAATACAGGGATGAGAGGCATTCTGGGGCCTGGTTGTCGAGATCAGGCCTTGGCCTGGTTCTTCTCAAATTGAAAACCAGCTTTAGCCTGTTGCTAGTCACTTAAATGACTAGGATACTTTTAAAAACCCAGGAATATTGTGACATGGATTTGAGTGAGGCCTAACACCAGCTAAGTACCAACCAAAGCATACCCTTTATTTTTCAGAACTGTAAATCAGTATTGTGTTGAGAGAGAGTGGGAGAGATATTTAATTCAATTCAGTAACAGTTAAAAGTGTACAATTAAAAGTAATTCAAAATGAAGAATTGAGCTGATGAAAATTTTATTGACTTTTCTAATGTGGACCTTGTAATCTTTCTAGTTAAATTTCCCTTGTACTTACTAACTCAGCCTTCTAATAAGATGGGTGATTTTTATTTGTAAAAACCTACTGAGGAAAAAAATTGGCAAAGAACTTTATAGAAATAAATATTAACTGGTATACTTCTTGGAAGTTCCATTTTGATAATATGAAGATACAATGAAATATTTGAACAGTAGGTATATTTTTACAATATCACTTCACAGAGAGCGCTCTCTTTCTGTGTGTATAGTATTTTCTTCAGAGATGAATTGTAGTAAAATTGAAATATGGAACACTTCGTGTGAGGAGTATTAGTTGGCCTAATAATAAAAATGTTCTAAGTAAAAGAACAATCTAGTATAATTTTACATTTTCTACTAAGTTGTATTTGGTACTTTTTGTAGAAATGTAGGCATTCTGAGTTTTTGGAAAATTTTGCATTCATTACTGAAAAGTTAATATAAACAAATATTTGTTATCTATGAAAGTGAATGAGAATTAGCTGTACTGACTTCCTGTAATGCTGTTTGTCTTGACACTCTTAGAGAAGTGTGCCATTACACTTACGCTGTTGGAGTAAATTCCAATAATATTAGAATAAATTAGTAGGGTTTGAGATTTAAAATGGATGAAGAAATACAATTCACTTATTACCTTTTTCATTATGTGATATTCTATTATATGGAAGCTAGAATTTTTCTAAGGAGTACTACACTTTTAACACACCCTATAATTTCATATTTTGAACTCAGACTAATAGTGTTTGAATTTTGGGCATCTTGATCTTCATAATTTGGTGGATTATCTTAGGTCCAGTGACTATTAATTAAAACCATGTTTCTTAGATCTCTGAAATTCTACCAGGCATATATATATATATATATATATCTGTTAAAAAATAAATTCTATGATAGTTGACTTGTTAAACTATTGGGAAAAAATAAAACTTTGTATGTTTTTTGATTGTGCAACTTTTGTGTGTGAAAGGAGATACTATTCCATTTGAAAGATGTTTCCTAGTTTTTTTGATTAGTCATTTAGGCACCTCTTCCTCCTCCTCTCCTCCTCCTTCTTCTTTTGTCTTTTTGAGACACGGTCTCATATAGTCAATTCAGGCTGGCCTTGAGCTCACTTTGTAGCCCAGGCTGGTCTCGAACTTGCAACAATCCTCCTGCCTCAGCCTCCTGAATGCTGGGATTACAGGCATGAGCCACCATGCTTGGTTGGCACCTGCTTTAGTTTGTTGTAAAGGAATTGTCTAGTGCTTAAAATCTGCCACTGACAATATTTCCATTGTTTGTTTTTCTCAGTTAACTCCAAAAGAAATTGTACTCCAACCTATTTGATAAAGATCGTTTTTGAAAATCATGGAGAAATTAGCTGTGTTATTTTAGTTAGCTTACATGAACAATAAAATGTTTCATTTTCCCCAAATATTTCTAGATCTTTTAAGTTTTTCTGATGTAAATCAAGAGTTTCCTATGTTTCTGTGATTTTACTTGTATTTTAAAAACCTCATTTTGGGCTGGGGATTTAGCTCAGCGGCATAAGCGCCTGCCTTGCAAGCGCGTGGTCGGTCATGAGTTCGATCCCTGGTACCGATAAAAAAAAATTTTTTTTTTAAAAAGGGGCTGAGGATTTAGCTCAGTGGCTTAAGCACCTGCCTGGCAAGCGCAAGGTTGTGAGTTCAATCCCCAGTACAAAAACAAAACAAAACAACAAAAAAAACCCACCTCATTTTGGTATTCATTCAGTTTATATTTTCCTCCATTTGGTATCCTGGCAAAGGCTGGTGTGGTATTCCATTTGTCTTATACCCCTACTTAGAATTTAAAAAATTCCAGTGAGTGCAGAAAATCAAGTAACTGTTATGTGCACTGTTTGGGGCTCATTTGAACCAATAATAAAATACTTAGTTTTGGTAATAAAGTATTTATAGAATGAATAAAAGCTTTCTTCAGTTTTTTTCATAGTTCAGAAAAAGGTTGAACGGCATAAAATGCATTAAGAGAATGTTTATTCTAATTTGTAGTTTACTGTTATGTAATAACCTCGTTTAATAGACATAGTTGACTCACTCATTTTCATTTGGATTTGGTGGCATATCTCTTGAAAGGAATAAACCATGTAATGAAAGAAGAGGCATTCCTTTAGTGGAAGAAGAAGAAAGAAGCAGGGCACCAAGTAACAGGGCTTGAGTTCCAGCTTAGCTCTGCTGCTGTGTCCTTAGCCATGTCAGCATCTCTGGCCTCCTTTTTCTTTATTGCCAAGATAAGGAATTGGACTCATTGATCTCTCTTTTTTTTTTTTTTTTTGGTACCGGGGATTGAACTCACAACTTTGTGCTTACCAAGCAAGCACTTGAACTGCTGAGCTAAATCCCCGGCCCTGGACTCATTGATCTTAAAGCCCTCCCAAGTTTAAAAGTTTTATTTAAATGTACAGGTATCATATTATAGACAAGGTTTACCAGATCAGTTTGTGGTCCTTGGTGGTGATTTTATGTTGTATTCATTTCTCCTCTTTTCAACAAATACGATAGCTGTTTGGAATAACTTTCTTGTCATCTATTAAACTTAAAGTAGTATAATTTAGTGAATCCCTTCTGAATGCTATTTTCCAAAAGTGATATTTTCTTCTTTCTTTGAGATTTTTAGAACTACTCTATTGTATAAGATAAATCTTAATTATTAACAAGAATAATTTCAATTATAATAATCTTAATATTAATAATTATTAATGATCTTAATTATTTTTTAGGGGGTCTTTTTTGAGACAGGGTCTCACTATTTGGTTCAGGCTGGCCTTCGCCTCTCTTTGTGGCCTAGGCTGGTCTTGATCTACCTCCCTCAGCCTCCTGAGTACTGGGATTACAGGAGTTCACCACCACTCCTGGCTAATCCTTTTTTAATTATTAATAATCTTAATTAACAAAAAGAAGCAAGATTTGTGTACAAATTATGATAGTGTTTAAAAATAAAGTAAGCAATGTATAATAGCAAAAATCTTGATTAGCAAATAGCTGTGCATGTTTGATGCTGTTCCAGTTCTCAAAAGCCCAATGGCCTTTTATTTTTATCAAAAAGTATTTATTAAACATTCATATGGACTTTTTCTTATTCCTTTTTTTAATATTTTAAGTGAGGAACTGAGTTTTCTAAGGTTCTTAAGCAAATTTGTGCTTAATGGCCAGAATCCTGCTTAAATCAGTTGCTGAGAAGGCTTTATTTAGACTACCCTGATCCTGGTGCTAACTCTGAAACCCATGGATTTAGGGTATAGAATAGGTGACAGCAAGAATGACGAACACGGCTGCTATGAACACTGGGAGTATAACCTTCATTAGAGCTTCTCAAAGCAATACTGGCAGTGTTTTTTTTTTGTACCGGGGATCGAACTCATGACCTGATGTTTGCCAAGCAGGCACTTACTGCGCTGAGCTAAACCCCTGGCCCAGCAGTGTTTGCTTATAGAAGTGTAAGTTCTTCCCATCCCAAATCTACTGAGTTGGTGTCTCTGGGTCCTGGCCTAGGAAGCTGTGTTTTAAACAAGCCCTCCAGTGTTTGTATTAGATTTGTAGAAGTCACGAATGGAGAATGAAATTGCAGCCTTTATACATTCTGTAACTAGTTTTGGCTAGTCTGAAATGTAGTTCATCCTATCTTTTAAGACACATCTGGGTAAGGAATTTGAGAATTCATGAAATGAGGAAGAGAAGTGACATAGGGAATTGGGAGTGATGATGTCGTTCTTCATACCACCAGTCATGACCAAGACAATGAAAATGCTTCAGGAATAAAGTGATAGGAAAATAAGAAGGCAAGAATGGAATTGTGCTCAACCAGTAATGTTTTGGCATTGGATTGAATTTAAAATGTGTGGGGAAAGGAGGGAAGAGCCAATTGTGTGACTGCAGTTTCAACCTGGATGAATAGAAAAATGTTAGCGCTATGAACAGGAAGAACAAGAAGAGTAGTTTGGATATGATGAATTTCATTTTGGATAAAAACGAAGTTGAGTTTGAAGTGCCCAGCTGAGTATTCAGGTGCACAAGATCTAGAAGATGGTAGGGAATGTGTACCTGGAGCTCAGGGGAAAAAGTCATAATGCAAAGCACATATTCGAGAATTGTCACTAAGAAAATTGGCGAGGAAGTAGTTGAGAAAAAAGGAGGTCTGGGCATAAAATCTTTGGAAACCTAGGAAGTAGGTGAAGGAACAGTTAATTATGGAAACAGGCATGGTGAGAGAGGTAAGAAAAAATACAGGATGTTATTGGTAATGGAACTCAAAGAAGAGCTTTTCTAGGAAGAATATAGAAAATAATTGAGTTTAAAGAACTATAGAGAGAAAAAAAAAACTATAGAGAGCCCAGATGAAGCTGGTTAGCTTGAATTGGTTGTAAATTTCATCAGTATTCCATGGTTATTAATTCATGGTTATTTCTAGTTAACATTACACTCTTAAGAGTTTTGTGTTTATTTGAATCACAAGTCATTTCTTGGTTTAAGATTAGGTGGGGTCTCCAATTGTTTTAATTGAAGTATCTCTCAATGTGGGTTTCCCAAAGTTAGGATTACTCAGATCTTACGAGTTGAGAGAGGTGGGCTGGGGATGGCTCTTCCATCTTTTGTTGCTCTAGTATTTTCCCAGTGGCTTCTTCATGGCCTGTGCATTGTGAAACTAGTTTTGTACTTTAGAATATGAAGTTATTTTGTTTGTGCCAGTAGTAGTGTCAGGAAAAGGGTATTGTGTATACCTCTTAGTTGCTGAAATGCATGGAATGAAATACCTGAATTGAGAAACAAAGACTGTTATCAGATCAAATGTCTCCTCCCTCTTGCTTTCTTCTTTTGTTTTTCTTTCTGGTTAGGTTTTTTTCCCTCTCTTTCTTTTTTTACCCTGTAGTTAGGTAGCAGAAGTCCATAATGTTGAAATTTTGCTTCCTGTGAACAAGGAAAAATTAGGAAGTGTGGGAGAGGGTCGAAGGTAGTAAAAACAATTACTGTCTGTTCTATATGAAATTGAAAGTGTGATGAAATAAATCAAGATAATTCTTGTAGGCCCAAGATGATGGGGTGAGAAGTTATTCAAAGTGTTGACTGGACATAAGAAATTCTGACAGAAATGCTTATAAAGGTGAATGATAGACATTTCAAGGCAAAAATTAGAGAGAGCCAGACTGGTTTGGGGAGGCACAGAGTATGAATAGGCTATTTCTACTTATTGTGGTAGGATAGGGCTCAAGAAAAAGAAAAAAAAAGACTTCTTCTGGGATCTAGCATTAGGTTTCTCTGTGATCTTGGATAAGTCACTGAACTATTTTCAACCTTAGTTTACTTATCTGCAAAATAAGGAGGGTATATTAATTGCCCCCCTCTAAAAATGTTTTGATTAATGACTAAGGTAATAAGATGTTTGATTTCTGTATTGCTTTCTGCTTGAAGTCATGGAGGATCCGTTCTGTTTTGCTGGGAAGAGGAGAAGGACAAAAACATTGAGGTTACAAATCTTGCATTATTAATTGACCTTCCCTTAGAAACATAGCTGTCATTGCCAGCAGTATAATCTGAGAATGTTAAATCCAAAAAGCTTCTGAGATCTGTACTTTCTTTCCTTCCAGAAATTCTATACCTTTCTTTTAACAATTTAGAGTAAGTAAAGGAAGTCACTGTAAAGAGAAATGGTGTCTAGCTCTGTTCCTTCAGATCTGTGCCCAGGTCCCTCAGCTTCTCTGGTTGCATAAGCAGTTTAACTTTTTGTTTCTTCTTCCTTCCTTCCTTCCTTTTTTTTTTTTTTTTTTTTTTTTGTACCGGAGATCGAACTCACGACCTCTCACTAGCCAGGCAGACAGTTATGCCACTGAGCTAAATCCCCGGTCCTTTTTGTTTATTCTTGAATACTTTTTATTCCTTGAAGACCATTCTTTATTTCCCCATTCCCATGGTACCAGGGATTGAACCCAGGACCTTTGCAATAAGCCCCATTTCCAACCTTTAATTTTTTAATTTTTTATTTAGAAACAGGATTTAGCCAAGTTGCCCAGGCTGCGCTTGAACTTGTGATCTTCCTGCCCTTAGCCTGTGCTGGCAGTACAGCTTCCTTATTCTTTAATCACTAGATATAGAATTTCATGGTAGCACTTTGTCCAGGAGAGGGGGAGTGAAATAGCAGCAGAATGGGGTAGAAGAGGTTATAGTTTTGTTACAATGTTCTTTCTTGTATAAAGGTTGCACTTAAAAACATGGTAGAAAATGTGTACATTGTTTCTCCTGTGTGTTTGTTATATTCATCAAACAAATGAAAGAAATGAAGGTTAGGAATATTTTTTACTACTCAAGTTTGAATCTTTTTTAGATTTTTTGAATCTGTGTCTAAAGATTTAACCTGCTAGTTTGCAAAGATCATGGATATTATTACTGATTCTTCTTTCAGCTAGCCTTTCCTAGCTTGACTTGGTAGAGAGGATAGTATTAACTTGGTAGATTCTGTATATTTTCACCTTAAACATGTCAGTTGATAGGCTATTTTTCTGCACTGAGAACCTCTAATGTAGTTTTTCACTTTCCACATTTTTACTTTGCATATTAGTTACATTTAGTTTTATCATCTTTTGCCTACAATAGGAGTAAGTTAAATGTTTCCATCTCTAATTTTTAGAAAAGTGACAAGAATGTTGGTCTTCTAGCTTCATCAACAAAAGTAGCAAGTCTGTAAGATGTCTTAGTCTTAACAAAAAAATTTAGTTTAAAAACCGTTGTAATTTCTTACCTATTTTAATTGATCAAGATAATGGCTCAGAATCAAATAATTTGTGTATTCTTTAATATAGAAGTTTTTCTTTATATTTAGATTTTTCTTCTAAGTTATTTTCCAAACATTAATAGGAGAATTAAAGATTGAAGAAGTTGAATCCTAGATACACATGAGGCATCAGGGTGGGAAATTTAACTTGTGGCAAATGTTAAGTTAATGACTATGTCTCCCAAGAGGTAAATATATGTGGTTGATGTAATTTTAACTGTAGTTTAAACTATACTGCAGTAGCTTTTAATTACCTATAGTAGCTCAGGTATATGTGCCCATCTATTGTCATTGGTTTTTATAGATTATAATCAAATTGCCTCTTACTAGTCAAAACATAGTTTAAGTTATGTTTGAGGCATAGTGCTTCTTACTGTCTCATAGAGAAGTTATTTATGAATAGCCATCTGACCCACAGTCTTGGGTCACTTTAGTAATTTTATTGGAGTCTGTAAACTTAGTTTATGACTATAAAAAGTACACATTTAGAAAATGGATATTTAGGATTGAACACTGTCACCAAATTCCCTTGAATTTTTTTTTTTTTCACTTGGGTTTTAATGTGATGGGAAGTATGTATGCATGTGCCTTTTTCTCTATTTCTGAAGACCTTTGTTTAAATACCTCATTTGTTAACATTTTTATGTATTTGGAAGAAGTAGAGACTGACTACATTAAATAAATTTTCCCAGGAGTTACAAGGCTTACTAAATACTTGTTCTCAAAATTATCTTTAAAATAATAAATTATATTGGCTTTAATTGTCTATATAAATGTTTCCTTCTCTTGCCCAAATAATAAATGAAATACTTTATAGTGTGAGAGACTGTAGAAGGGATTTTTTTCTTTTTGCCTTTTGAAAATACGGTTCAGTAGAAATAACCAGCATTTGTAGAAATCACTAGCTGTCACATGAAATGGTTGAATATAAGCTTAACAATTTATAAATTTATAAAATAAGATTGAATTAGGCCTTGAGGCTAAAGGAGAAGTAGGCAATAATCTAATTGTCTCTTGTTGTATAAGCAGCAGACAGGATGATTATTCTTCAGATAGTTAAAGTGTGTACAAAAATCTGTATTGGTATTTTTCTCCCAAGGTATTTGGGCTTGGGGTGTTTTCTTTTTCTGTCTTCCTGTTTTTATTTGTATTCATCTAACAGGTTTTTCTGTCACCTTTATCTGTCATAGAGGTGCCCAGCCATGCCAAAAACCCTGATAGTCTAGTCTGACACAGAAAAACAGTAAAAAGTCTTGGCTCACATTGGGGACCAGAAGAGGGCAAGGCAGCCCTGCCCTCTTCAGTAGTAAAAATGATCTATGACACACTGGAATTGCTAGCATCTCCCAGAGTTCTTTAATAGGAAATACAAGGATGGAATAGTTTTTCTTCAGAAATGGAAAAGATCCCATAAAGAGTTAAAGATATAACGTTTAGAAGGAAAACAGAACACTTTATTTGAAAGAAAAAAAAGAGAAATAAAACTGAAAGCTACCCTGAGAGAGAGAGTAGGGGCCCTATTCACGGACTCTTTGTACTCAGGTGTTTTTATTGGGTATCAGGGCGCTTCCTCCTACTTGGAACATACCATTTCCCTATTGGTTACCTGGGTTGTTTGTCACAGATGGACCTCAGGCCCTCAGACTCTAATTTCACACACCCTCCTCTCCTTGCACTTTCCTAAGTGGTCTTTATTTGATTTTCTCTTGCTCTGTAAGGGCAGTGTCTTTAGAACTTATTGATTCTTTAGAATGGGCTTTATATACAAGGAAACAAGGTTGGGTTAACAATGAAGTTTGAGAGATATTTGTGAATTCAGTGCAGTAGCATAGTGATACAGTGTGTGTGTGTGTGTGTGTGTGTGTGTGTGTATGCCTATGTGTTTATGTACTAAATAAGAGCTGTATTTAAGTGACCACTCCTTGTCTCCTTTGTATTTTGTTGAAGGTAGGGGTGGGTGGCTGTGCTAACTTGGTTAGAAGCTGGCCTGGTTTATCAGTTTTCTGTTTTAACACTTTTGGGTGAGAATTAGCCAAAAAGCCCAGTCAGGCTCTTGCCTTCCCTACAAAGTGAAGAGGAGTAGGAAAAAGTCTTGCTGCTATGAATTTGTTAAACCTCTCCAGCTCTCTTATGAGGCAGCATTTATTAATGTTATTTTAATTGTTTTTAATTTTTCTCCAGTTTTGATAGCTAGTAGGGAAACAGTAGAAATGGAATTATGTGCTCACATGTAGATTAATTCTTTTACTTTAGCCTGTCTCACCTACCCAAAAGTGTTTACTTTTGAACCTTTTTTATTATGTAGTCCTAATTATTGATCCTGCTAAAATCTTGCCAGAGGATCGTGGGACAGTAAGACCAAGTCTTTTTCATTTGCCAGCACACCAGAAATAGATTCTTTGTAGCTGTTTGTGTAGTTAATTTTTCTGTTAACAGTTATGTATATATATTTTTAAGATCTTAGCAAAGCAATGTCTCAAGATGGTGCTTCTCAATTCCAAGAAGTCATTAGACAAGAGCTAGAATTATCTGTGAAGAAGGAATTAGAAAAAATACTTACCACAGCACCCTCACATGAATTTGAGGTAAGAACTTTACAGCATTATTTCATCCTTCGACAGACTAAGTTGCTGCCAATGGTGATTGTCAAACCCGAAATAAGCATTAGATGTATGATAACATCAAACAAAAAATTAGTGTTGCTTAACAACAGTTTCAACATTTGCCTATCGTAAAACCATTGAATCTTTTTTTAAGTATAGGAAGTTTCCAAAATCACAGAAAATCAGAATAAAATTATGTTTTATTTGTTGTGTTTTGATATCACTGGAAGAGAAATATGTATCAGCATTCAATGGGAATTGTGAATCAATAGAATATCCTTTCTTTTTCTAATTTTAATTTGTACTTAATGTTTTAAGTTAGCTGTATTTTTTTCCTTCATGTTCTTTTGGCAGAGATAGCATATTACTGTGATACATGCATACCCATATTTATAGAAAAACAGTTATAGGTAAATCTTGGAAGTGGCCTGTATGTCCATAGCAGATGAATGGATAAGGAAAATGTGGTGTTTACACACTATGGCGTACTATTGGCAAACTTAAAAATATTGCATGGTTTCGCCTATGAGAAATTCAAATATAAACAAGGAACAGAATAAAAGATAGATAAAAGATAGTAGGGAGATAGATCTTTCTCAAAGGGGAAGGGAATTAGGAAATGGAGGGAGGAAAGAGGGAGGCAAAGGAAAGGAGATAAAAAAGGAACTAAGATGTGTTATGGACATGTACCAACTCCACATAAGCAATGTAAACATGTACTGCAAACATACAAGAAAAAAATGAGGCAGTTCAAGAGACAGATGGAAGGGGAGGAAAGAATTCTAATGTGTTATGTACATGTATCATCCTCCCACAAGGAATGTAAATGTACTAAAATGTGTAGTAATAAAGTGACCTGAAAAAAAGATTAATTTTCGCAAAGAAGTCAAGAAAGCAATTGGTGATAATGCAGAGAACCAGTTGAAATTCCTATGAACTAAATAGTATTCAAGTAACAAGATACTGTACCAATAGGAGATGGGGAAGATTTTTGGCTTCTTTTCTTTTAATTGTGGTTCCTATTTAGCTTTTTTACTCTTTAGTTTTAAATCAGAGTGTGAAACATTCTCTTCTCATATGTATTTTAAAAGTATAGTTTATATCTGTTTTTATTAAATATTAGGCAGCTTATAATGATAACTTGTATTTTCACAGCACACTAAAAAAGATCTTGATGGATTTCGGAAGCTATTTCATAGATTTTTGCAAGAAAAGGGACCTTCTGTAGATTGGGGGAAAATCCAGAGACCTCCAGAAGATTCGGTAAGTTTTAGAAAAAAATTAGGAAAATTTAAGGTAATTTTGGGTACTGGTTAAATTTTGGAGGTGGAATAGTGTAGAGAACCTATAACAGCCATCAGGTGTATAAATTGCTTTGCAATCTCTGACTCTTTGGAGATGGCTTTGAACTACTGCCCCTTTTTTCAGACCTTTTTAGAGTATTGCTGAAGACTTCTTAAAATCTAATCTACCTATAGCATTAACATCCCTAGTAATGGAGTCTTTCTTTTGTAACATGTGTTTAGTACAAAACACACCTTCCGAGTTTCATGTTTGTTTCTTCTTTCTCAGTTCTGAACCATTTGATTCCTCACTAGTCATTTTAAAGCTCTCCTCATACTTTAAGCCCATCTCTATAACCTAATATTGCCTGTCTGTTCACATGAACTAACGTAGCATTCTGTTCACATATATCATGTTCTACTTCTGGATTTTTCTGTCTGTTGTTTTCTTGGGATGCCATTTTGTCTTCACCTATCAAAATCTTACTCATTCTCACTGACCTGTAACTACAAGCTGTGCTAGAGAGGTGTGGAGTAGTAGTACAGGAAGCTTGAATCCTAATTCTTCTGGGTTACCAGTTTTGTCCAAAATGAGAGTAACACCAAGTGCTCATGTACTTCACAGGGTTGTTATGAGACTTAAGGTAATATACGTGGAAGTCTGTTAAACCCTAAAACATCTTTCAGTGTTAGTGGTTATTTCTACCATTATGTGATTAGCCTGCCTAATTGGTAGTAGATATTTGTGAGTGTGTTATCCTCCATAGAGCCAAGGAACCATGTGTGCTGAGTAAATGCATGAATCATCTAAATGAAATGATTGTTAAAGAAACAGGTTTGTAAAGCACATTAATTATTCTTCTCTTTCCTGTCAGCTCTGTTGACTTTTGCTACTTGTGATATCTTTTACTACTGATAGAAATTAAGACTTAATAGAGTAGAATAATTATATATAGTTTTATCTGTTTATCTTTTATCTCTTATTTGCCTGTAATTTTATATAATCTAACATAGGTTTAAAAAAAGGATTGTTCAAAGCAAACTGACTGAAGTTTGCTTGTTTTTACAAAGTTTTATTGGAACACAGGTCAACTCATGTATATACTATTTATGGCAGCTAAAGGTAATGGAACTGTTTTTATATCTTTTTCCTAATGAGAAAATACTAAATATAGTGTCCAATTAGGAATTTTATTCCCATGTATAGAGAAGGTTCAATTCTTAAACTTTAATTTTTTTTTTTTTGGTACTGGGGATTGAACTCTTGACCTCATGCTTGCCGGGCAGGCACTTACACCACTGAACTAAACCCCCAGCTAAAATCTTTAAGTTATATGGCTATTGTATAATAAAGAATTGAAAATCCTACCTCATTATGTGGAGAAGTCTCTCATTTTTTATTTTGAAGTTAAAATTCCTCCAGAATGCTTAACAATTATAGCTAGTATTTTTGGGGAAGTGTCTGTTTCTTGGTCTTTGATTTCTTAGACCAAGTGAATACCTTTTGATTTATTTTTCTGCTTTTAAGTAATATAATTAATGCTATTCCCCCCCCCCAAAAAAAAAGAATGAGAGAAGTCTTAAACAATTGTTATATTGTTTAAAAAGGGAACTAAGTGAGCATGGTGGTACATGCCTATAATCCCAGCACTTGGGAGGCTGAGGCAGGAGGATCATTGTGAGTTTGAGGCCAGCCTGGGCTACAAAGTGAGCTCAATGCCAGCCTGAACTGCATACCGAGACCTTGTCTTGAAAATAGATAAATAAATCAATAAATAAGGAACTAAATATAGATTCAGTCAGACTTTTGAAATTGGGAGCAGGTCTAAAATTATAGTAAAGTTAGGCATCATTTATTTTCTGACTCTTAAATACTTAAAATTTTTGCCAAGGAATTGTTCTTAGTTGAAGTAACGGTCTAGTTAATGATGGACTTGGCTCTAGAGGTGTGCTTTTTCTCACTTCTTAATTCTTGATTGCTGGCCCGGCAATTTTTTGTTTTTCTCTTCACAAACTTAATCTTTTCAAGATAGATCCTACATTGAAGGAAAGCACACAGATTTACTTCCAGTATACTTAAGTGTATCTGTTACTTTGAGTGAACAGTGATACCTCGCTCCCAGCTGAAACTTTCTGCTACTGGAACAGCAAAGTTAAAAAAAAAACAATCTGCTCAGTGTTTGTAACTTTTCTTGATAATTTAACCTAAAATCCAACTTGAAAAAACCTGTGGCATCTAAGAGTAAGTCCATTTAGTCTAAGTGGCACTCCTGCCCAGGCAACATATAGTGCTTGTGTTAATGTTTTAAAACATTTGCCATTGCATTTGCTTTCTTGCACTTTATTTGCATAAAATATCATAATCATGACTCCAAAGAAAGTTAGTGATCCCAGCAGTAAAACTAGGAAGAAAACTATGAGAATCATGATAGAGTTAAAGAATGAAATCATTGTGAAATTTGGTATAATCCTGGAAAATCGAATTTATTAGTGTAATTTTTGGGCCTCAGAGCCAGTTATTTAATTTTCCAATACTTTTTTGTTTTGTACCAGGGATTGAACTCCAGACCTTATGCTTGCCAGGCAGGCACTTGTGCTGCTGAGCTATATCCCTGGCCCCCTACTACTTTTTATAGGAAAAATATGTTCAGTTCTCAAACTGTTCACTATGTGAACAGGAATTTAGAACAAATTGAGTTTGACAACTGAGGGAAGTATCATTGTATTTGTTACTTTCAGTATATTCTGTATACTTTGCCTGTGTGGAAACTTGTCTTTGTGTATTTTGAAAGATCATGATGCATAGTAAGAGTTCTTGTAGTGAGATTTGGAGGATGGAGAAGAAGGAATAGAGGGATCAGAATCACCTTGCTATTTTCCATATCAGGATTACTTACCTCATTCTTCAAGTTTCTGATCAGGAGGCTGTGCCCATCTAGTGAGCCATAGTTATAAAGAGGAATGCAAAATTGATGTAAAAAGAATGAAAATGGAAAATATATCCTGGATAGAATATGATTGTGTGGTCTTTTTTCTTTGCATTTGTGAAAGTGTAAATCTTCATTAAAGACATGTTTATATTGAGGCCTAGATTTTGAACACCTTTAAAAAATGTCTTGTAAGCTCATATGCCTTTAATGTGTATATTCTTGAAATGCAATGGCAAAAAATACTTTTCAACAGTGTCATGAGTTTCTTGAGGGAACAGATATGTCTTACACGTGGTGTGTTTTAAGGTATTAGCTTCTATACATAGTTCTGAGGGTTATTGTCCCTTCATCTTGCTTCCCATAGCCAATCTCCTCTCTTTCTCCTCTCCAGTGGTTTTTTCCCCCTAGATCATAGAGACTATGAGATCAGTTTTCCTTTCAGAATATAATATTATTTAGTAAACATACTTTACTTTTTTATTTTTCTAGTTGCAAGTGATATTTTATCTTTCTAATGAAGTATAGTGATATCTCAGTTCATGAACTTAATTCATTCCACAATTTTGGAAAAAATGGCCACAGTCCTGTTCTTCACCCCATGCAGAATTTGCAAACAAAACCAAAATTCTGCCAAACACTTCATTTTGGGAACTAAGTTATTTACAAACAAAAGCATTGATGGACCAAAGTACCACTATAATGATTATTGTGGGAGAAACACCAGTTAGAGTGGCATTTTTAATGTCAGCTTTGCATAAAAGGTGTGTACATAAACATTTGCTGACCCTGTTTTAGTGTATTTATTTTCAGAAGCTCTTTAGTAGTTTTCTTCTTTGGCCCTCCGAAAACTGACCTCACATGTTTTTATCAATTCACATGATCACTATTTAGGTAAAAATATTTTTTTTACAAACACTAGATTGAAGAGTATACTTACAAATAGGCATTGTAATTTTACTTTCACATTTTACTCCCTTACTCTTCCCTATGTTGAATACTTATTTTAGCTCTAAGTGAACACTTTTTTGAAAAACCTTTATTTTATTGCATATTATTGAATTAAACTCCAATTTATGGAGTTTCAGATAATGCTATGCCTCAATATTGTAAATGTCAACTAAATGTGTTGTGATTGTTTTGATAATTAGCTATGTGAATATAAATAACAGCATGGTTAAAAATATATTAAAGTTAGTGTTTTAGATTAGAATAAAGAAGGACCAGCCAGCATATGCAGCTTCATTCAACCATTTTATTGTTTCCTACAGAAACTGTGAGTATCTTTGTCCTAGTTGAGCTTCTATGTTAGGGAGGGAGAGGAACAGGAAAATACATGAAAGAAGAGAAAAACTACAGAACTTGCTGAAGAAAGGACTAGGGCTGACAGGTCTTTCTGAGCAGTCTTTGATATCCCCTCATTCCAGGCAGCACTGTCCTTCAAAATTATTTGGTACTGGAACTTTACAGTATTTCAGGACCAGGGATATGATTAAGCAGCTGACAACAGGCCTTTGAATCTTAATTGGAATCTGGTTCCTTATTTGTAATGTCACTTTAGAAATAGTATTGGTAAATATGTGGAACTTTAATGACAGTTCTAGGTATAATGAGATATTATTGTTTAACTAGTTTCAGTAATTGTTGTTCTTGTACCAAAGTAAGGGACAGTCCAGTCCCACAGAATAAAACTGGGAAAATAAGAGTAGGTATGGGGTGATAGTACTGTTTGACTATGTCATTCTTTCCTTTCTACTCACATTATAGAAAATCTTTTTGGACCTTTCCTTATGTTTTACAGGGCCAGTTACATTTAATGCAGATAATTTTAGTATTACTTCCAGGTATGTTATTTATATAAGCATCCTATGCTTTTAATTGGGTGAAAAAACAATGTATCTGTAAGGTTCTTCTATCCCACATCTTTATCTCTGGTAGAACTCCTAGGATATTTGTGCTGTCTTTATTTAATAATAGATACCCTGATACTTTAAGATTTATAGTGGAAGCATTTTTATATAAAACTAGATGGACAGTGTATGTTCAATTCTTATCCTTTCAGCTCTGAAATTCCTTGGGGGATCTTTTACTAATTCTTTGTTATAGATCAGAGTTGAATAACTAACTACCCAGTTGTCCCATTTTATAGTCAAGAAAAAACTAGTTTTATCAGGCAATTCAGAAAATATTTATAGGAATTACAAGCACTTTATAGATTTTTTAAAATTATGTATAAATGTACATGTTTTCAGTGTAGATTCCCTGTGTTTACTCACATTCTCAAAGGAATTCATGGCCTATAAAAGTTCACACCTTGAATTTTTTTTTTTTGTACCAGGGATCAAACTCATGACCGCACGCTTGCAAGGCAGGCGCTTATGCTAACGAGCTAAATCCCCAGCCACACACCTTGAATCTTATTCAGGAAACATTTATCTAAATACTGCTTGTCTTCTAGATACTAGCTGGATGGTGGGATTAAAACAGTAAGTCTTGGTCTTTTTTCAGCATTTTAGTGGAGGAAATGGATCCATAGATAGCTAACTACAAAACAATGTTGTAAAAAGTCCATAGGTTGCTGTGGTCTTAACTGGCCTCAGACTAAGGAAAGACATTTGGCATTAAGATAAAACTCCTGGGATGACCTTGTGGCAAGATTTCTCTGAAGGTAGGAGGATTATTAAAGAGAAGAAAGCCATGAGAACAGTAGGGGTCTGAAAGTGATAAGGTTAAAGCATAAGGCTTGTTCTCCGGTGGTGGAACATATGCAGAATGTGCCTGCTTCTCCATGTCTAGAGCCAAAAGCGGCTAGGAGAGAACCAGTTCACTGGTTGAGGACCTCTCCCTTGTCTGGGTGGGTTGCACTGGGGAGATGTTAGAATTTGCAGTCTTCATTTAATAGAGACATTAATGGTGGGAGACTGGAACAAAAATCATACTTCACTATATACCTCAAAGAGCTTAGTTAGATTTTGCAGTATTATAAAACATAAATTAGTTAAAAGATGTTTGTGTTTAGTTGTGATAAACATAAGGGTACTCTTCTGTTATTTAATGTCAGATTTATTAAGGTATAATTTACATGTAATTTTTCCCTTTTTAGTATACTTTTTAAATTTATCATTTTAATGTTTCTGTTTTTTTTTTTTTTTTCATTTATCATCACAGAGTGTTTCCATCATCTCTAACATTTCCCTTGTTCTCTTTTAAAATATACTTCTTCTTTACAGGTTATGTGATCCCACTTTACCTCTTCTCTTGAACACACAAGCTAAGTAAATATGTACCTTGCTAAAACACTGCCTTTTCCTTCATTGAGATTTCTCCTGAGGAATAGGCCAGCCTAGTCTCTACTCTTTTATGACATCTGGTTTTTGGCTTGGACTTTTTTCTACCCTCACATACCTGCCCTTTAATTTTCCATAGAATTTTCTTTTTATAGCCTCTGATCTTTTCCTTGTTCCCCAGTCATTCCCATAATGGGGTAAACTAATCATGTACTTCACACTCATTTAATTAGTGGCTATTTTATATCTTAGTTTAAAGCCAGTATACAGCATAAATATGATGATGTCAGAGGCCTCATTTTCATTTCTTAGGGTTTTTAAGGTTGTGATAGTTATTCCAAAGTCTCTCCTCCACAGGTAGGCTAATAGTAGGTTTGGCTTATAGGGAAGATGCAAGATGATTTCAGTTAAGAGCTGTAGATTGTGACACTAACAAGTTGCCGTTTTGACCTCTTGCTTGCTCTTTGGAAATGGTTGAACCATCTACCCTTTGTCTTTTCTAATCCATAGTTAAGTGGAATGTTCTTTGAAAAATTCCATTCTAGCTGATAAGGATATTAGCCAAATGCCTCATAAGGTTGACTTACTTTATGATGTGAGCTCTGACACCTATAAAAGAATATTACTGTTTGAATTTCTTTCTTTCTTTCTTTCTTTTTTTTTTGGAGACAAGGTCTTGTTACGTAGATCAGCCTTGAACTCATTGTGTGGCCCAAGATGGCCGTGAACTCATGGAGATCTCTTACCTTAGCCTCTTGAGTGGTGAAATTACAGATATATATCACTGCCTGGCTTTGAAAAATTGTTTTCCATTTGTGTGTATTACTTAAACAAATATCAAGAAGTCTTTGAACTTCCTGGAATTTCTTTTAAAAAAATTGCAGACTATAGTAAGGTTTAGGGCCACAGTTGGTACCTTCTCTTTATATTTACCTTCTACTTTATAAATCATTTGCTACCTCTACACAAACTGCTTTTTATTTATTTTTTATTTTTGTCACTCAGGTTTGTGCCAGTTGTTTTATTGTCCTCTCTTTAGTTTAACAGTTTTAAAGTACATAGTTGGGAATATTATAATTTTACCTCTTTTAGCATTTTTGAAATTGCTGTAGTTTTCAGTGAGAGAACAGTAGGTATGGGAATTTGAGAAACAAAAATATTGAATAAAAAACAAACTGCTAAAATAGATTAACACATAGGAACTGATTAAGAAGCATTTTATGTTTTAAAATAAGCTTTTAATTTTAGAGCAGTTTAATTCACAGGAAACTTTTAAAGATAAACTGTTTTTAGCTAGAAATGCTAGAACTATCCAAGCTAATTTTATTACCTGAGTCCCAATCTCCTGCTGAGTCAAAAGAAGCACAGGATATTTAATGTAAGCATTGATGGAATGTTTTTCCAAATTTAAAACTGAAAATTTGTAAAAGATAGCTTCGAAGAAACATGGAAATTCTAGAAGTCTCTGACTAGTCTAAATTTGGGAAAAGTGGAAGAAGGGCATTAAACAGATTTTTATTTTTATTTATAGGTGGGCTGAAGACTGGTGTGTTTATTATATGTAGTCCTAAAGCTTTTAGGAGATTAGAAAGTATTCTATATTTCAAGAGAGCATAAAATGCTGCTTCAGAGTTTTGGTTTGGTTTTTGTTTTGAATGACATTTTTCATTTTATTTGTATAATTGTTATTTTGTAGTGCAGGGTATCAAACCTGAAACACTCCACCACTGAGTGGCATCTGCAACCCAGTATTTTTAATTTTTACCTATAATTTCAACTATTTGGGAGGCTGAGGCATAAGATCACACGTTCTAACCTGCTTAGGCAATTTAGGAGGAATTGGTCTCAAAATAAAATAATGTAAGGTCTAAGGATGCAGCTGAGAGATAGAGTATTGGCCTAGTATGTGGGAAGCTCTGGGTTCCATCCCCAGTATCTTAATAACAAACAAAAACAAAACCTAAAGACCTGTAAAAATTATAAAGTCCTGTGGATACAAAGGCCTATGCTGTTTTAGTTAATGATTATTGCTCATGCTTGGTCCTTATTGGTAAAGCATTGTGTATATGTGATCTCATTTAATAATCACAACAGACCAGTAAAGTAGTTATTATTATGCTCATTTTACAAAAGGGGAAACTGAAGTAATAGTATCTTCAGTTAAGAGGCAGAGTCCTAATGTGGTTATTAGGCTCCAAAGACTTGGTTATTTTGTTTCTTTGAATAACAGTGAAGGAACTTGGTATCTGGAGTGCACACAACAGTGTGGCATACTTTATGTGCTTATCAACAGCAGTAATAGTAACAATAGTAGCAAAGATTTATTCAGCATTTATGTGCTGGGCATTGTTCTCAGCTACATGTAGTTCCTTTCATGACCCAAATTCAGCACTAGGAACTATTTTCCATGTTTCACAATGAGATACTTCGAGACTGAGAGAGGTTGTTACCCGCACAAATTTCTTTAGCTTCTTAAGCCAGAATTTAAGCTTAGATCTGCCTGAGGCTGGACTCTTAGACTACTGTGATATATTGTAGAATAGTCAACCAACTTCCATCAGTGTTTGAAAGCTTGAAAATCTTTAAAATATGGTCTTTCCATAATTTTTTCCATCTATTCTTGAGTAGAACCGTTGAGTGAGTTCCATTCCTTCTTTGTATGCTAGAAGGCTTTGAAGTTCTTATAAGCATACATTTAATAAGTACTTACTGAATAGGTATTACTACATATGGTAGGCACTGAGGTATTGGATGAGGGAAAGAGGCAGACAAGAGCCTGATATTCATGGACCTGTGTTCTAGTGGAAGAGATAAAAATTACATGAGTAAATAGTTAATTGCAAAAACAAATTCCCCATTGCCACACTCTTGGCTCTGGCTTACTCTCAAGAGTCACATCTGGCCTGACCAAAGTCTTTTTGCTGGTTTATCTGTTACTCATTACATAAAGCTATGGAAGTTTCTACTATTCATTACTTTTATTCTATAAATCTATCACACACTATTTTAGTTTAATTATTGAGAATGTAGAAATAAATAATTGCTCCTAAGAATTTACAGTGTTATAATACTTTCCAACCTTTCCCATGGAATGGCTTGCATGTATAGGAAACAGATGTGGTAAAGGCAGGAGGCTATTTAGAGGGGAAGAGGGCTTTTGCTGTCCAGTTCATAGGGCCAGAGTTCATTAACCACAGGGACAGAATAGCAAAACAGTTTTAAATTTTTAGGGAATGTCTGCACAAAGATATGCTTGTTGCATATATTCTTTATTCTCTTTGAATCTACTTTTTGATCTACTCTTATGTATAAACTCTTTTGCCAAAGTGAGTGGCTTGCTCACCACAAGTGACTTGTATTTGTTCACAAATGTGTTTATATCACTTTTGTGTAATGAAATAATTTGACTGTTATATAAACCAGTAAAATGGGTTTAAAATTTTTTTATTAGTAAATGCTTACAGTACATGATGATTATTTTTATCATGGGGAATTGTTACTGTACATAACATATCTTAATTATTTTTTCATCCCTTATTCCTCTCTACCCTTCCTGCTCCTTTCATCTCTTCATCTCTCTCCTCAATCTCCATTTTCTTCTTTTTTTCATTCTCTTTCCCTCCCCTTCTTTTCCCTTCTTCCATTTCTTGTTCCCCTTACTATTTGAAAAAGGTTTCTTTATTTCCTATTATCTATCCTTTAGTTTCCTTGTTATTTATATTTTAGGTCTCATATAAGAGAAACCATGTGACATTTAAGTTTGTGTGTCTAATTGATTTCACTTATTATGGTCTCAAAGTGTGTCCATTTACCTGGAAATGACTCATTTGTTCTTCTTTATGGCAGAATAGTACTGCATTGTGAAAGAATGTCACATTTTCTTTATTCATTCAACTGTTGATGGTCATATAGACTGTTTCCAAGATTTAGCAATTATGAATTGTATTGCTATAAACATGGGTGTGCATGTATCACTGAAATATGATCTCTTTTAAGTGTTTTGAGAAGATACCTAAAAGGGGAATAGCTGAGTCAAATGGAATATCTTTTACTTTGCTGAAAAATCTCCCTACTGATTTCCGTAATGGTTATACTAGTTTATATTCCCACCAACAATGTAGTAGATTTCCTTTCTCCTTGCAGTCTCATCAACATTAGCTATTATTTGATTTCTTGATGATTCTTTTTGGGCTAAGCTGGAATTTTAAAATTATTTTAATTTATATTTCCCTAGTGATCAGAGATGTTGATCATTTTTTCATGTATTTATTGGCCATTTGTTTTTCTTCTCCTAAGAAGTATCTGTTTCTGTAGGCTACTTTTTGATTGAGTCTTTATTGGGTGGGTAATTTTTTCAGTTGTACCTGAAGAGTAGCTGGCAAATTTTTTTCTTGTTCTGCAGGTTATCTTTTCACTTGGTTAGTTGTTTCCTTTACTCTGGAGACTTTTTAACTTACAATTCCATTTCTTGATTCTTGGTCCCATTTCTTGTGCCATTGGGATTCTGTTCAGAAAGTCCTTGTCTATGCCTATGTGTTCAATAGTTTTACTTATTTTATTTTTCAGCAGATTGTTTGTGTTTTAACATTTAGATCTGTGACCCATTTTGATTTTTTCTTTAGCAGATGGTGAGATATATGAGTGTAGGATCAATCTTCTGCATGTGGATATCCACTTTTCTCAGAACCACTTATTAAAGAGAGCACCTTTTCTCCATTGTGTATTTTGTTTTTGTGTCAGCACCATGCAGTTTTTATCATTGTAGCTCTGTGATATAATTTCAAATCTGGAATCATGATGCCTTCTATATGGCTTTTATTACCCAGAATTGCTTTTGCTATTATGAATCTCTCCTGGTTCCATATGAATTTTAGGATTTTGTTTTCTAGATCTGTAAGGAATGCTATTGGTATTTTAATTAGGATTGTGTTAAATCTAATTATCAGTTAGGAAAATATGGCTATTTTAATTGTATTGGTTATGTTTTCTGTGTCCTCTTGGCTGCCCTTTTTCAGAGTAATGTATGCAGGGTGTTTTTTTGTTTTTTGTTTTTTTTTTTGGTAGAGGTCTTTCACTTCCTTGGTTAGGTTGATTCCTAAGTATGTAATTTTTCTTGTTATTATAGTGAATGGTATTGTTTTCCTAATTTAATTCTCAGTGAATTCATTATTATGGAATAAATAATGTGTATGGAACATTGCTACTGTTTGTTGATTTTGTATCCTACTACATTTGCTGAATTTTTTGAGTCAGGCTGTCTCTATGCAGTTCAGGGGCTGGGCTTGAACTCAGTATGTTGCCCAGGCTGGCCTTGAACTTGCTGTGATCCTCCTACCCTCAGCTTCTTGTGTGCTAGGATTACAGGCATACACCACCATATCTGGCTGGGTTTTTTATGTGGAGAATCATGTCATCAGTAAGTAATGAAAATTTGACTTCTTGCTATACATATCTTCCTATACATATCCCTTTTCTTTTTGTTAACTGATTGCTCTGGCTCATGTCTGGGACTGTGTTGACCAGGACTGGTGATAGTAGACAGTCTTGTCTTGTTCTTCATTTAATATGATGTTAGCAGTAGGTGTGTCATAAGTGGCTTTTAAAGAATTGAGACCAGGCCTGGCAAGTGCAAGGTCATGAGTTTGATCCCTGGTACCAAAAAAAAAAAAAAAAAAAAAAATTGAGACCAGGTCCTTTTATACATGTTTTCTTCAGGGTTTTTATCATATGAGTAGATGCTGAATTTTATGAAAGACCTTTTCTGTCTGTTGATCATGTGTTTTGTTCTTGCTTCTGTTTATGTGATGATTCATTTATTAATTTGTGTATGTTGAACCATCTTTACATCCCTGGGATTAATCCTGTTTGGTCATGATTTATGATTTTTTTTTTTAATGACTTGTTGCATTGTTTGCCAGTACTTTTTTGAAGAGTTTTGCATCTGTTTTCATTCACAGGGTTGGCCCCTAAGTCCCCTTTTTGGTTGGATCCTTGTCTGGTTTTGGAATCAGGGTAATGGTAGCTTTGAAGAATGACTTCAGTTTCATTAAAGAGTTTGAGGAATATTCATGTTAGATCTTCCTTGAAGTTTCTTTGTAGAGTTCAGCAGTGAATCCATCAGGATCTGGGCTTTTCTTAGTTGGTAGGTTTTTTTTATTACTGCCTCAGTATCATTACCTGAATTGGCATTCAGGGTTTTTAAATCTTTTTGGTCCAGTAATTCATATCTATCTAGGGATCTATCCTTTCTTTCTGAGTTCTTTAGTGTACAGGTTTGTGAAGTAGTTGCTAATAATCCTCTGGATTTCAGCAGTGTCTGTTGTGATTTCACCTTATTCTTTTTGCATTGATTTGGGTCTTTTTTTTTTTTTTGTAAGATTGGATAAGGGTTTATTCTTTTTTTTGCTATTTTGTTTATTCTGTTAAAGAACAACATCTTCAAAATTGATTGATTCTTTGTATTTTATTTTAGTCATCTTTTCTTTGACTTCTTCCCTGATCTTTACAATTTGCTTCCTTGTACTAGCTTTAGATTTGGATTATTTTTGTTTTTCTAGGACCTTGAGGTGCATCATCAGTTTATTTGAATTTGCTCTGTTTTTCTGATGTGAGCATTCATTGCTATAAACTTTCCTTTTAGGACACTTTCATTGTGTCCTATAAGTTATATTGTAGTGGCATTATCATTTAACACATTCCCACCAGCTTGAACCACTGGGGTACGTGAATGACTATCTCATTGGATAGCTTAAATCGTTTGTCAGGGTGTCTCTAATTATAGTGATGCAAAGAAAGGCATTGATTTAGCAGATTACATGACATCATATTACAGTTCCTTAAGGAAAACATTAAAATGGTATAAAAATTATATAACTAATTTATGGTACAGCAGTTGTAAGTTCATATTATGTATACAATGGGGTACTTGTAAGACTTCCATGTTAAAATTTAGAGAATTAATTAATGTAAACCATTAACCAATGAAGAGATGTCACAGATAATCCTGAGTTAGTATGGCAGCTTAGTGGTCATCAGGAACCTGTGCTTCTGTGTGTTGCTGCTGTGCCATTGTTACTATATCTCCTGTGGTTCTACATGGCCACCAGAATGAACTCTAGTTGTTCTGTCTGTATTCCAAACAGCAGAAAGGACAGTGATAGGCATGCCTATGCACTTGCACAGACTTCCTGCAAGTCTTTCAATTTATTTCTAGCTAGTCAAGTTGGCTAGAACTTTGGAACAAATAGCTGCAAGGAAGGTGAAGAAATATAGTCTGAGTGACAGTGTTCCCAACTGATAGGATTCTAAATTGGATGGAAGAAAAATGATGTTGGCATCATTGGTAGCTAATAATATTTGCCATGCCATGTCATTGCTTTATCTGATCAAAGTAGTAGAGAAAGAGACATGGTCAAATTCTATTTTTAAAAAGATCATCACCTGAGAGAGGGAGGGTGGGATAGAGGGAGGTAAGAAGACCACTATAGAGACAATTTCATGAGACTGCAAGGACTTGAGATGTTTTTGTTTATTTTTTTGAGTCTTGCTAACTTGTTCAAGTTAGACTCAGTGTTGTGACTCCCATTCTGCCTTAGCCTCTCATAGCACTGGGTTTACAAGCATTCACCACTGTGCCCCAGGACTTGGTGATTGATCAGATATGAGCAGGCTCCTGGCTTAGCAGCTGGGACATGAGTGATGAAGCTATCAAATTGGAGGTATACTTAGAATGAGTTTTGCATGGATCAGGCAAAACAAAGAGGTAATGTTTCAGAAGTCAAGGAGAAGAGAACATTTCCAGATTTAGGGAGTGGTCAGTTGTGTCAAGTACACCCAAGAATGCAGATAAGAGAAGTATGTCTGTTATTGCTAGAATTTAGCAATTAGAGGTTGTTGATGCTGTATTCAGAGCATTTCATCCATGATAAAGACCAGCAGGTAAGGGAATCCATGGAAGGTAAGTAGAGGTGCTCATGGGAAAAATAGCAATTAGGCTAAAAATAAGACTGAATGATTGATGAAGTGGAGTGCTTGAGTTCTGGTAGAAATTGCCTTAGGATGGGGGCAATTCTTCCTATAAGTAGAAGAAACAGAAGAAATAAGAACAGTGATGCAAGGAGGGTTTGAAGATTTGGTGGCAGAAAGTCAGTGGCTTTTACTCTTTGAAACAGGAGTTGAACTCATCTTGGTTATGGGAGTATTAATGAACTTGATGGTGGACTGTGTGGCATTGTTGCCATGTATATGATTTAGCAGCTTTCTATATTGAAAAAATAATTTCTGATCTAGGTATGGTTTTTCTGTTATTAAATCAATCTTTCAAATGACCCAGATTCTGGCCATTCCTTTTAGAAATGTAAAATGACAGAACAGTACAGTATGTGAGTGTGTGCCTAGCACAGAACTTGGCATATACACACTGTGCTTAAGGGTGTAATGAATAAGCCAGTGTTCTTGGAATATTTTTTGTACATATGGAGCATCATTGCTAATTTGTTTTACTGTTTACACAGCTTATTTTCTTTCAGGCTAACTTGCTTTTGTTGAAAAAAAATTCTGTCACATTGCAATAATTGTACCCTTGTAAACCATAACAGGGCAGGTACTGTCAGCTTGCTTTGGGTATTTGGCACTGTCTCCAGGAATAGCACAAATATGCTACCCAGGACCGGGTTACACTATTGCTAATGGGAACAGTGTGTCCATGACTGTGTAATGAATTTGCCTTTTCTTCTGACTGGAAACTAAGTTATGAACAGACTTGGCAAGATACAAATCATGGGAATCTTTGAAAAGATCTCGTTTCCATTTCTATAGAAAAACTAGGTTGACATCCTAGAGGGCAGAATGTTGTTTAAATCACGTTCTTTAGTAGGTTGCCAACTCCTTTCTTTCATTCTTTCCCCAGAGAAAATTAGGTATTCGAGTGGTTCCCTTCTACTAGTTTTAAAAAAAAAAAGCTTGAATGTCCTGGCCTCCCCTATGTATTTTGCTTGGTGGTGCCTCATGGGGTTTGCCCTACCTCACCTGTGGAGAGTTCCCTACTCTATTTAGCTGCACTGGACATCTTCTTAGAACAGTGAATTCTATTCATGTCTGGCAAAAAGAGCAACAGGGTGATTAGGATTGTAAGCACAAAGATCGTACTTAGTGACTAACTGGAGTGATTCAGTCAGTGTAACATCAAGGCTGTATCCAGCAGTGCATGGTACTCCCTGTTGTCTCTGAACACCACCCATTTCATCTGAGTTAATGTCTGTGCATTCGCCTGTGGGAGCTGAGAGGGAAAGTGGAAGACAGGTCTAAAAATGTCTCTGCAACTAAGTGTGTCCAGTATGACTTCAGCTGTTGCTAAGTAACTAACACTGATCCCTTTGGCTTGTTAAACCAAACAGCTCTGTGGGACTGCTCAGTGAGGTCTCCTGGTGGAGAGTGTGGACAGTGTCATCAACAGAGAGCACTTGTTGACATACGAAGTTGATTTATGTGACAAAAAGCTATGCTATGTTTCAGACAAAAATGTCCTGGCTCTCTGGAATCAGTTGTTTGATTCTAAAACTATGGCTGTGAGTTGCTTTGCATGTGCATATGTGTGGGGTGGCAGGGGAAATGTAAGTCAACTTGATACAAGTCAAAGACTTCCAACTAACCCAGTGTGGTAGTGCACACCTGTAATTACAGCACTTGGAAGGCTGAAGCAGGAAGATCTATGTGAGTTTGAGGCCAGTCTGCGTTACAGTTTTAAGTTCAAGGCCAGCCTGGACTATACAGCAAGACTCTGTCTCAAAAACAAACCAAACCTAACTGAATGTCACTAAACCTACAACTGGCGGTTTCCAACAGTAGCATTATTTTCAGCCACCTGGACATCTCTCCCCTCTTTGTATGTCGTTACAAGTAGGTATTACTGGGTGGAGTAACTTTTTGCCCTCTTAATTTAGGGTTTGATACTTCAGAGTAATCTGGGAATCAAATGCTAAATATGACTCTCTACTGTGAGTTGCCAGGGCTTATTCCCAGGAATCTATTAATTTGATTTTGGAATTTTAATGTTAAGGGTGGAATATCTCATTTTATTTCATCTACCATTTATTTGAAAAATATTCAGAATGGGCTGGGGATTTAGCTCAGCAGCATAAGTGCCTGCCTTGCGAGCACGCAGTCATGAGTTCGATCCCTGGTGCTAATTAAAAAAAGAAAAAAATGTTCAGAATGACGTTTAAAATTCAAACTTAGATTCTTAAGATGCAAGCTTTTAGGAGATTTGAATTAAAAGTAGATGTCTATTTCGTACCCCTGAAGGCCAAGTGGCTTAATGTTAAAATCAGTGTGAGGATGAGACCTTATTTTACCATCATAGAGTAAGTTTTTAGGATATGAGAGAAAATTGTAGTTACAGTTTATTTAGAAATTTAATACCCACTCTTTAAAATGTTGGTTCAGTGGAGGAACGGTAATTCCTCGTCATGATCATGTGGTAGATTTTTGTGGTAGTCACTATAATCACATCTGCATTTCCACATAGACTTGAGTCAACAGAGGTTGGTGAAACGACCAGTGTTTTCCAGCTGTTTTTGCTAGTATCAAATGTACTACTAATAATGTAACTGTTGTGACCTCAAAATTTCCTTCCTGTCTAATAGTAACTGACTGAGAAAGCTTTGTCCTCTCAATATCCTGAAATTGGAAGTTTTATTAATGGCAGTGGTGCCATTTCCTTGAAGTTATTCCACAAACTGAAATTTTGTAATGCTCAGAGATGATTTATTGTGTTTTTCCCATGTAATATTGCCTTATTTTGTGTTTTTAAATGCACGCGCTTGTTGTTCCACACAGTCACTCAAAATTTTAGATTATTTGATTTGGAAATTTGGCTCTATCTAGAAATGGAGTAATGGCTCTCAAGACAATAGGTTTGTCTGTGAAGTTCCATCTGTATTTTGGCTTTCCTTGATAAACATTGATTTCAGTATCTTCCCTAGAGCAGAGTGAGTGGAGTCTTCATACTTCTGTCTTGTAAGAAATCTTTGCATAGTTAGGGCATGTGGATTGGTTATTTTTTACATGGTTTATGGATACATCAACGAATAAGCCAACACTAGTTGTTAGTAAGTAAGCTTTAGAGTTTATTTCTTCCAAAGTGTAATTTTGGACCTATCTTTCTGTTTAGGCAGCTTGAGTAAAGCATAGTAGTTCACGAATGTCTTGTGTGTACATTTTATGTAAGTAAATGTTCTCTGTCTTCGAGGTAAAATGATGAGAGTTGCTCATTGTCTCTGAGCTCATAGCAAGCAGTTGAGAAGTCTGAATGAAACACTGAATGTTGCTGATTTGTAAATAATTTCCTAACAGTATTTGTCGCTCCCAATTGCATAACATTTTTTTCTTTCATTTTATAAATATTTTTTCAATCAGGTATTATATTTTTAGCAGAGTTGAGTTCATCAGTCTATGATGCTTTCATACTTAGAAAGCTGTTCTGATTGTAACTGCCTGAGTAAGCACAGGGAGGGGAAGAAGCACATTTAATTTCTTTAAAGTAGAATAGTTTTTCAGTAACATTTCTATGAGGCACATGGACCAAGGACTCAGAACTTGAGTAATATTAAGAATCTTGTTTTCAACTACTTACAAAGGTTAGTAGTCTACAGGAAACATTTTTATTTGATTTTCATTATATTTTTCATTATAACCACCAGACTTATTTATAAGCACTTGTCTGTTTTTTTTCCTTTTCTGAGAAAGGGTTTCGCTGTGTAGTGCAGGCTGGCCTCAAACTCATGGCAGTCCTTCTACCTTAGCCTCCCAAGTGTGGGATTGCAGGCATGTACCCTCATGCCTGGCTAGGAATTGTCTTCTTAAAGCATTCAAATAAATGCATGTTTTGAAATTTGATTATTGAAAACAAAATATACTTAAATAATTCTTTGTCTCTACTTAATAAACCTTACATTCTTTATAGCACATAGACTAAAGATGCTTTATGAATATACATGATTTTGAAGTCTTTTCCTCTCCTGGTAAAATTTTAATTAAGGCAGTGATCTCGACATTTGGTTTTTAATTCATTTTTATAGGAGGTAAAAACTTCTGATTGATACTTTTTCTTGAAGAAATAAAATTAAAAACTAAAATGGATCCTGAAGCACTGTTTAGTCCTGTGAACATTGGTATACCAAATATTTCCTTAAAGGTTAGAATTAAGATGCAATCTAATTTTGATGGTCCTACCTGGCATTATTATATAAATGTGTATAGTTGTCAGTTCAAAACTGAAATATCTAATGTATGTATTAAATTTTTGTTTACTGTAATTCTGTTTCCCAGTTTAAAATAACTTGAAAGCACTCATTACTGCACAGAAAATAACTTTCAGAATCATTAATTATAGTATTTTCACTCTAGTAATGAGCATTCATACTTCAACTGACTGATGTGTTATATGCAGTTTTACTCCAAGTAACACTGAGGAATGTTTACCACTATTTCCAACAGAATATTTAAATGTTAACAATACATGCCAGGAATACACTTAGTTTGAGTTGCTGACTCTGTGCCTACTTTGTAATGTGATTCAGTTTATCTATAATACTCTCATATTTGGAATGATAATGGGGATGGGGCTAACCAATAGAAAACCTTGGAGAAGAATGCTTTGTGTTTCTTAGTGTTTATTATAAGTCAGAAAGTGTATTAGTCCACACTTGGTAGCTAATATAGAATATTGCAGGACAGAAGTTACAGATCAGTGTTTTGTGGAAGGAGCTATTAACAGCATGACTTATGTGGCTACATATGCAACATGTACATGATTGACCAAACATAAGGAGCTCTGCCTCCATGGGCCTAGAACACTGGGTTGTGAGTCCCTCACAAACATCACCCATCTCTTAGTCACCTCCTCCTTCTCTCTTCTTCCCCCTGCCACCACATGGCTCCTGAGGGTAGCAGAACATACCAAAGCTAATGATCTGAGAGCACCTCTATTTGGCTTTATTCTTTTGTCATCTGTCCTGTACTGATGTAACTAAAGAGTACATTTGATGATTTATTTATTCCTTTGAAGCAAAATAACAACAAAAATGTTACATAACTGGATGGAAAATACACTGTGATCTTTTTAAAAGCTTTCATTCTTGCTCTGAGATGCTAAGGCTTGTTTGTGCTTCTGCTTTGAACAAAAAAGCTTGGGTCTCTGCTCTAAGTGCCATTATTCTTTTCTTAGAAGAGAGAAGTTGAAGAGTAAGGCTCTGTGCTCACAGAAATAGATGAGGATGCTAGGAAAGAGATTTTGTTGGGATTTTCTCAAGCCCATGCCCTTGCTCTTGTCCTCCTTCCCAGGACATTTCTTGGCACAGTGAGAACACTTAATTTTCCAGTATGAGTTTTTTATATGATGATATAAAATGACACCTGAGAGTTTAATTCTTTAGGCAAGAATTTGGTCCTTATAAATACCTAGAAGAGCTGGTGATATAGCTCAGTGGCACAAATGCCTTCCTGGCAAGTGCGAGGTCATGAGTTCAATCCCTGGTACCCCCACCAAAATAAGTAAGTAAAATAAATACCTAGAAATGTGACTGAAAACTTTACTACCCTTATAAAAAGTGAATTTAAGATTGAATGGGGGAGCGTGACAAAGAACAAATATTTTGGTTTTTGCTTTTTGTAGTAGGAAGAAAAATGTATGGTTATACATATTCTTCTCCACAATTGAAGCAGCTGCTCCAGAAGTATTTAGATTTGATGATGTATCTCATTTGGCATATTTATGCATATTGGAAATCCGAAGTTTGTGGAGATGGTCCAAGAGACTTGGATGTCTCTGCTAGCCAAATATGTACAGACTACAACTTTTTCCTTATACTCCATGATAATACAGAAGAACCACTGAACTGTAACTGTGTGTAGGGGAAGTTGCTTATAAGGACTTGATTTTGAAGTAGGAGGGCCTGTGACATTAAAGGAAATTAGTTAAACTTTCCAGAAAGAAAACAAAAATCATTCTCTCTCTTCTCTCTCTCTCTGTCTCTCTCTCTCTCTTTGTCCTATATTGCAAGATCATAGAACTAATTACAAATTTAACCTATAACTTGGTAATCTTTAGTCAGGTAATACGTTTTAAGAAAAACAAACATTTATTGAAAATGATCACAGAACAACTCAAAATGCAGTACAAGAATGAGAAACATCTGACTAGCCAATAGATTTAGTGCATACTAAATGGAACCCCAAGCTTTTCCTTTTTAGAAAAGTAAACTGTAATTTCCATACATAGCAATATGGAAAGTTTTTGTTAGACTACTTTCTATTTAATCAGCTGTTTCTGGATGTGTGAACTGGGATAGATACATAACAGGGCTGTGCTTGAATTTTCTTTGCAAGCAGCTTTAGATCTGCAGTGCACTTGGCAATTGTCTCTTTTTCCTGCTGTGTAGAGATGCTCACACCACTTGCTTTTTCATACAGTTTATCATATACTCTTGTTCCTTTCAATGCATCATATTCTGTACAGAGATACAGCAGTCCAGGCAGCTCTTTACTTCCTTATATACTCTATTCAGATGTTCCCAGTGAATGACCTCCAAGGCCATAGCAATATTCTTTTGGACATCAAAAAGATAGTGGTGCTTCTAAACAAGTGTCTGCTGGGACTTCTGCAATTCAATTGTATCCTGATTTGTTTCATGGAAGCTCTTTCTGCCTCTTCTAGTTGGGCAATATTTTGCTCACTGAATTTATCAACAGATTCTCCAAATGAGGTACCATATCTTTTAATTACATAGACAAGTGGCCCCATTATAGATATGGTAGAGAAGTTCTCTTGGGTAATCACATATTTCTTTAGAGAGAAAATACAAGATAAGCCCAGTTCCAAGCATGTAGGCTCGTGCTACACCAGTTTTAGGGTAAAGGAACTGGAAGAATTCCTCAGAAATCAGCCCAAGGTGAACTTTTCCACCATATTCCAGAAGAGGTGATAAGGAGCAAGTCTTGGCTGTCACGTGTGAAAGATTCTTGTTCCCTGCAGTACTCCTGGCCCTAGGAGGGCTGTGTTCTTCAGACAGGGGGATGCTGTAGTGGTGACAGAAAATATCATCTGGGACAGCATGATCATCAAAGGTCCAAGAAGCAGTTTTAGCAGCACCTCTGTGAAACTGACTGGAGACTCTGGTCAGGGACCAAGAAACCAAAATTCTTTTAATAGGAAGCATGGAAATGATCTTGGGACTGACTTTATGTAACTTCTCATAAAGCTATTTGAATTACTCCTATAATTTTATTTTTCCTTTCAGATTCAGCCATATGACAAGATAAAGGCCAGGGGCTTGCCTGATAATATATCTTCTGTGTTGAACAAGCTAGTGGTGGTGAAACTCAATGGTGGTTTGGGAACCAGCATGGGCTGCAAAGGTCCTAAAAGCCTGATTGGTGTGAGGAATGAGAATACCTTTTTGGATCTGACTGTTCAGCAAATTGAAGTGAGTAACATTTAGCTTTTCTGATGAGATACTAAAATAGGTTTTAGGTTATCAGGAATGTCATATTATTAAATGTATCATATGGCATTTGACCTAAAGAGCTTGCTATCTTTAGTTTCTTTATTGGTGAAGGAAAAGATTTAAGAGCACATCCTTAGGGTGATGTAAAAGCTTTTGATCTTAAACAGCAGTTGTGGATACTGAATCTCTAGATCTGTTCAGATTCTCCTTTGATCAGCCCCTCTCTGCTCCCTTTGTTTCTAGTGGCAGCCTTCTTGATGGTTAGCCCAGTCTTGCTTTATTAACACCTTTTGGGAAGCTGAGAAGGATGTTATATATCCAGTTGGCTTCTAAGAAATATTTTTGGCCTTCCTTTTGTGACATTCATTAATCACAGACTATAAGCTCTTCAGGGGCAGTGGCCCTGTCCTTCCCGTCTCTATGTCCCCATTTTCTAGTGTGGTGCTGGCAACTAGTCTTTACACTAACATTTATCCAGTATTTACTGTGTACAGAGTACTCTAAGCTATTGCCATGAATTGCCTCATTTGTTCTCACCAATTCAGTGAGAGATGTACCGTAATCATTCCCATTTTATAGATGAGAAAGCCGAGGCACAATGAGATTATTTTCTCAAGGCTCCCTAGCAAGTTAATAAATCTAAAATCAAGATTTTAATAAAGGATGGTCTGACTTTCTAAGTTGTTTTTTCCTACTCTGTTTTTCCTCTAAACTTTTCTAAGAGATTGAAAAATTGGGGGTGTGGTTCAGAATTTTTGTTCACTTTTTTTTGAGACTAGGAAGCCATGTCTGCGAAATTTGTACTTTTGTCTAAGCTGGGCTGGGAACACAGAGCAAATGCTTAATCAGCACTGTCTAACTACCCAGCAAGGCTGCAGAGCACTGTGGGTATGCACACAGCTCCAGAGTCAGACTGTCCTGGGGTACCAAGCTGAGTCTCAGTTCAGTCAGTCATAAAGTACACATAGTAGTTTCTATCTCCACGGGTTGATTTATTGAATATAGGTGAATTGCTTAGCAAAGAGGCCTATGCCAAGCATTTACGGCAAATATGTCTATTTCTGTCTGTATTAAAAGGAAATGTAAATCTGGGTAATCTGTCATTTTCCTCCCTAGCATTTGAACAAAACCTACAATACAGATGTTCCTCTTGTTTTAATGAACTCTTTTAACACGGATGAAGATACCAAAAAAATACTACAGAAGTATAATCATTGTCGTGTGAAAATCTACACTTTCAATCAAAGCAGGTACAAGGAGTGAAAATACAAACTGTAGGGGTACAATTCCTAGGAGAGAACTTCTTTGCCTAGTTTATAACAAAGCAGACTCAAGATGCACACAAAGATCAATGCTTACAAGTACCTGATGCCTTTTAAAAGCTGTATATTTTTTCATAGATGTGTGTTTATTATAATGTTTTAGACCTATAATTTCCAGTTTTAAAAAAGGATTTGGGAGTCTGTCTCATGTCCAGAATATTTGAGGGTAATTAAGTCTGCTTTAGAGCAACATATTTGTCTCCAGCTGGGTCTGTGAAAGTTTCTGCATTCTACTATATCATAACTTCATTAGGGTAGGAGTTTCCTCATCCTGAATAAGCCTGGGGTAATTAAATAATTGTAGAGAAAATAATTTACTTTGCGGGCAGATGAAATGAATAGCAAAGAATGAGGATGAATTATAAAACCCAGGCAGGTGGAGAAGTAAGGCTTCCATGTAAGGATGGACACCAGCCAGTCTATATAAACTTGTGGAGAAGGGATATGTCTGAAGTTCTATTAGTTTTTTAAAGTGTTTTCCCATGGACACTTTTTTCCATCACAGATAGTTTGCCTCTGTGTTCTAGTGATCTTCAGTCAATGCTGTGCTGTCTTGTTTTCCTTTTCCCATGACCATCTCTTGCCCCTGTGCTCACTGATGATGGGAAGTAGGCATCTTGGGTGCAAGTCTGCTGTTCAGTCGGGAGGATTAGAACCACCGTGGACTATAGTAGGCTTGTAGAAATGGGTAGCTTTCCCCAGATAGGTTTTCTGGGAAAAGAGCCATGCCCCAACCAAGTAGGTTTGACAAGATTTACTTAATATTTCCTTCTTCTTGAAGAGTCCTATAATATTAGTATCTTTAAAATATGAGATGTCTTCCCATCTATTTGACCATGGAGTTATTATTATTTTTTTTTTAGCAACTAATCCTATGTAGGGAACAGATTTTAGATAACACAGGTAATGATTTTCTTAAATGGATTCACATATAATTTACTTATTATTGATAGACTTGGAAAAGGGACATTTAACTGTATGTTAAAAAATGCATTTTTTCTTGAAAATCTGGGAATGCTCAGAGTAGATATTGCAAAAGAACTTTTCTTTTTTTATAGGTACCCAAGGATTAATAAAGAATCTTTACTTCCTGTAGCAAAGGATGTATCTTACTCAGGGGAAAACACAGAAGCTTGGTACCCTCCAGGTCATGGTGATATCTACGCCAGTTTCTACAACTCTGGTTTGCTCGACACCTTTATAGGAGAAGGCAAAGAATATATTTTTGTGTCTAACATTGATAATCTGGGTGCCACAGTGGATCTTTATATTCTTAATCATCTAATGAACCCACCCAATGGAAAACGCTGTGAATTTGTCATGGAAGTCACAAACAAAACACGTGCAGATGTAAAGGTAAATTCTGAGAGAAAGCAATTTAAGGATTCATGTTTTCACATTTTATAGGTTATATTTTTTTCTAATATGAAAGTTTATATTTTAAGCAGAACACATTTATCCACTTAGTATCGCTTGTTAGATGAGAGATAATACTGTGTGGAGTACCTTAAGTTCTAACTTAACAGTTGTGTATCATAAATCCAGAGTTAATAGTACTAAAATCATTTTTAGTTTTTGAATAATCTGTAATTTTAATTGAAAACATTTCTACATATATTCAGAAATCTAAAGCATGTGAAAACATTTCCAATAAGTTTATTCAAATCTTTAGTTTTTTAGATATTTTTTCTTTTGTGGCTCCTTTAATGAAAACTATTTCAACAGAATACTTTTATATAATTTTTGTCATCACTGTAAAATCATAGTACTTTCAAAAATATGTAGTTATTTTGGTACAAAGTACAAATTTATTTTATCTGGCATGTTTGTTGGTTGAGATACTTGATGAAATGACACCCAAGAATTTACTACTTTTCTACAGCAAGTAAGAAAAGCAGTGTGCAAATACTAAAACAGTCTCTGACTTAGATTCCATGTTTCTTTGCAATGTCCCCATTTGTCTACACTGGCGTGGCCTAGTGAAAGAACAGTTTTAGCCTGAGGCCACGTCTTACACACTTGTGCATCAATTTCCTTTCTCTACTTGTCACAGAACCATTCTGAGAAGGACCTGGGGTGACAGACATAGCTGTTTGGTGGTGGGCAGTGGTTTGGGACTAAGGAATGGCTGTTCTTGTACCAGACCTTAGGAATGAAAGGAAGGCTCTGATGTACTTCCAGGCCTTTAATTAGAGAAATGATGGTGGATACGCATGGTAAAGTGATAACCTGAGTAATTTTCTTTGGCCCTACCTTTAAGCACAGATTTCTTTGTATACTAGAAGACTATCAGTATCTTTTCTGTAAGATTTATAAACAATGTGTTATGGTTGTAATTAGGAAAGATGTGGAAGCAATCATTATTTTTCTACCTTTCTAGGGTGGGACACTCACTCAGTATGAAGGAAAACTGAGACTGGTGGAAATCGCTCAGGTGCCAAAAGCACACGTGGATGAGTTCAAGTCTGTATCAAAATTTAAAATATTTAACACAAACAACCTATGGATTTCTCTTGCAGCAGTTAAAAGACTGCAGGAACAGAATGCCATTGACATGGAAATCATTGTGAATCCAAAGGTAAGCCAAAGTTGCTGTTCATTGGGCTTCATGATTCCTAAAATCAGAGTAGAATACAGACCCCACTGGCCTCTCTCTGGCTTGTATGTTCTATCACTCACTCCTTTTTGCCTGCTCAGGCACTCTCTCCAGTTCCTGGCCCTGTCTACAATCTGCACTCATCCATTTGACCCAGTGCTATTGTAGTCAAAAGAATACTGGACTCAAAAGTGCAGGGCCAACCACAGTCTTAATTATTGCTCTGACACTCATAGACCATTTGGCCATGGACACTTTGTACGAGTTTTCTGAACCTATGGTTCTTTATTACAAAATGAAAATAACTGAGGGTATGGTGGCTAGGTGCTTGGTAGCAATTCTCAAAGCTGTATTTTCTTCTCCGGTTCTCTGAAACCACTTCTCAAATGTTAACAAGCACATATGGAACTAAATTGTGTTTTAGGTGTCTAAAACCTGTTTCTTCTGTTCCCCCTTTGGTTTCTTTTAGACTTTGGATGGAGGCCTGAATGTCATTCAGTTAGAAACTGCAGTAGGGGCTGCAATTAAAAGTTTTGAGAATTCCTTAGGTATTAATGTTCCAAGAAGCCGTTTTCTTCCTGTAAAAACCACATCAGATCTCTTGCTTGTGATGTCAAACCTCTACAGCCTTAATGCAGGATCTCTGACAATGAGTGAAAAGCGGGAATTTCCTACAGTGCCCTTAGTTAAATTAGGCAGTTCATTTACAAAGGTATGTAACTATAAAGATACAGAAATTATAAAGATATGTAAATGAATAGATTAGTTTCCACTATAAACTGTATTTTTCCACATTTGATTGTAATTTAAAGAATTAAGAGAAAGATATACCTTTCTTATGAAGCTTGATTGCTATAGAGTTGAAAAGAATGTTTAAATGAGGGGACATTTTATTTCATTTTTCTTCCAAGACCAGTACTGCTTTCATCAGTGGGAAAAGGTTAATTCTGTATAGATTCAGAGTCCCTACCACATGCTAAACAATGTTCTAGGTGTGGGGATTTAACAGTAAACAAAATACACTAAATCCTTGTCTTCACAGCACTGATACTCTAGTAGGGGAAGGAAAATAAATATGTTTTTTTCTAAGTAGTGAAAGATCTGTGCAGAAAAATGAAGTCAAGATAGATAACAGGAAATGTCTGGATGGGACAGTGGTCTATTTTACAGTGGGTGACATAGATAGCCTAAAAGCTGAGTGAGTATGCCATACATATGTCTAAGGCAAAAAGCCTTCTAGGCTAATTTAGCATGCTAAGTGAAATGCTGAAAATTTAGTCATATAAAATGTGAGGTTAATCAAATGATAGGACAGCAGGCCTGTGGGTTCCTGCTAGGCCACTGAAATCTATTCCAGTCCTGAATTTGATTTTGTGTCTTCTGGTGTGGAAATGAGGAATTGGGTAGAAAATCATAACTATGAATGTCCTGCACATTAGTTGAAAAAAATGTTTCAAGGACAACAGTATTGCCTTCCATCAAATGCTGCTGCTGATTCATGTAAAATGAATGAGAATTCAGGATGAGATTCATCCCTGAAGAGGTTTAGGAATCTGACTGGAATGGACTTGAGAGAGAATGCCAAGAGAAATTGGAGATAAGAATGTAGACAACTCAAAGCGTGGTATGGTCGCACACACCTGTGATCCTGCACTCTGGGAGGTTGAGGCAGGAGGATCACAAGTTCCAACCCAGTTTAGGCCACTCAGTGACTTAATGAGACCCTGTTTCATAGTGAAAAGTGAGAAAAAGAGTTAGGGAGGTATCAGTGCCAAGGCTCAGTGTTGCCAAAAAACAAAACACAAAACAAAACAAAAACGTAGACAGTTTATTCAACAATTTATCTTTAAAAGAAACAAATTAGATTGTAGGTAGAGAGGGATATAAGATTTGGGAGGTTTTGTTTTGTTTTTTAAATATAGGAGAATTTACATACATGTTGATGGGAATTGATGCAGCCAGAAAGGAAAAAACACTGAAGCAGGAGACTCCTTGGTATCACTCTTCCCTCGCCCGTCCGTCCCTGGGAATTGGACTGAGGACCTTGCACTTGCCAGGCAGGCACTGTGCCACTAAGCTATATTCCCGGCCCTTCTCTCGTATTCTTGAATAGGTGGTTAGGAGGGGTCAAATACACAAATGGGAGGGTGGCTTTTAAACTGGAAGAGAAAAAAAAAAAAAAAAAAACTGGAAGAGGAGCTCTCCAACCCCAGTATCAGAAGGGAAAATAATGGGCTGGGAGGGCAGAGATCAAAGGCAGTGAAACTGTTTTCATTTTTTTTTCTTTTTCCCCCAGCAAAGTAGGAAATAAGGTCATACAGGACAATCTCTGATACTTCTAAAAATAAATGAGAGGCAAAACTTCTACCTCCCTAGTGCTGGGATTACAGGTGTGCACCACTGCTCTGGCTAAATTATTTTTAAAAACTGATTTTAAATATATGGTAAATTTATTGATTATAGGGACTGTTCATATTTCATAGTTTTTCCTGCACAACATCTTCTATATAGTAATTGCTTAATAAGTAGGTTCTTCCAATAGACATGAAGTTGGCCATAAAATGTTTTAGGTCAATTCTTAAATTCTTGTTAGTAGTCTTCTTTTATGAATATGTTTTTAAAACAATTTTTGGCCATAAAATGTTTTAGGTTAGTTAAATTCTTGTTAATATTCTTCTTCTATGAATATGTTTTTAAAACAATTTTTGGCCATAAAATGTTTTAGCTCAGTTAAATTTTTGTTGATATTCTTCTTCATCTATCAATATGTTTTTAAAACAATTTTTATGTTTCTATTTAAGGTTCAAGATTATCTAAGAAGATTTGAAAGTATACCAGATATGCTTGAATTGGATCACCTCACAGTTTCAGGAGATGTGACATTTGGCAAAAATGTTTCATTAAAGGTATGTCATTATGAAAATCATACTTCTTACAGCTTTAACTGATTTTACTTTCTAGTCCTAACTTTACCTTTAAGTTATACATCTTAGTCTGAACCAGATTTAGATACAATTTTTTAAAAGTAGATTTTGTTTTATTCTCTTTAAAATAAAATTTTTAAAAAAAGTAAATATAGACATGAAAAGATTCCCTCAACATTTAGTAGTAGTATTGTATCCAAATATACAATCTAGTTAAAATATAACATAATTATTTATATAGGAATTTTTTGGAACAGAACACTTAAATAAAGAAAAACAAACTCTAATTAGTAATGAAACTACTACTACTTTGATATGTGACAGTGTTTAAAAATAGCATTAGCTCATTAAATGATTGTTTGAAAGCAGAAAAAAACCTTCATTTATACTAAATATAACCTACTCATGTTAAAGGAATTTTGCCATCAGTATAAAGATATTATATTACTGTAGTACTGGTGCTTTGAGTATCCTTATAGCCTAGCATAATACAAGGAGGGAAATATGGTCATAAATATTAAAGATCACAATAGAAGATAAAATAACCTTTTCATAATCAGTTAATTTTTTAAAATACCTTATGCCCACATTTCATATGTTGTTTCCATTAAAGCGACTTGCTTTTAAATGAAGGCCTACCTCTAACAAGAAGGCAAGGAATGTAGAACTACTGGTAGGATTGGATGCATCACAGTTTTCCTTATGTGTTATTTGCTTTGTAGGTTTTACCTTGCTTATGGTTACTCCATTATACATGGAGTATCTAAACTTTGTAAGATAATTGCATTGAGTTACAGGTACACTCTTGTGTTTTTCCTGTCACTTAGGGAACAGTTATCATCATTGCAAATCATGGTGACAGAATTGACATCCCTCCTGGAGCAGTATTAGAGAACAAAATTGTATCTGGAAACCTTCGCATCTTGGACCACTGAAATGAAAGATACTATGTACACTTTATACTAATTATGGGCTAAAGAGCTTCTTATAGTGTAGCCTCTAGGATTCTAAAATACTTTATTATGTTACTGTACCCTGAAATATTGATTTTTAAAGTAGTTTTCTGCTTTTAGTCTAAGAAGCACAGATGGAACAATATTTGTCTTTTTTGAAGAGAATCCTGAAGGTTAAAGTGCAATACTGTTTAATCATAAAACTGAGGCAGTCTGCTGGAAGATCTTTTAACAGAAGCCTCACTGACAGTCCTTGAATTGCCTGTGATTTCAACAATAAAGAGATGGAGCAATACACGTGTATACTTGGACTTTTTAATGCTAACTTTATTAACTGACAAAATGAAAGGGTTTACTCTTAGAATATTTAAAAGTTCACTAGTTATGTAGCAAGTCTAGTGTTTTGCTTTTCTACAAATTTTAAACATTATTTCCATAGGAATTAAACCTGAAGGTGTTTCAGTTTTAAAGATGGGATACCTGCCATGCTTTCCATAGACTCTCCATTTACTAAAAGTGATTGTTTCTTTTCCCAGTTGCAGGGGTAGGGTGGGCAGAGGCAGGCCATTTCTTTTAATCCTTGTACTGCGGTATAGTGGAGCAGGGAGCTGGCTTTGTAAGAGGTTCCCTTTCTTTAAATAAATAAAGCTTCACTTCTTGAGTTTGCTTATCACTGAAAAAATGTTCATGGATAACCTTCCAAATCAGGTTAAATTTATACCTTTTCTCTAAGAATTAAGCTGCGTGTTCCAATTCTTCCATGTTTGTTTTCAGTGGGCTACTTTTTAAAGTTTATGTATAGTGTACCATTAAAAAAAGTTATCCTTTAAAGTCTGGTAATTTTTTACAACTTTATTTTAGATAGTTTAAGAACCAAGACATACCTCTGTAATGATAAAGGAAAGAAAACAAGCTTTCCTTTTGAGAAACCAAAGACACAAAATAAAACTGTTTCTTTTGTATATAATCATCACAAGATTAGGCACTCTGACTGAGTTAGGCAGGATTCTTGGTGTGAAGTGAGGCACAGGCACTTTAATTTGTAGAGTGCTGCTGAGTCTAATTATTAATTTTAAAGGTAGGTATTATAAAAACTCTTTTAACTTACTCATCACCACATATTTCTGGCTCCAAAATAGCAGTCTATATTTTAAAAGTTCTATTTTTCCCTGGTCTATTAATACACACATCCAACATAACTTCTAAGAATCCAAAGTGGGGAGGGCGTACTTCCTCTGTTATCTGTTAAGATGAGAACTCATAAAGTAGGCACAGTATATAAATACTTATTACCTGTGCTATAAATAGGGGGAAAAAACCCAAACCCTTCATAGGTACTTTCATAAAAATATAGCTATTAAACTGTAGCCTTCAGTGTCCCGTAGCTATAAAGTATTTCAATTACTAGTTGCATAAATAAATGCCAGTATCTTATTCTTTATTACTTGTAATCAGCCTTACATGTATAGAGACTGTTCTAGAAGGTCTTACCCAGCTGATATATGGTGGTGGAAGAAAGATTAAATATATAACACACAAAGCCTAAAACTTGACATTGGTCACTAAAACAAAAATTGAATTCCTAAATCCAAGCAATCAAAAGGTGTTTATTTTTTATAGAAAGATCTGTAAAAAAATATTTTTTTTCAAACAGCTTTACTTTCATAGAGAAAACTTTCTACAGAGGTTGACTAAGATTTTAATATTTTAAATTGTACCATCATTAAATAAGGTGGGACACCATATGAATTTCATTGCACTGGAAGAAATGCAAAGCATTTTTAATATAAAGTATACAGAGCATTCTAGTCAACTACAGCTGTGTTACAGCTATGTGTTCTTTTGGATTTGGTCCAAAGAAACCTGAGTCTGTTTCCAGAGAGAATGAAAAATGTTAGACACCTGATCAATTACTCCTCAACTGAAGGATGCACAAAAATAGGATTCCTTGTAAATCCCACTGAATCCAGTTTCCCAACACTGATATTTTCCTTTTCCCTTCCCCCCACCTCAGTTCACTTTGGGTTTCAGGTTCATTTCTCAAAACACCAGGTATTCAGATTTTCTTCAGAAACATAGACATCCCATGGTCAGATGAACTACCCAGTTTGCTAGTATGCCATCACCTCTTCTGTTCCCAGATCTCAGCCATATTTAGGTCCAAATCTTTAAGGCCTTTTAAGGCTTGAAGATTTCCAGTGTAAAAGGCTACATCTGCTGTGACCAACCTAAACATTGAAGAGAAAATTATTTTTAAAACTCACATTTTATATTTTAATAATGAAAGGAGCAATGTTCATATATTACTAACTGAGCTGCTAGAATAGTAATTAAAATTCTGAATTCCTCAAGGGACAAAGGTCAAGATATCTCTCTTACTAGGATTCCTCCTGTCATAGTAAACCTTATAATGCTTCATTTCAGTAATGTCTGAAGAAGAAACCAATACATATAGTCAGTTTTATGGTAAATTGTGCCCAATACAGACTTATTTTAAAATAGTATGAATTAAAATAAGGAGAAAATAAAGTTTGAAGTTCTTTGATTAGATACTGCTAGAGTTTATGTCTGTGACTAAAACAGTAAGCTTACAGGAGTTAAGTGAAAGCTGGGATTCATGTATATGCACTAGTGGATCTAACACTGGATTCAAAGGGCTGGAGATGTAGCTCAGTGGTAGGGTGCTTGCTAGCATGCATAAGGCTCTGGATTTGATCCCCCATCACCCCAAACCAAACAATAAACTTTGCTACTGACTATATAACAACATGATGAAAAAGTACTTTTGTATTGAGCTCACTACTGCCTATACCTGAGAAACACTTGACACTTAACTATTAAGTAGAATTTTTAAATTTTGACTCACTAAAAAATGGGCATGCCTTTTTAGAAAAGTTGTAAATCCTTATTTGCTAACATTACTTTAACTAGTCTCATTTCTTTTTCAGTGCAGTTGTATTCTATGGTTCAGAAAACATTTTGAAAAATGACTTGTTAGGGCTGGGGATGTAGCTCAATGGTGTAGCGCCTGTTTGGCAAGTGTGAGACCCCGAGTTTGATTCCTGGTAACAAACAAGAAAATAGAAAGAAAAAAAAAGTCCCTTAAAAAGAAACAAAACTGTTAGAGGGTTAAAAAAATAAGTACATAGAACAGTTTAAAACACAAACAGTAGATTTTTGTGTAGATGGTACTGGAGTTTGAAACCAGGGCCTCACAAATGCAGGCCAGGCAAAATGCTTTACAAAGGAGTTATAAACCCAGGCTAAACAAGCAAATTTTTAAACTGTTATAAAAAGAAGAGCTGAGAGAGAGAGAATGACTGACTGTGTGTTGAGACTGTATTTAGACCTTCACACTCATCTACATTCATGGCCCTTGTGCATTATCTGTATTTTGAGACAAGATCTCACAAAGCTGTAGGGGCTGGGCTCAAACTTTTAGTCCTCCTGCCTCAGTCTCATAGAGTGCAGGGATAACAGGCCTGGGTCACCACACACAAGGGCTGATTTGTAAAATTAATGTCTACAGAGCAAGAATGACCCCACATAAAATACTTCAAAACCAAGAACTTTATGCACAATTATTTCTTGGCCTGGCAATCTAGATCCATGTCTTTGACCACAGACCAAAATAAAATTAGAATGGATGAAAGATCTAAAATTAAAACACAATCTGCTGGAAGATAAAAATAGGTAAAACTCTTGAAAACATAAGCATAAGCAAGGAAGTTTTGAACAGAACCCCAATTGTGTAAAAAAATCATATGAAGAATCAACAAATGGGATCATACCAAACTAAAAAGCTTCTACACAGCAAAAGAAACAGCAGAGTGAAAAGACAACCTATAGAATGGGAAACAAATTTTCCAGTGATTCTTCAGAAAAGACATACCCAGAATATATAAAGAACTCAAAAAAAGATCCCCCCAAAATGGCAAAAAATGGGCAATTGAAATAAACAGAAGTACAAGTGACCAATATGTACATAAAAAATGTTCAGCATCTTTGGCTATTTGATAAATGTGAATTAAAATAACACTGAAATTCCATCTTACTCCAGAATGCCTACCATCAAGAAATCAAAGTGTTTATAAGGTTATGAGAAAAAGGAATCCTTATACATTTTTTGGTGGGATTATAAACTAGTATAACAACTATGGAAATAATAAAGGAGATTTCTCAAAAAATGAAAACTAGAAATTCCACTTGTGCCAGCTATTCGCAAATGATTTAAAGACATTACAATGGTAGATGCATATCCATATTTATAGCAGTACAACTCAAATAGGCAAATCCTGGAAGCGGCCTATATGTCCACCAGCAGATGAACAGATAAAAGAAACATGGAGTACAATATTTATAAACAATGGAGTAATACCCTGCTCTAAAGGACAACAAATTAGAGTCATGTTTAGGAACAGAGATGCACCATGAGACCATAATGTTAAGTAAATCAGACACAAACTTATATATTGCATGGTTTCTCTTACATGAGAATAAAATAAGAGATAGAGTGATAGATCTTTTACAAATAGGAAGTGGGAGATAGAAAAAGAGTATGTGTTTTGTACATGTACTACAAACTACCCACAATGAACTGTAATCATTGTGTACCCCAAATGTACTAATAAAAATTTGAGAAAAAATTTTGTACTTGATAATGAGCAAATAAAATGTGAAATAATGAATTTTACTTTTTAGTAGTATATAAATGGGATGCCATTGTGAAAATGAAGAGTACTAGTATATATGAAATGATCAGCTTTTGACTTGGTCCCAGAATAACTCGCGAGTAGTCACTTGTTGATTTAGGGGACTTAAGGTATCTTTGCCTTGTAAACAGATTACAATAAATACTGGTAGAAAACAAATGAGACTTCTAGTCTTTGGCACAAGTACAATATAAAATTCAAATAAATGTTGAATGGTATATTTTTAACCATGAGTTAATGTTCTAATAATCAACAATTTTGTAATAACAGGATTAAAAAAATATACACAAAGTATTGGTCTGAGACCTGACACAGAGCACAGTTTATTCTAAGAAAAACACTTTTACCTGTCCAATTCCTAGAGCAACTCCTCTACTGACATGGAAGTGACCTACAAGGAAAGCATCACTAGAGATCACTGATCTGTTACATTTAAAATAACAAATCTTACCTATTCCAACTCTCTTAATTCTGGCCTTAGTGATGTTCTAACTGAATAAATTGCTAAGAAACAATCTCTCTAAACTATTTAATCTCTGATTCTTCAGAAGTAAATAAAAGATCTAAAACTATAATGTCAAATTTATGTATTGCCTAACAGCCATTTTAGAAGTGGCCTTCATAGTTGCAAAATAGGTAGTAATATTTAGATAGCACCTAACTGGTTTTAAGTGTCTTTTACTTAGACTATTTCACTTTATTCCACAATTACAGTACTCTGGGAGATAATATTATTAACCTAGTTTATAAATAGAAAACCTAAGGCTTACTATGACTTATACTTAGTATTACAGTTAATATGACTTACAACTGGGCCTGGGGTAGATGGATGTGTTGATAGCACTCTCATTCTTAATCTAGGTGGTTTTCAATTATTATACCTTTTAGCTTCATGAATAAGTTTAAGGCAAGGAAGAGCAAGGAACCAAATTTTGCTCATTCTACAGAGTACAAAAGTGGACCTTACTCTGATCAATTCATGACTACTCAATTCAGAACCAAGAAAGACAATGGGTTGTTAGGCACCTTAGATTTCTAACAAAGTAAAAATGTATTTCTCCTACTTTTCTTTTTATTAACACACTACCTATAATCTTAATATATCATTCCTATAAAAGAATATAGTTTTTTGGATACCTGATCTCAATTTGATTCAAATTTTGTGTATTTTATACATCTCACAGGTAAACAAATATCAGTGCTTCATGTATAGAAAACAAGTACTGGGCCAATTAGATGTATGTTTTGACAGATACATCTCATGAGGAAACAAAACAGGAGATCTTTAATGTTTTGTAAAAGAAAAATCTAGCAATGCTTCAATATTTAATTAACACTTAAGTCTTGGATTGCTGTGCTACATGGGAACAAAGGTGTTATAAACATCCTTAATATTTGTACTATGATCTAATTTACAAATACCACTGGATTTCTACACTTAATGCCTTATCCTTTTCAGATGGCAGAATCTCATAGCAATCACTTTTTTTACTTGAAATGTATCTATGAAATGATCAAACTAGACACAGTGGAACACACCTATAATCCCAATTACTTGGGAGACTGAGGTAAGAGACTTACAAGTTTGAGACCAGCTTAAGCAACTTAGTGAGATTCTATTGCCCACCCTCCCAAAAAAGAATGGGGGGATACTTCAGTGCTCCCTGTATTCAATTCCCCATACCACCCAGGGAGGAAAAATATCTAAATCACAGTACTTTTTGTGATGATATGGTAAATACATCAATACTGAAAGCAAAGGCTCAAAACTTTTCTATTAAAAGGCAAAACTGAGGATTCTAACATGGCCAATTAGAGAAGGGGATACATCTTGGTTAAAGAGACAGCATGGAAAACACCATGGGATATGCTGTGCAGTGAGGTGAGCAGTAGTGGCAGGTCCTTGCTGGAAGGTAACGAAGAACTGGGTACACATCCTTTTCTTTCCTAGTTAATTGAGGGGGGTCAGATCTTGGGACAGAAAAAGTTCCACAGCTGGTTACAGCTAAAGCAAGGCTTGCAATCAGATGGAGACTGAAAGTGCTCATCATTCCCAGGCAGGCATTTAAGCAGCACACAGAAGGAAAACTGGCTTGACTGCCTGCAATTGGACTACGGCTATGGTTTGAAAGGAACTATGTGGACATTCTGGCTCTATGGAAAAGTGGCTGAATGGGTTTTTTTGTTTGGTTCCTTGCTTGTTCTGGGTTGTCTTTGGTTTTTATTTTTTTCCTTTGGTTCCTGCTTCTATTAATATTATTTTAAAATTTACTTTATAAGTTTTTTTCCTTTAACATGCTCTCTCTCTTGGTCTTCCTTTTTCTCTTGTTCACTTTCTCTCATTTTCCCTTTCCCCATGCCTTCCCTCTCTTCTTCAGCTGTCATGAGACACATATATGCAGGTCCCTGTACATGTATGAAGAGAGTAAGAATTAATCGGTACTTTAATTTGAATGGTGCCACTCATGGCCATATAACCCTTAACAGAATTGTGCATAGGCATCCAAACAAGACTAGCTACAAATACATTAACAGGCTCTGACAACCTCACATCTTCCCTAAATTTCTAATTATATTTTCCTCTCTCTGCATCTCTCCTCCCATTCTTCACAAATATTCTTTCAATCCCTCCAACATTAGCTCTTTACTCCAGCTATGAAAGTAACTTCAATGGAATAGGAATACCAGTTTTTTTAAGCTACTAACAATTATCTCCTTCTCTTCTTACTGATTTACTCCTTTCTATTTCTCTTTCTCTTTCCTTTTCCCACTAACTGCTAACAGTATAGTATAGTCTCTAAGTGGTACTGATAAAAGGACAAAGTTGTTAAGACAAGTTTTAATGTTCATGATTGTTGTATGGTTGGATCTGTGGATGCTGTTATAACCAGTAGGAGTTCTCTACTTACAACACAATGCCTGGTTCCAGCCTAATTGTACTGAGCAGGTTCAAGTGGTAGACAATATCTCCAGACAAGTAAAGCCAAGATTGCATCACTGGAAAACAAAACCTAACTAAAGAGATCTTTATACTAACAAAAAGGTCTCTTATTTGACCTTAACCCACTGGACACCCCCACAAAAAAAACAAAAAACAAAAAAAGACAACAAAGCACCTCTAATGAATCCAAGCTCTTTGAAAGCAAATCTAAGGGAGATTGACAGTGAGGAAATCAAACACCGGATAGCTGAACTGTACAAAATGATCAAAAAGGAAGCAAAGAAACTTGATAAGCTCAAAGACAATATAACAAACAGATAATGGAATTAATTATAGCAGACTTTTCTACACAAACTTTAAAGGCTAGGAGAGCTTGGACTGAAGTGTTTCGAACACTGAAAGAAAACAACTTTTAAACAGACTAATACATGCTGCAAAATTATCTTACAAAGTTGATGGAAAAATAAAAATATTCTATGTCATAGAATACCCTAAGAAATTCATGACCACCAAATGAAGAATCCTAAACAATTCTCAAAGATATCCTAGATAATGAAACCAACAAAAGTCCAATGGGCCAAATACATGAAACAGACTGAGTAGTCAAAAAGGGAAAAACAAAGGAATGTACAAAAGAAAAATAATCATTGCTCTGAATCAAAAACCAGAAAAGGACCCAATTAAAAATCTACAGGCCAATTTATTTAATGAACATAGATGTAAAGATCCTCAACAAGATAATGACAAACAGAATGAAACAAATATCAGGAAGATCATACATCATGACCAAGCAGACTGCATCCCAGGAAGAAGGTTCAAGATATACAAATCAACCCATCAACCACATAACAGAAGCAGGAACAAAAATCACATGATATCAATAGATACGGAAAAGGCCTTTGACAAAATCTAACATATCTTCATGATAAAAACCCTGGAGAGGATCTTACCTCAATGTGATGGAAGCCATTATGAAAAACCTACTGTCAATAACATAGTAAATGGAGAAAAGCTCAAAGCTTCCCCTCTAAAATCAGGACCAAGAGAAGGATGTCTACTACCACCACTCCTGTTTATCTAGTTCTTGAAACATTAACCAGAGCAATTAAACAAGAAAAAAAAAAAAGGATATGTGAAGGAAAGGAATCATTATTTACAGATGACATGATTCTCCATATAAAAGACCCCAAAACTCCAGCAAAAGACTTCTAGAATTATCAACCAAATTTAGTAGCATAGAAGGATACTGAATGAACATGCAAAAATCAATAGCATTCTTATACACCAGTAAAAAATCCACGAAGAAAGAATTTAGGAAACCAATAGCATTCTCAATAGCAACAGGAAAAATAAATACTTAGAAATTAACCTAATGGAAGAATATTCCCTGTTCCTGCATAAATAAAAAGCATTGGAAACAGAAACTGTCACAAACTACTAGTGGGGATGTAAACTTGGCACAGCCACTGACAAAACCAAGAAGAGGGAAAATGTGCATCTATTTATAAGTATCTATGCTTTAGACATGATCTCACTATTGCACAGGTATAAGTATCTTTACTATGGCATGGTTGTGACAGAAAAAAGCAACAATCTAGAAATCTACTCCACAAGAAATGAACACTTAAAGTGGTTGATTCTATAGCCCTCAAAAAAGGAATGCAGTCATTCTTTGGTATCCTGGTTCCAAGACCTCCCTTAGATACCCAAAGCTGTGGATGTTCAAGTTCCTTACATAAAACGGCACGATATGGCAAGCGATACACATCCTCTAACACTAGATTATTCTAGATTGCTATAATGCTTAATACAATGTACATGTTCTGTAAACAGTTGTTATACCTTGTTTAGAAAAAAAATGAAAATCCATACATTTTCAATACATTTTCAATTTTTTTGTCTGCATTTGGAACCTGCAGATGTGGATGGCCTATAGTTCCATATACAGAAAAACATAAATCAGTAATAATATCCAAAGGGAACAAGTAGATGCTTATGTCCAATATACTATACATGCAAATTAAATTTACAAATAGCACCACGTATTTAAATGACAAGGAGTCAAAGAATACAGATCAAATGATGCCAAAGGGTTAAGAAAAGAGAATGGGACAAGAAATGGAGTGTCAGAATGTACTTCAGTTTCATTTAGAACACCATTTTTAATGTTTTAAATATGATAATATTTTTCAAGTAAAATTTTTTTCAGGTGAAAATGAAAAATATTAATGATTAATTCTAGGAAGCAAGAATACAAATACTTTATTCTCTACACATCTCTGTAGTTGAAAAATATCTTGAAATAGGCAAAAAGAAAACTACCCTAAAAGTATATGGCAGGAAAGAGAAGCAATTGCCTAATGAACATGTGATTTTCCTTAGGGTAGATAAAATGTTTTGGACATAGTTATCGTAGTTACACTACACTTTGAATGCATTAACTGCCACAGAATTGTTCATATTAAAATAGTTAATTTATTATGTAAGTTTCACTTAATATAAGAAAAAAGGAAAAGGAATATTTTTAGAGTGAGTTCAGAAACAAAATTTCCTTTTAAGCAGGTAGTTTGTTATGTTCTTGACTAGAGCATAGACATTTCCAGGGGAATGCAGTTTCCAAGAGATCATTCAAAAGCCTGATTTGACCTATATGGAATTACTTTCTGTAAGTTAAGTGATGATGACGATCTCTAAGGTAATACTGATCCCCAAACAGCTGTGATTCAAAGAAAATAATAGCAATGAGGTACCTTGCATGCTTCAGAACTGCTGATCTGAAAACTGCCAACCAATCTACCCAGATTTAGTTATGGGAATTAAAATAAGGGTATGAGCTGGAGTGTGCCTTAAGACATTTGCTTTTTTTTTTTTTTTTTTAAGTCTCTTTAGGGTACAGTATAGTATACATCTGTAGAGTCCCTAAATTCTTAATATGTTATCATCTTTTCAGAAAGAAGTTCAATAGCAGATACCCTTATATATGTGCTATTTGTATCACTTGATATCAAGTAGAAAATTCATGCAGTGTGGTGTTCTTATTAAAAATATCTGACTGTAAACTGGTGTGATGCTATTAATGTTGATGTTTGTAGAAAGAGTTATGATTTTATAATATATTTCCTTATTTTTAGAGATTTGTCCCAAAGTATTTAGGGTTTAAATCTCATGGTGATTGTGGTTTACCTTTCTGAATTTTTGATAAAGGGAATGTGTGTGGAAATGTGTGAAGAGAGAAGGATAGTCATAAGGAGAATGTAATAAGATTTTAACAGTTAGTTAACTTAAATGAGAGGTCCTCATTATAACATTGGCTTTCACTGTTTTGTGGCTCTGAATTTGATTTGACCTGATTGATCATAATATTGCACACTAAACCCAGGATCTCAAACTCTCACTGATCTAACTTCTGAAAGTTTTGGAAACAAGAATTCCCAGAAACATTTCTCTAAAATTCATTTCTATAATTGTAAAACTTAAGCCAGAAATTCCTTTAACATTTAAGAAGATACAATTAATTCTTCAAAATAAATTAAAGAGACACAGCCAGATGTGATGGCTCTTGATTGTAAACCCAGTCACTTGGGACACTGAGGCAGGAGGATCACACAAGTTCAATGCCAGCCCAGGCAACTGGATTTAGTGAGATACTGTCTCAAAATAAAAATATTTTTTAAAAGGGCTGAGTGGAAGAGTGCTTGTCTAGCATAGATGAAGCCCTGGTTTACATCTCTATTACTAAACACAACCAATTGGGTAAGGAAGTGATCATTTATAAACCACTTTAACACACACTCAGAGACAGACAGACAGACAGACAGACACAGAGACATATACACACACAAGAGACAGAGACAGATTGTTTCTACAGGGAAAAAAAAGGAAAAGGTTGAATTTACAGTTTTGGTCCCCATTATAATTACAATAGATAAGAACAGCATAAAGAATAAAGATTAAAACAATTCAATGTGGAATATATGATAAAAATAATTTAAAAATCATACCCATTTTGAGGTCCTCCATCATTTATCACATTTAAGTGACACAATTGCTTTTTCAAGTGAAATTTGTAACTTGCATTAATTCTTAAAAATAACATCTGGAAGAGAAATAAAACTTAAATTTCTTAAAATTTCTGAAATAGAAAATGTAAGTATCTGAGTTAACAATATTATCTGGAGACTATATTTTAAAAAAACAAAACTATTTGACATAAACTTTTGGAATTTCTCTGAAAGTATTTAATTACAATCTTATTATGATTTTTCTTAGTTAGACAAAAGCTCTTTTTTCTCTTTCTCAGCAGTATTTTTTTTTTCCAGCAATAAGGCTTCCTTTCTGTAGATTAGAAGGATTCCTGTATGCTATACAAGCATGGTCAACTATGATAAGTAAAAAGAATTAAAAAGGTAGTGAAAAATTTTATAATATATTAACTAGGAACTTGATAGAGGAAAAAAGACACTGACAGAGGCAGATAACTTTATATTTAACTAATAAAATCATTTCAAAGTATTTTATTATTCTTGAGTGCAGATCTTTAATGTAGTAGCCCACTAATTCTTTGGAAACCAATGGATCTATAATTATATACAATTATATATTTTCTATGAGAAAAAATGCATGTATAGAAACAGAAAATGTATATATAGAAATGTATATACAGAAATTTTGTGTAATTCTAATATTCAAGTAGCAATTAATGACAAAACATATAATATTTTTAGTTTTTTTTGTTGTTTTGTTTTTTGAGTTTCCCTATAGAGTCCAAGCCACACTTGAACTCACTATGTAGCCAGGTTGGCCTTGAACTTGTAATCCACACGCTTGCCTCAGCCTCGCAAGTGTTGGGATTATAGGCATGCATCCCCAAGCCCAGAAAAAACTGTTAACTTTTGCCCAGCTTTGACAAGAGTACCTTTAAATTATGATACAGAATAAAACATTATCTATATGCCCAACTCTCTGACCTGGCTGTCTTGCTCTTAAGTTAGACCCTAGATAGCAAGTAGAAAAGGTCAAAATGTCAGCAGCAATGGATTCTGCATGTGGAATGAAAATGATGGGCTGATTAGGAAGAAATTATAAGGAAAAGATCCTAAAGACTCTAGTGGGTAATTCATATCTAATGGCTCTCCATCAGGCTTTAGTGTACCACAAAGAAGCTGGAAGAGATTTCATCATGAAGTTGGTATAATTAATGAAAACCTTAAAAATAAAAAAATGGTAACAGCTGGCATCGGATGGAAGTCTGAGGGGTATGAGAAAGAAGGCTATGGGGACAAAGACTAGGCAAGAGACACAGAAAGCTACCGCCTCCTCCTAAAACCATTTCCATGCACAGTTAGACACAAACCAAAGTAAACTTGTCTGAATAGCAGTGACAGTGAAGTTCATTTATACATTACACAACAACTAGGTTTATCACACTGTTTGTCATTCTATGACTAGGCTTTAATGAGAACGCCTGATGTAAAAGTACTTGGTTAGAATGAGCAAAGACTGGGGAAAAAAAGAAATGTTGGAACCTTCAAAGTTTCAGAAGAGGAAAACAGGAATGGGGGGGGGTCACTGACAAGTGAAGAAAACTAACGTTTTGGAGGGGAACACTGTAGGGAGAGAGGGAGAATATTTTATAGATGAGAGCAGCAAAGACCCTTCTTTTCCTATTTTTTTCTATTGTTAAATTAACTCATGTTAATTTAACAATAACTAATGGTGAAGCAAATTGAGTTGATTATGTGTGTTAATCTTATTGGCTCCATCCTTCTTTCCATATCCAATATGCACATAATCATAGTGAATTAACAAATTTTATTACCCATTGATAAAAGCCAACTTTGATTTTCAAACTAATAATGAGTGATACAAGCAGAATCTGACACTTCTAATAATGGGCAAATGAAAAATATGCTTTTTAGAATTACTGACCATATAGCAAAGTTAAAGCTTTCTCCTCTCAGAACAAAGGGCAGTTAGAAAATTTTAAATATCTTCCACTAATACAAAACCTAAAAAGACATAACAATCATACTGGAACATGAACTAAGCTTACTTGTGACAAAAGCAGGTAAAAAAATCATTCTGCATGGATAATACAGAACATGCCATATATACAAAAGTGATTCAGGGAATTATTACTCACCTGTGTTTGTTCTTCTGGAAGAAGATCAAATATAGCTTCATGCATTTTTGCCATTTGCTTACAAATATTCCTGAAACAGGCAGAAGGAACGGGAGCTTTCACTTCATACTGGCAGAGAAAAATAATGAGAATTATGCTTAGGTACTTTTAATTGTATATTGTCTTCACTATTCTCAAGACATAAGCTTAGGGCCAGGGATTTAGCTTTAGTGGCTTAAGCACCTGCCTGGTGAATGCGAGGTTGTGAGTACGATCCCCAGTACCGAGTGGGGGGGGGGAGAGGGAAAAAAAAAAAAGACATGCTTAATTTTATGAGGAAATGTCAAGCTGTATTCCAAACTGGTTGGGCTATTTTACAATACTACCAGCAATATATGAAGATTTTAATTTCTCTAAAACTTATTTGCTTTTTAAAAAGCTAATATAGGGCTAGGGATTTAGCTCAGTGCATGAGGTCATGAGTTTGAGCCCCAGCACCAAAAAAAAAAAAAAGAAAGAAAGAAAGCTAAGGTAGTGGGTATGAAGTGTTACTTCATTTTGGTAACATCTTTACCTCTCTGCACTGATAAACAGATGCCTCATTCATGTCTACCTGGTACTTCTTGAGGTCATAGTAGGTTAGAATGAGTTTGAGCATCTTTATAAAAGAAAAGAGAAAGAAATCCAGACACAAGACACGCACAGAGGGAAGAAAATCATCTGAAGATTGAAGTAGGTCCTGGTATAATGCAGCTCCAAGGATTCACAGCAAATCCTAGAAGCTAGTAAGAGGCAGGGAAGGAATTCTTCCCTAGAGCCTTCAGCCAGAACATGACCTGTCTCATAATTTGATTTAGGATTTTTCAGTCTCTGGAATTGTGAAAAAACAAGTGTCTGGGTTTGGTTTAGTTTTTTGTCTTTTTGAGACAGGGTCTTGTTATGCAGTTCAGGCTGGCCATGCACTCATTTTGTAGCCCAGGCTGGAACTTGCAACGATCCTCCAGCCTCAGCCTCCCGAGTGCTGGGATACAGGTGTGTGCCACCATGCCCAGCAAGGTTTGTTTTTTTAAGTAACCTAGTTTGTGGTAACTGGTTATAGCAGAACTAAAAATCAAATATCCTCCCCTAAGAGCTTAGTTCAGGTTTACAAAATGTAGTTAATGTTTTCTGTAAAAATATTATTCTTTTCCATTTTACTTTCACTATCACATTTCTTCAGTCACCTTCAGGTGACATACTTTCCTCTCAGCCCTTAAAAATTGTTTTTTGTCACCACTCAGAAATTTCTCTGTGAAAAAAAATCACTAAAGACATCGGAGCTTCCAAATTCAGTACCTTTCCTCACTTCCCTTCCTTATCACCCTGCAGCATTTCTACACTGTCACACTTAAAATCTTACCCTATACAACAGCGTGCCTCCCTGCCTCTTCCCCTCTTGACCTTCCTCTCCTTCAGTCTCTAGTCATCTAAGTACCAGGCTTCTTCATCAGTAATCCCCCTTAATGTGCCCTCTTTTTTCTCATCAATTTCATACAATACCATGGCTTCTACTTAACAACTTTCTTGGATTTAAGTCTCACATCTCCTAAATGTTCCATTCCAATACTGATTTTACCATGACATTTCTAATTCTATTCTACCTCATTGTTTTATTGTTACTGCTATTATATAATCCTCCTAATCACATACACCAATTTGGGATCCCCGATTCAGTTTTTACTCTTCCTTTTCCTGTTTTCTTGTATTAAATCAACATCTAAGTCTCACCAATTATACTTCCAAATTATCTTGTACATTAGTTTGTTCTTTTGGTCAGAATTTATTAATCTCCACACTACTGTCATTTTGGCCAGGCCAATCTTCTGTTGTAGGTGCTGTCCTAGATCCTGTGAAATGTTTAGCAGATTGCTGGTTTCCACTTGTTAGTTAGCAGTAGCACCTCGTCCTCCATCACCAAACTGTGATAATCAAAGAGGTGACAAATTTTCTAAATTTCCTGAGACAGGAGCATTAAAAGTTCCCCTAAATCACTTCTTTACCTATAACATCTTATATATTCTACCTCTTTTTGTAATTATCGATACATTTCCCCATAAGATATTTTTCTGTTTGAGGACAAAATGGAAGGCTTATTCACATGCATGTAACTTATAGAACGAATGACTAAGTGGGGGCTAAGACATTAGACTAGCTGTTGGTATAATAAGATATTAATGTTTTATGCTAACCATTCAATTGTACCCTACTTATTAGCTTATTAGAATTATTGTATATTAGGCCTCTGTTGCCAAAATTAAAATTTCAGATAAAATGAAAAGCCAAAAACTGAAACTCAAAAGCCTAACTTGTCTATAATTTTTGTTTGAATTAAAAAACAGGATTAAATTCTCAAGCAACACAAGAAAGCAAACAGGATAGGGAGTGGCAAAGAGAGACTTGCTAATATAAAGACAATGTAATATGCCAGGTAAAAGAAGGTATCAGTAGGGAAAATAAAGAAAGAACACTAAAACAAAAAAATTCAACCAAACAAATAATAGAGAGAAGGGTACTGCTTTGTAAACAAACAAATTACATATAATAATCAAATGCAGTGAATGAATCAGGTAGAAGATTTTGTCCAATAAATTATTTTAAAAGGATATTTTAGGGTAGTTGGTAATTTTCAAATATAAAAATAGATGATATTGAAGAACTGTTAATTTTGTTAGGTGTGAAACGTTATTTTGGTTATGGGAGAATATGTTCTTAGTTTAAAAAACAGACTTAAGTATTGAGAAATATTATAATGTCTCAAAGTTATTTTAAAATATTTTAGCAAAATGTTATTAACTGTTAAATATAAGTGATGAATATAAACATAGAGAATGCTCATTAAATAATTATTTATCTTTATCAAAAAAACAGAAAGCATAAAGCAAGTTGTCACAAGAGAATTCTTGTTCAAAAATTGTGTATGATCAACATGAAAGATTAAAGTTGGGATTTTAGAGTACTGGCACAGTCTCAGTTTTGTTTTCGTTATTTTCCACAGCCTACTACTAGTTCTGCGTATTTAACATTTACTCTACACTGCCAGCAGTTTACATTCTTCTGCTTTATTATATGGTAAAGTTCTTGATAATGGAATATGTTAGTGACCTTTGTTATACAGACAAATGCCTTATATCAAAAAAGAATTGGTGGAATAGAATTCCTTTCGAGGTTAGACTGCACTTGATATCTATGAAGAAAATAGAGAATTTCTAAATTTTTCTCAAAACTAGAAACTTAATAGTCATAAATAGAAGGGTATATGTGTACATAATTATAAATTCCTTAAGCTTCTTAAAAGAGAAGCATATAGTAACATTTATTTTATCAACTACACTAAAGGTTTGCAAAGTGTGGTCTGAGGAACTCCTGAGAGTCACAGATCCTTTCAGGGAATCTGGTAAATAAAAACCATTTTCATAATAGTACTAAGACCTTAGTTATCTTTCTGTACTGTCATTCTTTCATGATTAAATAGTGGGGATTTTTAGATGACTTGTAATGATGTTATCATTCTGAAGACTAACAGAAAGTATGTCTGTGTATTCTTGTGTTTTAAAATACCATAGTTTTAATTCCTAATATGGTATGCTTACTGATAATTTGCATAAATAAAAGTCCTCAATTATTTTTAAGGATACAAAGGCTCTATTGACTGAAACTTAAGAACTATTACACCATTGCAGTTTTATTTTCCAAACATTCCTTTGTGAATGCCATTTTCAAAGGATTAGACATGTCTACGTATATAAATGGGCATCATTTTAAAGCTACTGTAGTGATTAGATGACATTTTCCTAAAATACTCTCCCATTGTAGTTGAGAATTCCTTGTAGAACATCACTTTGCTTAACAACCTATTGGGAATGAAAATCAAAGAAGCAAACACTGAAATTGATTAGTTATGAGAGAAATAATGGAATACTTAAGATTATAGTAGCATTTAGACATCTCAGCCTGGAAAACAAAGCAACACACTTTACCTCAAATTATTTAATTTTATCCTTTCTAATCTGTCTCTGGAAGGCTTTCAAACTAAAGTCTACAGTGGACCTTTGACTTACAAACTCAATTTACTCTCAAAGGCTGGTTGTAACTCAAGTTGTCAATTGAAGGCTCTTCCTTCAAAGTCTCTCTCCTATATATGGGCAGATCTCAGTGTCCTTAAGAGAGACATTGGCCCAGGATTTCTCAAATAACTCTATTAAGATGTAACGTTTCTTACAGAACTCTTTAAGAGTTAAATCTGTATCTGAGATCATCTTGAAGCATAAATGGCCAGCACTAGGCTCATAACTCAAGACTTTGTAAGTTAAAACTAAAATTCCAGTCATAAACAAAGTTATTCACATGTCAAGCTGGACATACTTGAGGGTCCATTATATTTTTAAAACAGCATATATTTGTCAATGCAACCCATATAAAAAATACCTTTGTGCAATAATTTCTACTATTGTTGGAATCATTTCCCCTACTTCCTCTAGCTCTTTAGAAGATAAATATCAACTACTTGAGAAATCTGAACAATCTCAGTGTTATTTTTAACTTCTGGGGCATTTCATTTGTTAGACCGGTTAGACCACTTATGGGTAGCTATGTTCATTGCAGATAGCACGTTTTTCTGAAAAAACCTGGTAAAAATTCTACCAATCTAATTTTTTGAAAATTTAGATTCTCTTATCACATCTTAACTTGTATATAAAAATTCTCTACAAAATGAAAAGTTTTGTGACTAAGCAAAGCCTAATGATTTTTATAAATTGTTACCTTTGATAACAGCTTGTCAAATAAGCTATCCATTATCGCTACAAGCTTTGTTGATATTTCAGCTATGTGGTCATGGTAATCCTGTAATGAGAAACAGTACTGTATTTTAAAGTTCCTGAGATACATTCAAAAAACATTTAACAATTAAGGAATTAAATTTATGACACTTCAATAGAAAACACATGGATAATACCTTAGTGATATGATCAAAATGCCTAAGCATGTTATATTGCTTAGGTGGTAGTCGAGCTTCAAAATGAGCCCGGATCACAGGAATGTAGTGCACAATTAACTGCAAACATCGTGAAGCGAGAGCTGAAGAGTGGATATAGAATAGAAACAAAAAGGATATTAGTTGATTTTAATTACAAATTAAATTAAGTAAAAAAAAAAGTCAATTTCATACAGATTTCAGTTTATTTCATAAAGGAAGAACACATGGAAGAAGGCAACACATTTTATTTTTCTTAAGAAAATAATTTGGTAGTGAAAAACATAATGAATTTTCCCAAGGGACTTTAGTTGTGAGAAGTACCAGCATAAGGACAATAATGAGACAACTGACTCTCTTCTGACATTTGAATATCCTTCAGCCCAGTGTACTGCATACAGCATTAGGGTCATAAATCAAATAACACAAATTTTTAGAGTGATTCAGCTTCCAAATAACTTGTACTTGTTACAGTAGAAGTTCCTCAAAACATTTCCCCAGAGATTAGTTTTTAAGTTATAATGCATAAAATAATGAAGTAGCACTTGTCACTTTTACAGCCTTTTCTTAGGGCTATTAAAACACTAAGTATAATAAAAACATGACAAGAAAAGTGACAATGCTTATCTTTCTGCTGCTCAAGAAGTGCTTCTGTCTATAAGTCCCTATTAAATTGTATTTTTAGAAAAAAGAAAAGTGGCATCATTATAACACCTCAGTATGTAAATTAAATGGAAGAATCCATACCCAAATTTTTTGTAGTTATTGTTTTTAGTCCAACAACTTGCAGTGCACCAGCTCCAAGAACTAACTGGCAACTTCTTGAATTGAAGTACTAACAAAGAAAGGAGAAAAAAACTCAACGATTTATTAAAAACCAATCTTTGTATGTTGGCAATGTGTTAACTGTCCTAAAAAACATATTCTTCTGTCATCTCACTCAAGGACTATATGGAAGCAATTAGACCTACTTATGCAATAATGAAAAAAGAGGGAGAGAAATTCTAAACCTTAATATTTACTTCTGGTGGGAGAAAAAATTGAGAAACTAGTTTTTAAAAATTTTCACTCAAAAACTAGCTCAGTTTCAAAACTAGCTCCAGTCCTATTTTCTTCACTAAAACTCAAGTTCAGGATAAAACTAACCAATAGAAATAGGTTTAAAAAAATAAAGGCTTTCTTATATACTAGCAATAAAAATGTTAGTATGAAAGGGCTGATAAAATTATATCACATTTTCATTTTATATCAATGGTTCTGAAAGAATGATGTAAGAAAAATTTCTAACCTTAGTGAGATGAATTTTGTAAAGTTCAGTGAATTTCTTCCATGCACATGTGAAACCAGTCCAGGTTTTTTGACCTAAGTGGCCTCAGTCATGTTCAGCACCTAACGAACAAATCACCTCCTGTCTCCAATGTCTTTAACAACTCTATGAGTGTAATGAGGAATCACTAAACGTGGAGTGAGAAGGAAGCAGGCAGTCCTTTTTCCCGTAATATGTTGTGATGTAACCATGATCAAATATCAACAAACATCAATGCCTTAATGGTAACTTGATCTTGAAATGTCTTAGAGTTGAGAGATTAGTTATACCCTAACTATGCAATTATTCTAACTATTTTTCATAAAGTGGTGAAGCCATACACACCTTTAGTAAATCTGACAGACGAGTAAGCATGTCCGTAGTAACAGACGGGATGTTATCCACACACTGGCAATACTCAAGAATAATTCTTATTAACAGCAATACAGTTCTATAAAAAGAAAGATGGCATACGAATCAAAACAAGAAAAATCTATACTGATTTGGCATATAAAATCAATCACCGATCAGTTCAATGCATCTGAGTATACACTAATCTTGCAACTGTTAAATTAAGTGTTCTGTCTACACACACACCAATTACTGGCCTAATGTGACGCAAGAAAAGTGCCTAAGGTGCAATGTTTAAGAAGGCACTCTTCTTTGAGTTGTGCACTTATAGAATTAGCACTTGCATGACACTAAGAATGAGCTCATCAAATTTTGTGCTCCTGGCAAAGCACTCTCTGTGAGGCTTTCTGACTTGGAAAGTTTTTCACTAAGACAAGTATTCCATTCTTTGGCCAACCCTGACATAATGACAAAAAGAATAGCCAGATGTTTTGATTACCTATATAGTCAGTCCTAAATCATAACTACTGAAGCAATAAAGGAAGCCCAGACCATTAGGGAGATAAAAGAGAAGCTACAATGGCTTCTAATATCATGTGTCTCTTACAAAGTTTATAGTAGGTCACAAGAGGTCCTGCAAAGATAATAAATTATCACTTCAATGGCAGAACAGGTCACAAGTTGAAAACATACACTACTGGGAAGTTAAATGACACTGAATTTAAGGGGGTAAAGAACCATTTATTATAGAGCATCCAAATTAATTATGCAGCACTGAAAAATCCATGTAAAGCCATGGATATAGCTCAGCGGTACAAGTGCCTGCCTGGCAAGCAGGAGGTCATGAGACTGATCCCCAGCACTGAAAAAAAAATGCAAGTAAATTCTTTATAAAAGTCTGAAGAATATCGAGAAGTAGTGACTCCAAAACAATAGCATCTAGTCTTTATAATGGCTTACCTCTTAGTCCATATGTTATTCTCTCTATACATTCCTACAGCCTGCCCTATGTGGCGTAAGTCCATTGTATATCTTTTGTAATCTTCTCTCAGAAGATATTATAGTTGCCCTTTAGCCAGGGAAATCAGCTTTTTAGCAATAGACTCTTTGCCTAAAGAGCCAGAAAACCAGATAGCCAGAGGGGACCGTTTCTAATCACGCACATAAAGCATAACCAGATAACAGGTAGAGAGGAAAATCATATTAAGGTGAAGGGGTGAAATAACAAGGCAGATGAAAAAAAGCTCTGTTCTACCAGAAAGTAGGAAAAACTCCAAAGGAAAAAGAAAATGAGATATTAGTTTAGAATTTGTGTATTTCAGAAGCTTGAATATAGAGACTGAGAAAAAGCATCAATGTTTTTTAAAAAAGCATCGATTCTGTACATACATTTTGAGTGCTTATTATGGTGCCAAGAAAAAAATAAAAATGGTAATAATTTTATAATAATAAAAAATTAAAAAGGTAGATAATTCCCCTACCTTTGCAAAATTTAAAATCTTAACAAGGAGACATAAACACAAAGACATAATTCTAATTACTTTTCAGTATTGGGGACTGAACCCAGAACCTTTGCACTAAGATTTACATCTCCAGCCATTTTTTAATTTTAAGACAGGGTCTCACAAGTCACCAAGGTGTCTAGACTGGACTCAAACTTGCCATCCTCTTGCCTCAGCCTTTCGGAGTGCTGAGATTACAGGTGTGCAGTACCATACTCAGCTAAGAAATAATTCTGTTATACTAAAGTAAATGCCATGATAAAGGTACACAGAGATACTTTCTTCCTCAAGAAGGCATCTACTTTAAAAAAAAAAACATAATAACAAGAAATGAAGAAGAATAAAAAAGAATGATGGTTTAGAAGTTGGGAGTTAGACATAAATTCTGACTCCATTTGGGGACATTGTATGTTAACCATGTAACAGTCAAAGCTGCAATTCTAGTAACTGAAGAATAAAATCAATAATCTCTGATATGTTTAATTTACAAGGGGGTGATAAAAGATCAAATGGGATCATATACATGAAAATACATAAAAGTATAAAGTGCCATTAAAGAAAATAAAGACATTTTGTAAGAGAATACAAAGATATCATCTTAATTATCTATTTAATAAAAGGAATATAATACCAAACGATTTTGAAACTTGTACGATTCTCAGTTAACTTGGAATAAGGACATGTTTATTAATAAAAGAGTAAAAGACCTAATGATTCAAATGACATTAAAACAACTGCAGTAGAACTGTACTAAATCCTTTAAAGCATTACCTGTTTAATTTTCATAATATTTCTACACATAGAACTATTTCCCACATTTGGAGCCCACAATTTAAACTACTATCCTATATAAGAAACCTGTAGAAAAAAAAAAAACTGCAAGAGCCTAGGATAGCAACAGCATCAATGGAGCCACTGAAACCCTTGGACTCTCTACATTTCACTTTATCGTTCATGAGAAAAGCTTTTTGTTAAGCCTATGTAGTCCTTGATGATAAACCTACAGTCCTTAAAGCATACTTTAGATGATAGGAAATAAAAAAGCAATCTATAAACTATTCTTTAAATATTTTATAGGAATGAAATTTTTATTTCAAAATTTCCAATTTAAGAGGAAACTACAATACTTGACTCAACTAATGAAAAACATGTACTACTCACCCAACAACAGCATACTCTTGTCCCCCAACAATAAGAACCTCAGCTGCTTTCCTTTCTTCTGTAGCTAGAGAATAAACCAAATAAACAAGAAGGAAAACAGTAGATGATGAAACAAAATACTGGTGAAAAAGCTGAAAATAATAGCTCCTATTTAAGGCTTGGTGTGGTGGCACATGGTAGTAATCCTAGCACTTAGGAGGCTGAGGCAGGAGGATTTCTGTAAGTTTGAGGCCAGCCTGTGCTACACAGTGAGCTCAAAGCCAGCCTGGGATACATAGTAAGACCCTGCCAAAAAAAAAGGTTCCTATTTAGAGCTTAAAAATACCCTGATTCTAAAATTAAGTATCTAATTGTTGACAAAAATTTCATAGAGTAAATATATTACACTGGGTTTAGAGTTAAAAACATATAAATCTGAGTGGCAGTATTGCCTATTATTAGAAATTAGGTCAATTGCTTAACCTTTTTTAGTCTCAATATCTGTAACATGAAATGTAGGTGAATAGTATCTGTCTTTCAAGGTAGCTGTTAATGTGATAGTGATAATGATTACAAACTGCCTATCTTTTAGGTCTGGCACATGATAAATGATTAGGAAGTTTTGCTTTTGTTTTTGTTTTTTTCTTTGATACTGGGGATTGAACTCATGACCTTGCACTTGCTAGGCAAGTACTTGTGTCGCTGAGCTATATCCCCAGCCAGGGAAACAGCTTTTTAAAAAGTTTCAAAACTTTTTGGAAAGCTAAAATAAGAACTTCAATTGGGTGTCATTATTATCATTTTTAGAATGAACTAATTTCTAAATTCAACGAAGAGATTATATATTTAATTTTAAAATTTCAACACAAGTTACTTTAAGCAGGTGATTTTTAAAACTGTTATATAATAAAATTTGATATTTTGAGAGGAAAATAACAGTGGACTGGATTATTATCAATTAATCAAATTAATTTGATTATCCTCTCTCACTCTGAATTATTTGTTAAATATATTATAAATTGAGCTTTTCCTACCTCAAAAAACCCTTCTCTCAACTACCATCTGAATGGATTAAGGCAATAGTCTCTCCAATTTCACTAATGTCTTAAGCTACCACTTTGTCACTTACTTTCCCTGTATAGTCAAACTTATTAAAAAGGTATACTCTACTTGGCTATCTATCCTTAGCACTGAACTACACACTGATTCCTGTCACTATACTGAATTACTTGGATTGCAAGCAATCACCTATATGTCAAACTTATTGTCATTATCTTACTTTCTCTTGTAGTGCAGCTGTATTTTGTGTAAATGTATAGTACACAATTTGAGAATATTTCTATGTAAAAAATTAAGTCTTCATTAAATGCATAAAATTTGAAATAAAGCAACTACGTTCTCCATTAAAAATATTCAAAACTTAGTAATTCAGAATGTATGCAAATTTAAGTACTATCACATGACTCATTTCAATTTGTATACAAAAGTATCTCCTTACCATTATATCCCTTTCATAGCAAACTTAACTGTATTTGTCACCAATGACAATTTTCTCATGCTGAACTTCCAATTTTGACATCTATGTTCTTGATTTCTTTTTACTTCTCCACTCCTTTGTTCTTAGTCTTGCAGGGGTTTTTTTTGCCCTCTACAGTTCTTTACATTTTGCTTTCCTCTATCATATAACTATATTACTTGTGATCAGTTATATATTCTTTTGGTTTCCTTCATTAAACTTCGCTTCTTTAAAAACAGAATTATAGCTGTTTTCATTCTCAATGAATGACACAAATGGAAGCTAACTAGTGTTTGCTGAATGAAAACGTATCTCTAGACAATTTGATATAGGAGTTAAGAAATATTTAGCTATAAAGTTACATAAAGCTAGGGTCAAATACAAATTTGTATAAAATTCTTCAATTCCTCTAAACCTCAAGGATCTTCATTATTAAGGCAAACAATAGTAATGTAACTGTAGGCTGTTCTGAGGATAAACTGAAGTAATATCTGTAAAACATATCATCAGAAGTCTAGCATGTAGTTAACACTCAGTAAATATTTTAAATTATTACTACAAATTACTATAAACACTTTTCATGTCAATTATTTACTATGCTTCATTATTAGTTCTAGGCTTTTCAAGGCAATATAAATTTTAAAAATGTTACATGTTGGTACAAAATAGACAAACAACATGAATTTGGAAGAAAATGTGAAAGAATATACACACCCCTGGATTTTTTTTCAGGTAAAGCAATCTTTCCATCTGATATAGAATCAACAAGATCCTGAAATTCTGCTGGAACATCAGCTTGCTTCCAGCGCTCATTATCCAGGAGAAGGCTACACAAAATTAAAAAGAAAGGAAAGCTAACTTTAATAATATTTCAATACCATCTTCTTTGATTGAAAATAAAATTAAGGCTCGGTTGAGTATATAGCAGTTTAAAAGTGCTGAACAACTCAATAAATTGTAATCACTCATAAGTAGTATAGTACCTATTTTTTCAGAAAGTATTTTTACAACTCCTAGCCTAATCAAGGAGAATGATGAAACATTTGTTACTTAACTTTGAATGAGAAAAAAGTCAACCTAATGAGGATCTTTCTGATGAGTACTTTATAAGAGAAGTAAATATTCTAATTCTATTTTGAAAAGCCAAAAAATGTGATTTTAATTCCATAATTTGCTTTTATCAAAACCTTTTTCCATTAAGAACTTTTGGCAATCCAGCCAATTCAGTTTTCTTTTTACAGTAATAATTATACTTTGCAATGAACAAACAAAACTGAAGAATAAAACAGACAGTGATGATACCTGAGCTTGGTTTTTCTCTCTTCATGAAACCTATTTACAAACTTGTTAGCTTGGCTCTGAAGTGCTCCAAGTAATGACATGCTTTTTCTTCCACAGATATGCTCAGTGTCTAAAATGAATGTTTCCATTAATCTGGAAAGTGTTATAAATTCCATGGAATTTAGTTTCTCAAGAAAACCATCCTAAATTTTAAAAATAACAAACACAAAAGTCATGAGAGGAAGTCAGTATATCAAATATGATAAGCTATTTAACCAACATAGTTTAATGAGTATTAATTTTAACTACATCACTTTCATAATGCATTAATTATATCATTAATCATATTTATAATTGATAACAATACTTTATCATTTAAATGAAATTTTACAATACTTCAGACCCAAAAGTAAAAAACTAAAGACATCAAATTTGACTTTGATTCTATATAACTAATACAATAACTCAAATTCAGCTCATATTCTAAAATTTTCACAATATTGGAGTTTAATTTTATTAATAGCATCTGGATATAATTGTATATGTGTATAATGTACATAAAATAGTACATTTGATTCAAATTAATCACTAAGGTTTTATATTTTAAAATTCTTTTGATAATTATTTGAAAATAATGGTTTGATTATTTTTTTCTATTTCTCTTAGTTATTTTACATCTCAGTATCTCACCTATTGTCTCAGTATCTTTACAACTCAGTACCTTGGTTCATGAACTTAATTTGTTCCATAATTCTGGAAAAAATGGCCATATTCGTGTTTGTGCAGGAAAGATGACCACAGTCACATTTGTCACCTGATGCAGAGTTCACAAACAAAATTTTGCCAAAAAAAAACCACTTCTGTTTGTAAACCCAACTGTTCACAAACAAAAGTGTTCATGAACCCAGGAACCACTAACATCAATATCTTTATTTATTACCTGTTAGAACTATAATATACACATAGAGACCATAAAACACATATGGAGGTATACAAACAATTAGGTAACTCTGGGTCTTTAAAATGTTACATATAAATATAAAATGTGTAATGCTTGGTGAAAATACCTTTGCTCTTGCCATGAGAAACTTGACAGCTCGATCATGGCATATGTCTGAGGCACTATACAATAATTCCTGGATATTATTTACCAGCTTTCCTAGCTCTGCATCAGTTAATTTCATGTCTTCACTGACCCTGAAAATGTCAAAATGAGAATTAAGGAAAAACCATAAACACAGTATTCTCTAAAAGTGATACATCAATAAAGAGCTGTAAAATTCACATTTGAAGAAAAATTTTGTAATCTACCAAATACTTTCTAGTTTTTCATGGTGAAATATGCTCAGATAATACATATTTTACCTAAAATCTTATACAAGAATAACTATTTCTCTCTGCCATAGTGTTTTAATACTTAGTTCACATTCTAATCTGTGGAATGGAAAACAAAATATGATATATATATACACATAATAGAGTATTATTTGGCTTTAAAAATGAAGGAAATTCTGAGTACATACATTACAACATGAATGAGCCCTGAGGACAGTATCATATTAGTGAAATATGATAGTCACAGAAAAAAAGTACTATATGATTTCTATCTGTATGTATGAACTTGAGAACTCAACTTTATAAGACAGAAAGCAGAAGTGGTTGTCAGTGGCTAGAAGAAAACAAAGTTGCTGATGGGTAGAGAGTTTCAGTTCTGCAAGATGAAAGTTTTTGAGATACCTGGTTACACAATATAAATATGTTAAACACTACTGAACTATATACTTAGAAACTACTAAAATAATATATTTTGTTTTTTATCACAACTAAAAATTTTAAACACTTGGGTGTGATGGTGCATCCCTGGATTCCCAGTACCCAGGTTGAGGCAAGAGGATCACTACAAGTTTGAGGCGAGTCTGCATCACACAGTGAGTTCAAGGCCTGCCTGAACTACACAAAGAGAGCCTGTCTCAGAAAACATTAAAAATTTCTCTTAAAGAATTTCAATCTTTCAAATTAATTTCTTTTTACTTTTTAAAACTCCACAACTCTAATATTTGTTTTTCTTTTCTATTTTCTGACTGGAAAAGTATTTGTTCTTTTGTGCCCATATTTATTGCATTACAATAAACTATGAAAACTAAATCATTTTGACAAAGGAAAAAAAGAAAAACCTACCACTAAACTTAAATGTTAGACATCATTTCTGCATATTCTACATCCATGACATAATTACATACTTCAAAAATATTCAATATAGTAGTCAGAGACCTTGTATGGAAAAACTGGAAACAATGACTAATTAGCAACACCTTCAGCAAAACTCTCATAAGGATAAGAGGGGAATATAAGGAAAGTGTGAGAATTATAAATAGGCAAGACAGAACCCCTTCTGTCAGCCCTACCAAAAGGTAGAGTTAGGAGGTTATAAAGGAAGAGTTCTTATGCATAAGTACCTGATGATAATTATCACAAAGGACTCTGACAACATTCTAAGTTAGTTCTGAATCAATCTGAGCCTAACCTAACAGAAAATCTAAATCTTGAGATGTTCACTGGTAAAAAAGATCAAACTGGGCCAGGATACAGCTCAGCAGTGTAAGTGCCTACCTGGGAAGCACAAGCTCTTGAGTTTGATTCTTGGTACAACAACAACAACAAAAAGATCAAATTTATATGAAGGGTAGACATGTTGGGGCATATCCTACACATCACAGTCGCAGAATTCCACATAAGTATGGACTATTTTGCAGTGATGTGTAGCTGACCACAATGTGAGCCAGTAAAACAGCCTGCCCCAGATAGAGTGATTAATACCAAATAGTACACACTACCACAGAGGAAGAAATTGTCTGCCCAGACCGGAGTTCTTTCAACAGTCTAGTGTAGCTGGTAAAGAAGTCAGATGGCTCATGGAAAATCATTGTGGGTTATAGAGTTACGTAAACTGCTATTCCCTGCCCATGCCACTGTGCCCAACACTGTTTCCTTGATTGAAAAACTGATGCAGTTTGTGGAATCTTATGTTGTAGATCTTGTTAATGCTTTCTTTAGTATTCCCAAAGCTGCTAAATCTCAGAACAAGTTTGCATTCATCCAGAACAGAGAGCAATGGACTTTTCAAGTGCTTCCTCAGGTCTACCTGCACAGTTCCATCATTTGCCATGGGATGATGGCTTGGGACAAAGACTCATTATCTTGGAAATGTTTTTGAGTGTCCTATAGATTTAGGAAAATATCTGGAAGATACACAGGTACAAAGATGACAGAAATCAATCCCTGCAAGGTGCAAGAGTCTGTTACCACAGTAAAGTTTTTGATGATTGGTAAGACACACAGAATACCTGAACATTGAGAAAATTCTGTAGCATCTTATACTAATGGATGCAAAACAATTATAGGTACTACAAGTACTCTTAAGGTACTGGAGCATTTTTATATCCCATGTTACTCAAGTTGTTCACCCTCTGTGTAACTTGACAAAAAGTAGAGCCATATGGAATGAGACAACGGGCTAAAAAGATTTTTGAGAAAGTCTCGAAACTGTTTAGCGGTCACTTAACTCTGTTTCTGGCTGGGCCCCGCCCAGCAACTTCCAGGTAGCAGAGAGCTACCACGTGTGAGCTGAAGCCTGCCACAGAGATCTCTACCTAGTTGTGCAGCCGTGGGACTCTGCATAGAACGTGGTAGGCCCCATCCAGTGTCCCTGAACACTGCAGGACCTCTGAGTCATGACTCCAGTCCTGGCTGGGCTCTGGCCATTGACTTCCAGGTAGCAGGGAGCCGCCATGTGTGAGCTGAAGCCTGCCACAGAGATTCCTACCTAGTTATGCAGCTGCAGGACTCTGCCTGGAACCTGGTAGGCCCCTGCCCAGCATCCCTGAACACTGTGGGACCTCTGGATCATCACTCTGGTCCTGGCTGGGCTCCGCCCAGTGACTAACAGGTAGCGGTGAGCTGCTGAGTGTGAGCTGAAGCCTGCTACAGAGATCCCTACCTAGTTGTGCAGCCACAGAAACTCTGCCTGGAACCTGGTAGGCCCCTGCCCAGTATCCCCAAACACTGTAGGACCTCTGAGTTGTCACTCAGGTTCTAGCTGGGTTCTGCCCAGCAACTTCCAGGTAGCAGGGAGCTACCACCTAAGAGGTGAAGTCTACCACAGCAATCCCTACCTAGCTGTGCAGCAGTGGGTCTTTGCTTGGAACGTGGTAGAGCCACAACCAGAGACCCAAATAGCTGGGGAGCTTTGGTGCGCCATGTGGCATGAGCTAAAAGCCTGCCCAGTTTACTCCACATACCATTCAAGCTTATTACAGCACTCACAACCTAGTAGGGCCCTGCCAATGACCTCAAGCAGCTGGAGTGAGCAACAAAGGGAGTGCTGAAGGTCGACCCAGTGTGCACCCCCCATCTGGGGAGTCTCTAAGTGCCACTAGGGAACCAAGGAATACAGGAAAACAAAAAAAAAAATGAAAGACCAAAATGCAACCTCAAACCTCCAGCCCATCCCAAAGAGAAAAATGTAAGCCATACACCTGAAACTTCTGAAATGATATCAATGGAAGAAACAATTCCATGAAGCTATAAAGGAACTCAGATCAGAAATAATCTCCTAAGTAAAAGGAGAAATGATAAACATAAAAAAAGAAATGTTGAACACATCTAAAGAAAATCTAGTTGAAAAAAATCAAGGAGCACTGCAAAAAGATGGAAGCCTTGCATGAAAACATAAGAAAACAATAAAATACATGAAACAGATTCAAGCAGACATCCAGGAAATCAAAACTATCATCGAAAGCTGGCAAAACTGCATAAATAAATGTGAAAACAGACTTTCAGACCTAGAAGACAAAATTGCAGCTATTGAACAAGAAAGGAAAGATCTGTTAAAAATAACAAGGAACCAGGAAATAACAATTCAACAGTTGGAAGGCAATGCAAAGAAAAATAATATAAGATTGATAGGTGTAAATGAAAAAGGTGACAACACAAATGATATCAAAAGACTACTGACAGAAATAATAACAGAAAACTTCCCAAACATGGGAAAGGAAACGGATATATAGATAAGTGAAGCATATAGAATTCCAATTAGCCATAACCAAAATCTACATCCAGACATATAATAATCAACATCTCAGAAATTCAACATAAGGACAGAATCTTAAAAGCTGTTATACAAAAGAGACAGATCACCTATAAAGGAAAGCCCATCAGAATCACAGCAGACTTCTCAACACGAACAATTAAGTCTAGAAGAGCATGGAGTAAGGTACTTCAAATCCTAAAGGAAAATGACTTTTACCCCAAATTGAAGTACTCTGCAAAACTGTCATTTAAAATTGATGGAGAAATAAGATACTTCCATGACAAAGAACTGAAGAATTCCATGACCACCAAAGCAACCTTGCAAAGAATACTGAAAGATATTCTAGACAGACATAAAAACAATTACAACTCCAAGAACACCAACAGAAAAAAGCCAGTATGTAGGGAAGACAATTAAAGAGAGGGGAAAGGTAAAGAACTAACAACAGAAAGATAATTTAGTTATAACTGTTGATGTAAATGGCCTCAATTCACCCATTAAAAGAAACAGACTGGCAGAATGGATCAAGAAACAACATCCAACCATATGTTGCATACAAGAAACCCATCTAACCCAAAAGGAAATTCACAAACTGAAAGTCAAAGGATGGAAAACAACACTTCATGCCACAGGAACCCTCAAAAAAGCAGAGGTAGCTATACTGTTTGCAGACAATGTGAACTTCAAACCAAGCATGATCAGAAGAGATAAAGAAGGTCACTACATACTAGTTAGGGGAAAACTTCAAGAGGAACAGATAACAATCCTAAATATATATATATGCACCAAATATAGGAGCACCCAGCTATATAAAACAAATATTACCAGAAAAGTCAAATATGCAATAACACAATTAAATGGGAGACTTTAACACCATTTTGACACAAAGAGATAGATCAACTAGACTGAAAGTCAGCAAAGAAATAACAGAATTAAAACAAACTTGTGAACAACTGGACTTAGAGTTATGTACAGAGGGCTCCACCCAACAACATCAGAATATACATTCTTCCCAGCTGCACCCGGGACATTCTCTAAAACAGACCACATACTAGCCCTTGGAACATGCTTAAGTAAATACAAAAGAATTGAAATTATTCCATGAATATCATCTGAGCATATTTCCATGAAACTGGAAATGAATGACAAAAGAAACTGCAAAAACTCCATAAGCAAAATTAAATAATACACTGCTGAACAATCAATGGGTCATACAAGAAATTATACAATATCTACAAGTAAATGAAAACACAAATAGAGGAAACTGTGGGATGCAATGAAAGTAGTCCAGAGAGAAATTTATGTCAGTGAACTCCCACATCAGGAAAACAAAATAAACACAAATAAACAACCTGATGCTATACCTCAAACGTCTAGAAAAAGAAGAGTAAGCCAAGCCCAAAGCAAGAAGGGAGGAAATTATAAAGATCAGAGCAGAAATCAATGCAATAGAGACTAAAAAAATAATACAAAGAATTAATGAATCAAAGAGTTGGTTCTATGAAAGAATAAACAAAATTGATAAGCCTCTAGCCAACCTTCTTTTAAAAAGGAAAGAAAAAACTCAAAATCATGCAATAAGGAATGAAAAGAGCAAAATCACTATAGACTATGTGGGAATACAGAAGATCATTAATACCTGCTTTGAAAATCTTTACTCTCATAGGTTTGATAGTACACAAGAAATGGACAGATTCCTAAACAGGTATGAATTACCAAAGCTGGATCAAGAAAATGTAAAACTGTTGAATAACCAAACTTCAGTTAATGAAATTCAAAATGTAATGAGAACCTTACCAAGAAAGAAAAGCCCAGGTCCTGATGGATTCACAGCTGAATTCTACAAGAAATTCAAGGAAGACTTAATGTCAACTATCTTCAAACTCTTCAGTGAAACTGAAAGAGAAGCAACTCTCCCTAACTCATTCCTGGAAGCAAGTATCACTCTTACAATAGCATTCCAAAAATGAAATACTTAATCAATCTAACAAAAGAAGTAAAAGATTAATTCAGTGAAAATTACAGTACTCTGAACAAAGAAATCGAAGAGGATCTTAGAAAACAGAAAGACATTACTCATGGATAGGAAGAACAAACACTGTGAAAATGATGATTCTCCCAAAATTGTTACACAGATTGAATGCAGTTCCAATTAAAATACCATTAGCATACCTCACAGAACTGGAGAAACCATTCCTAAAATTCATCTGGAACCAGAAGAGACCTAGAATAGCAAAGGCAATTCTGGGCAACAATGGCAAGGCAGGAGGCATCTCAATTCCTGACTTGAAGTTATACTACAAAGCTACTGTGATAAAAACAGCATGGTATTGGAATAAAAACAGACCTGACAATCAATGGAATACAATAGAAGATATGACCACAACCAACCACTTTCCTACACTGAGGGAACCCACATTTGGTGTTAGAAGCCAAGACAAAGACCTCTGGCTGCGGAAGTCATAGGTAAGCCATTGCTATTTATTGTTCTGTTAAATGGATATGTGCCAAAGAAACTGCCATCTAAATATCTGTGCCCACAGATTACATCAGTTGTCAGCCTCACTCAAGGGAACCTCTTCTTGCAACAGGCAGTTACTACACTTAAAACCCACAATAAGTTCAGTTATGAGTATGTGAACTTCCCCTCTCAAGTGAGCATGCACCAAAATATGGTACCCTTGTTCCTCAAATGTGCAGTAACTTTAAGGAGACCCCAGAGATGGGGCCATCCTTTAAATAAATGAAGAAACACATAAATAAGTCCTGACCTGCCCACACTTAAACTGGGGACACATATTCTTGATGGATGTTTGCATCATTCTAGGAATAAGCACCTGCTGCTGTAATATAACAGACTAGTGCTCAGTTGTTAGTCAAAGCTAACACTCCCTTCCAACACTTGGTTCTGGTGTATGATCTTCTTGATGGCTTGCTGCATTCTGTTTGCTAGTATTTTATTAGTGGAGTATAGTGAGAATTGTTCTCCAAACTAGTCAAAGAAACTCCATCTTGTAGTGAGCCTCTGTTTTAGCTGTTCAATGTGTCCTCATCAAGTGCTGAAGATGTGTACCAAAATGAAGAACAAGATCATCTACCACCATAGTTAGACCATGCTTACTGAGACCAGTGGAGACTTCTGATAAGGACAAGATGGGAGTGTGGAGTACACATAACTTTTCTCAAGGATCCTTCTTGCTTTTGATCTTACTTTTGTTGTTTTAATTAGTGCCCTATAAAACCTGTAGCCTAGCACAAGGGTGTTAGCTATTTCAGTGTTGCTGTAGCCTTCAAGCTGTCAACTGCTTTGTCATTAGCAGAGCTAGACTTGTCTGAGTTGTTCTTTGAACTGCTGTTTCTTTTTCTTTCTTTTTTTTTTTAACCAGGAATTAAACTCAGGACCTTGTGCTTGCCAGGGAGGCATTTATGCTGCTGAGCTACATCCCTGGCCTCTGTCTGATTTTTGAAGCAGACTTTCTTTTACATCTCTTGGGAAATTTACACAACGGAAAGGGAAGTGTTATAGTTGGCTTAATGCTGTAAATGTGACCTCTATAAACCTCTAGAAAATTGGCTGATTTATATAAATCATTGAATTTATTGTGTGTGAAGGTATGGACAACTATTTCGAAGAAAACAAGAGACATTATAGTAACCACTGTTGATTTCCTGTGTTTTGAAGTACTGTTGCTCGTATTGTTCTGTTTTGATCTACTTTGTTCTGTTTTGTTTTGTCTTGTTTTATTCTCTTTAAAATAAAAAAAGAAGAAGAGAGAAAGAAAAGAGGATGCAGGGGGCAGTGTGGTAAATTTTCAACAACTGGAAAATCTGGATGAAATATATGTATAATATATATGTGTGTGTGTGTGTGTGTGTGTGAGAGAGAGAGAGAGAGACTTGTTTTTCTTTTTGTTTTTTTTCTTTTTGAGACAGGGTCTTGCTATGCAGTTCAGGCTTTCCTTGAGCTCACTTTGTAGCCCAGGCTGGTCTCGAACTCACAACAATCCTCCTGCCTCAGCCTCCCGAGTGCTGGGATTACTGGCTTGAGCCACCATGCCTGGCTCGAGACTTGTATTTTTATGGCAATTTTTTTCTGTTAATTTGAAGTTATCTCAAAATAAAAAGTTTATTTTTTGTTTTTGTGATGCTGGGGATCGAACCCAGGGTCTTGTGCATGCAGGGAAGAACTCTACCACTGAGCCACATTCCCAGCCCCAATAAAAAGCTTTTTAAATAAAGTTTTAAAAGACTGTGATCCACCTGGAAATTTATATCCTTGAAATTGCAGTTACAAATCAGTCAAGTCTGGTGGTACACACCTGCAATGTACTCTGGGAAGATAAGGCATGTGCACTGCAAATTCAAGCCCAATCTGGTCACTTATCAAGACACTGTCTCAAAATAAAAAATAAAAAAAAGAGCTGGCAATGTAGCTTAGTGCAATTCAATCCTTAGTACCACCACCACACACACAAAAAACAAACTGAACAGATCTTCACTATATATAATACAAACATAACAAAGAACAAAGACCAAAATGATAACCCACCTAGATCCACAAAAAGTTCTGCTATTAGTGATTTTGAGTAAATCATGTAAGCTCTCCAAGCATCAGTTACTATATCACTGACATAAGGGCATTTAATTAAGTAATTTATTAAGTTAAAACTCCTTTTTAGCTTTGAAATTCTATAATTTCTTCATTATCTCTTATGTCAAAAAGAGACATTTCAAACAATATATTTTTGTTAAATTCCAAGATGAAAATCTACATGGTTTTCAAATAAACTGAATACTCAATTGTACTAAAATGATTTTAAAAACCTGTCTATTTAGATGTTATACTCACACAATATCCACACCTCCTGGAGTAGCAGATGTATGCTCTTTGCTGGATGAAGAATCAGTAGTACATTCTGGTTCAGACACTGAATCACTGCTGCAGGGCTCACTATTTGGAGATACATTTCTTTGAGAGGTAGTGTCAACTGCTACAGGTGCTAATTCACCCTCATTAAATGCATCACTTATAAACATGCCTTCATGGATTAAATAAGCCACTTCTGTGTCCAGTGAATTATCTTTTGCAGCATTCTTCTGCTGTGAAATCTCCTCCAATTCTCTAGTCCTTTGGTTTTTGTCAAGAACTGAGAGAACAACACTATGAATGATATTCAATGTTGCCTGCAAGAAGAAATTTTTAAAAAGAGAATAAAAGAAACAAATGTTTCTTAAAGAATTTAAAATATCTTGCACTTAATCTAGACATGATGGGGCAAGGAGGATAATAAATTCAAGCCCAGCCTTGATGACTCAGAGATTTAGCAAGACCATATCTCAAAATTAAAAAAACAAAAAGATGGGGATGTAGTACAGTACAAAGACCATGTGTACAATTGCCAATAATACACACACATACTTACAGATACACAAAATCTTATACTTGAAGTCACCAAAAGTGAATTTTATTATACAGAAAAAAAGTTTATGACAATTTCTTACATGCACACAATATACTTTGATCATCTTTTTCTCTTCTTCTTTCCCTTCCATCCCTTTCCTCTTCTCATAATAACCTCCCTTCTAACAAAAGTGAATTCTGGCCACCTGGCCATCTGGCTCAGTGGGCTGCACTCCCGAACTGCAAGTGGGAGATCGCTGGTTCGATCCCCACAGTCCTGCTAGCCTTGCAAAAGTGAATTATGTGTACATAATAGCTATTGAGAGCCTGAAAAAAGAAGTAACTACCCAAACTAGTAGCTTCCAATAGCTTACAGTTAAGGAAACTGTGCTGAATATTTTTGTGGTTACTGAGTTGTGAATATAATTTTTTGTTGTTTTGTTTAGCTTTGTTTTATTTTGTTTTGAGGCAGGGTCTTACTATACAGTGCAGACGGTTCTGAACTCACTGTGCAGCCCAGGTTGGCCTTGAATTCATAGCAATCCTTCTGCTTCAATCTCCAAAGTGCTGGAATTATAGGCATGTACCACCACACCCAACCCTGAGGATATGATTTTATTTATTTATTTATTTATTTATTTATTTATTTTGGTACTGAGGATCAAACTCATGACCTCATGCTTGTCATGAAGGCGCTTGTGCCACTGAGCTAAACCCTGGCTTCTAGGATATGATTTTATATGGCACAGCTCATATGCAAAAAAGGTATAGCTATGAAGTTTCAAAATCAATTTTTAACAGTTGAATATATTTGATTTTTTAATGAGCTTTCTTAGACCATAAGTGATTAGACTCATATCTCAGCAAAATATATCAAAAAAAGAGGTGAGGCCTAGAGGAAAGTAATTAGGTCATAAGGGCTCCACTTCATGAATGGATTGATGCTGTTTATTTAGAGGTACTGGTAATTAAACCCAAGGCGTCACTATGCTAAGTAAGCTTTCTACTAATGAGTTACATCTCCAGTACCTTTATTTTTAAATGAATTAATTAATTTTGGGAGTACTAGGGACTGAACCTAGGACTTCAACACTGAATTATATCTATATAATTCCTTTTTTTTTTTTAATAAGATGTTCTCACTGAGTTGCTGTTTTAATCACTATCTTACCACTGGGACACAGTATATCTAACACCTTCAATTTAAAATTTATTTTGGCTTGGTTTTAGGAATTGCAGTTTGTATTTGACAGGCTTAAACATAGAAGCAGCATGGTGGAAGGGCCTGGGTAGAGGAAGGCTACTCACAGCATGGCAGCCAGAAAGCAGAGAAAGAAGAGATGAGAAGGGAGATAGACTCTTGCCTCCTCCAAGCAGGCCCTTGTCTCCTCTGAGCAGGCCCTGCCTCCTAAGAGCAGGACAGTTATACTCCTACCACGGTTCACTTGACTTCCAAAAGCCCTGCCTATGAACACATATGGCCTTTGAGGGACATTCTCTTGTTTTGTTTCCTTTTGTTTTATTTTGTTTTGTTTTTGGCTTTCTTTTTGAGACAGGTTCTTGCTTCATAGTTCAGACTGACCTTAAACTCACTATGTAGCCTAGGCTGGCCTTGAACTCACAGCAACCTTCCTTACCTCAACCTCCAGCATGCTGGGATTACAGGCTTGTGCCACTACACCCAGCTGACACTCTAGATCTAAACCATAACTTTCTTCCCATGCCCTCCCCAAAATTCAAGCATATCTCTTTTATTTTTTTTCAAGCATATCTCTATGAAAATGTAATTAGTCTATTTCTAAAAGTTGCCAAGGTTTTAACAGCTTCAGCAGTGTTAAAAAGTCTAAATCCAGAATCTCCTCTGAGACTCAGAGCAAACATCAACTGTGTCCTTGTAAAATCAAAAAATTAACCCTCATGGATTCTGCCTTGGAGTGGCTCTACTCACTGACTTGTGGTTTTCCACAGATATTTCACATTACTGGCTTCTATAATTTCTTGGGGTCTCTAATACACTTTTGGCTTCACTCTCATAGTTTTATGCATGACCCCCTCAGGGGGAACAATGCCTGACCTTCCAGGCCTTCCTCAAAAATCTGGGTGGAATTCTCTCTGGCCCTACAATCCTACATTCTTTCTGCATGCCTATAAAACCAAGATGATGTGGATGATAGCAAGGCCTTTCAACCACTCAAGCCCCCTTAGATCATGGCTGTAGAGGCCTGTGAGTGCCAATGACTGGGTGTTGCGAAACAAATCTCAGAGAACTAATTCCATAAGGCTCTATTCTCAAAAGTTGCCAGTCTTAACAGTTTTAACAATGTTTCACTTTTGGACTCTAGAGCCTGTAAAAGGTGGGTCTTGCTAGCTTCTGAATTTGTGAGCTGATCTTTATCAGCCCTTTATGAAATGAACATGTCAGGGATTATTAGGGTTTTTTCTGCACTTATTAGGCTTGAAATTTGAAGGTTACATAAGTAACATAAAGTGATCCAAATGCAGTCAGAATTTAGGTTTAACTCCCAACATCTAGACACCATTATTTTCATTTTCTTCTTTATCATTATATTTTTTTAAGTAGGTATTTTCTCCAGAAAGAAAGTAACCCTGTGTCCCTTTATTATAGCACTTACTTCTAGTACAGTACAATAGAATTATTTCTTAGTTGAGCAAGGTGATATGCATCTCTAATCTCATCAGTCTGAGAGGCTGAGGTAAAAGGATAGCAAGTTTGAGTCTGGTCTGAGTATCTTAGTGACTTTGCAAGATTCTGACTCAAAACAAATAAAAAGGACTGGGGATGGAGCTCAGTGTGAAAGCTCCAGGTTAAACACCTAGTAATAAAAAGGAAGAGAAAGAAGAAGAAGAGAAAGAGATAAGAAAAAGGGTGAGTGGAGAAGAGACAGGGAGGAGGAGGAGGAGGAAGGAGAAGAGGAGGAAGAGGAGGAGGAGGAGGAAGAAGAGAAGCATAATCTCAAGTCATTAATAGTCACTCAAATATAAGTTTTTAAATTCTAATCTTTTTATTATTTAATCCATTCAAAATATTACTGAGATGTACTAGATCAAATTTTAGGCTTTAATGTCTTTTTAAAATATCATTTACTTTAATACTAAAATGATATATTAAATATATTTTGTTTTTTAAAAATAAACATAAAGATAAAGGCTGGCAAATTATTAACTCTGATAAATTAAGCAATTCAAATACTATTTATTCCTGTAATATAGTAAATACTACTAAAAAGCAAAACAAAGGGCTGGGTACATAGTTTAATGGTACAGCATGCATGAGACACTGGTTCAATCTCCAGTGCAGCAAAAAAAGATGCAAAACAACTCTTTCTGAATATAAAAAATGCCTTTTTAAAGAAAATTTAGGGAAAAACAAAATAACATAAATTTTAAATGGGCCTATAATCTAACAATCTAAATAGAACTAATTTTTAATGATTTAAAAATTCTTCCATTAAAATGAATAGTTTGTGATTACCATTATTTTTCAGTACCACCACAAACTTTTTCAAATAATTAAATATCATATTTGACAATTACATGTCATCTTTATAGATGTTCTATTTAAATACTAGTTTAAACACTTCAAATGTGAAAATGTGAAATTACAGCTATGCCAAATTATAGTCTCCATACTATACTTGCATCAGACAATAATTTTCTTACTTTAATAGACATAGGGCTTAAAAATGGCATAGCTAATTTAAAAATTACTGGTGAAAACTTTGCCCAATATATACTACACTATTTAGGAATTCTGTATATCCAGACATGCAATAATAAATGTAATATGATGAAAAAGTCATAGAATGTATGAAAAATAAAAACAGAAGCCTAATTGTTGAATAATCCCACCCATACAAAAAGGTTTGTTGCCTATCACTATCAATAGTAGGATCAATATTTTTAAGCACACTAAACCCAAGCAGTCTAAATTAAGCACAATGAAATTTTTTCTGGCTTTGTCTGAAGTGCTTCTATATGTGACTTAGCATTGTCTCCTATGTGAATAAGAACAAGCCATGACATAGAGAGGTACCAAAGTCCCTGAGATGATTTGCCACGGCACTTAGGAAAGTCTAGGGATATTAACTAGCACATACAGCATACTTCTCACACTTCATAACACAAACAGTATCAAATTTCACAAATGCCTCTCTTTAACTGTCACATTCAGCAATTCCTTCACACTGAAACCTAACTATGGCATATTAGTAATTCCAAATAATGTGTATTACAGCCTGTAACATCTTTCTTTCTAAAAAAAAATGTTCTGTGGCAAGTGTTCTTTTATACACACTACTTGTTCAAAATTATAAAAGTTCCTAAAATATTTCAAGGCACTTCAATTCTTATTTAAAACTAAACCTCTTTAGAAAAATTACAAAAACAAAAAAGTTATGTTTTTATTCCAGAAAGCTGGCTGAATTTTAGGGATATTCTGGACAAACTTATACATAAGCTTACCTTAACTCTGTGTAGGAAAATTGTAAACTTAGAAAAAATATCCTTTAATAGATCAAACCACTGGAGAAAATTCAACATTCTCATTTGATCTGCAAGCCTAGAAAAAAATTAAACATAAATAATGTTGTCTTAGAGCTAATAAGCTAATAACATCTCCAAACCGAAGGAAAACATACTCTTGAGTGACAAGAATAAAATATAACTTTATCTAGATTTCTAACTAAAATCGTCCAATCTTGAAGAGGTCAACTGTCAAACAACTCTTACTTCTTTAAATATTTTTTAAAACTAATCTAATCAAATATACTGGCAAACCTTATAATATGCTAATTCCATGTGAATACTCTTTGTGACCATTGAAGAAACAAATCATAAAAACATAAGCCAATTTTAGTTAAAGGTAAGGGTATCTTCTGGAATAAAAATAGAAATTAACATCTCCCTTAACAAATTTAATAACCTACTTCTCTTACCACAAAATAAAAAATTATTTTCCATATAGAAGAAGTAATGTGGCCACACTGCCTCAGTTCAAAATTCCAGCAGCTTACTGGGATTACTAGCTAAGTGACTGTCAAGTGACTTTGTACCTATGTGCTCCAATTTTCTTGCCTTAACATGGGGAGAAAACAGCCTCTACATATGGTTGTTATAAGCATTAAATGAGTTAATAAAAATATGTATAGCAGTGCATGGCACATTAAAAACTGTCACATATCAGCAAATATTATTTTGATAGTTGATATTAATCAATAACTTCAAAGAACAATTAACGCAAAACAATTTCATAAAATATTTTATAGCATTAAATAACTTATTACTCTACTCTAAATTTTTCATGAATATTGCTGCACCCAGTAGTTTACTCTCAAAAAATACTCTCATACTGGATATATAGGAAGTTTCCTACATTAAATTGAGAAAATTCCCTACAGAAAAAGTTATTAACTCTTCATATCCATTGAGTTTCTAACGGTTCCAGTGACATATGTCTTCCAATTACTATCATTTCCTATCTTAATTCCTATTTAGTCCTTAACTTGGTTTCTATTTTGCTTCAACTAATTCTGAAACTGAGTTTTCATCAAAAATGAGGTAAAAATTAACACATTATTGTCTCCATTCAGTGGGTTTTCCCCAAGAAGCTTAACAGCTGTCCATATTACTATTCACATCCTAGGCCAGTTGATAAAGTTAGATATCCACATGAATGAAAACTTCAGTCAAAATATCACTATTTTTCTCAAAATGTAAGAATTGTTGACTGGGGATTTAACTTAGCAGTACAAGAGCCTGCCTACCAAGCACAAAGTCATGATTTTGATCCCCAGTACCAAACAAAGAAAGAAAGAAATTTAAAAAAAAAAAATTGTCAAGGCTCAAAACAAAAAAATTACAGAGTTCAAAATCAAATATTAAACTCCTCAAACCTCAAATTCAATTAGAACTCAGTTTTAGTTATATAGCTAAATACTTTAAACTTAATACTTTCTTTTCTTGCTATATGAATTATCATCAATTCCCATTTTGAATCTTACCTTTTATTCCTTTTCCACCCTCCTCTTAGTCCTGTGAGGGCAACCCGATGGATTTAGCCAACGAGGAGCCCTTACAAAGAGTCACCCTTATGTGTTCTTTCATACGCTGTAGCAGTAATTGTCCAGTCAATGCAGTCCAAATATATTAAATGGAAAATTCCAGAAATAAAGAATTCATAAGTTTTAACCTATGTGCCATTCTCAATAACATAATACCTTCTGCCAAACTGCTTCTCACCCAGAACATGAAGCATTTCTTTGCCTAGTACATCCATGTTACTACCTGTCCATAGTCACTTAGTTGCCATTTTAGTTTTCTGATTAACTGGTTTAATATCATAACACTTGTGTTAAAATAATAATGCCCCCACAGCACAAGACCAGTGATACAAAAAAGCATGAGGGTATAGAACATGGAAAGGGAGATTAACTCTGGTGCTATGAGACAGCACTTTAGGGACCATTGGGAAAAATGTGATACATGTAGGGTTTAGTAATATCTGTGGTTTCAGGCATCCGATTGGGGCATTGGAGCTATGGTACTCAACTCCAGTGACCTCCTTGAAGGTTACTTCAGGATGATTATTATCCTCTACTCAAGGACACAACTTTTTATCAACTACCACTGTCTTTCTCCTGAATCCTGTTAACGACTTAATCCCTTTGTCTGTCAAAGGTACTGTCCTATGTCCCTTATGATTTTCTTATACTCTGTCCCATACCTCAACCACTAATACCTTAACAAAATCCTCCTTAAATTATTCTAATTTGCGTGTTTTCCTGACTGAAAACTACCAACCTATATATTAATACTTACTTCATAACAACATCTGTGTCTATTTCTTCTATTTGTGAAACTTTATTAATCACACACTGCAAAATTTAAGAAACAAAAACAATTTGATTAATTCTTAAGAATCCTAAAAACTGAATGTTTCATCTGTAAATTAAAAAGGACTTGTTGACTACAATAATCAATTTACCAGACTGTTTAAATATCTCTTATACATACCTTAAGGTATTTGAAAAACTGAAGCAATACCCCTACCCTATTAATTATTTTAGAGTATGCTTCAACTATAACAATTGAAATCTCTCATTCGAACTACTCAAAATCATAAATAGAAACACAGAAATCTAATACTTAGAAACAAGGTATTAATATTAATGTCCCAAAAGAAATGCATATGGGGTTTTTTCTTTCAATAGAAAGCAACAGTTAATATTAATGTCCCAAAAGAAATGCATATGGGGTTTTTTCTTTCAATAGAAAGCAACAGTTTTAAAATTTAGAAAGATAATAAATGCCAAGACTTCATATTATAAATACTTTACTATTTAGATAATATATGTTTAGACATGATGTTAAAATTTTGGCTTAAAATATACATAATATATGAAATATATGAAAATCATATAAGCTGTTAATATAGTACTTCTTTACAAATGCAGTACATCTCTTCAGCCAGAACTCAGCATTTGAAACTGAACACTGTCAATGCCCAAGGTCTTTCTTTTCCAGTTCTCTGCCCACCTATTGCTTCCTCTAAGAAGATACTATCTTGTTTCTAAACAATACATTAATTTTTCTCATTTGAGTTTTACACAAGTGGACTCATCCAGTGTTTACTCTGGCTTCTTTGCTTTCACACTGTCTGTAATGTTCAGTTATGTAGTTCTGAGTAATTTACTTATTCTCATTGCTGTATAGTATTTCATTATGTAAATATACCACAATTTTATTTATCTTTTCTACAGATGATGGAGCTTGAGGTTTTTTTAAACAAGTAGTGTTATTGTGAACATTATTCTACTGTGTTTTGGTGAACTTATGGAAGAATTTATGTTGTGTGAATATGTATGAATAGACATACTGGTTCATAATGTGTGCACAGTAGACACTGCTAAGTTTTCCAAAGTGGTTATACCAATTTAAAAATACAGTGTCTTAATCAGTGTTTGAGAGGGGTATAACACAAGGTGATTACAAATTTTAAAAATTTATATAAACATTAAAATTTCATGAATGTACATTCAACCTAATGATAATGATTAAGCCTTTTTCCCATATAGAAAAATCAACCTAATGATAATGATTAAGCCTTTTTCACATATAGAAAAATCACATATTAAAAAATCATTAGATGAGACTTATCAGAGTAAAAAAAGATCAGGGAAAACAAAACACTTTAGTTTATAATTTCCTACCTATAACAGTAAAAAGGAAATTAACATTTACCTACTTCTGGTAGAAGTATAAACTGGTAAAAGATTTTTAAGCAGCAATCCAGTTCTATGTATCAAACAATTTAAAAATACTTCTTACTTTCTGGCCAATTAATTCACCTTTTGAAATCAGTCTAAAAAACTTATAAGAAAAACAGACTTAGTGATTCAGCATGGCTGAATAGAGGCAGATTCATTTGGGAGTTATTCAGAGAAAATCATCTAAAATTACGGGTAATTGGAAGAAAGGAAGGGATATATATCCTGATACCAAAATCAATCTGAAATAAGAGTTGTAGATCAAAAAACCAAAGACATAGGACTTTAAAAAATGATGGGGCAGACCACAAGATTGCCTGTGGAAAATCTGCTGTGCATGAAACAGGAGCTGCCATTCTGGGAAGTTCGCAAAAAGTTGATGGACTGCACCAGTGTGGCAAACTCAAGAAACACAGGATAAATTTGGGATATAAGGCCCCTAGATTCTTTTGCCTTCCTCCAAACAGTCTATTGTAGAAAGGCAGCAAATTTTGTATGCATGCGCAGAGCCAAGTGACCAGGAAGCTGCTCCTTCTCTATGAGCTGCCATTTTTTTTTTTTTTAAAGTGCTTGCCCTTTTTGTTGTGCATCACATCAGCTAACTGGAACCTCTAGGAACAAAAAGGTTAGGGACTGTGATGTGAGAGAGGGACACAGACAAGATTTAAGCAGGCTTGGTCTATGTCAGGGCACAGAATGGAAAGTCAGCATTCCCTGTTACAGAGGCAAAAGAAGCAGGACCAAGCAGCCTTGATTTGACTCGACAGCCTTGGTAGGGGTGGTGAATCTACTGACAGCACTTCATCCACGCTGTGACCAGCAGCATGAGAGGAGACAGAGTGCAATGGAAGTGGAACAGAGGAAGCTCTGCAAGGACTGGGAGCAGCCTCAGAGTGTCTCTGTCTGAAGGTGCTATGGCACCTGGGAGAGCAAGGCAGAGACAAACATGGTAAGGAGACGTAAGCTGACCGAAACATAAAGTTGCTGGCTGAACACTGGTCCCAGCCCCCACATCTGGTGGCCAAGATCAGCCCCACACCCAATGTTAATCCTACAGCAGACTTGGCGGGATTACCCAGCACAGTTTTAGGCTCTGACTTGGACACTACACAGGGCTGTAGACACCAGAGAAATATTACTGTTTTTCTCTTCTCTGTTTTGTGTTCATTTTTGTCTTTTTTGGGGGGGGCTGTTTAGGTTTTTATTTTCTTACTTCTTGTTTATTTCATTCATCTTTTTTCTCTCAACTGTCTTTCTTGATTTTTTAAATATTTTCATGTGAGTGAACAAGGCCTCCAGTCTTTCTGGTTCACTTTGATATTCTTTTGCTTCCTCCTTCATTCTTTCTCTCCTGTCCTCCAGTTTCTCAAAACTTGAGAGATCATCCCTTGTCCTATTCCCTTGCTTTCACTATGTCTCTTCTTTGATCTCTGTTTTGTATCCTCTCCCTCTTAAATTCAGCTCCCCCAACCCCACCAAAGGGCAAAATCACTGTATTAAGGGGAAACTCACTGTATACAAATTCTTGGTTTAGACTGGATTTTGTTGTATAATGTAGATTGTATTCCTGCGTTGAAAGGTACCAAATTGATACCACAGTTTGTCACTTCCTAGGCCATGTTTGATACTTTTATTAATACTAACTGTACTACAGATGTAATATCTGTTTAATCAGTTGTTCTCCCTTATGTGACAACACTGTGATTGTCTGGGGGCATCACCATAGTCCAGTACCAAAAGACAGGGTGGTGAGCCAGATAGATAGCAACTTCTCAACCCTAATAAATTGAGAAGGTAGGATCTTGGGACAGACACAAAGACCAAGAGCCAACCACACCCAGAAGACATCTTTGAAGAACAGACATTGCCTAGGGAGGCCACAATACTAGTAGTAAAAGATATCTACCATGAGAAATTTATAAGCATCAACACAGAAAACAAATTAAAATACAAATATAGAAAATGACAAGACACAGAAGTAAAATGCAACCCCCGACCTCCACTCTACCCATGACAAGTCGAGGGGAAAACAAGAGAGAAGAAAGGGGAAAACAAGAAGCCACCCACCTGAATTTTCTGAATGGTATCAGCAGAAGAAAAGAAAAAGATGAATGAGGCTATAGAGAAAATCAGATCAGAAATAATCTACCAGGTAAAAAAAGAGACGATGGTCAGTGAATCTAGAGTAGACACAGAGAAAAATACAGAGGAGCTTAGGAAAATGATGAAAACCATGAATGCTCAACATAGGACAGAAATGGAAATCATGAAACAGATATAAACAGGTATCTAGGAGATTAAAAGATTAAAAATTAAATATACATTTTAAAAGTATATGCAGCCAACTGAACCAAGATGAGTACAGAATATGATATCTAGAAGACAAGATTGTAGTTAGTGATCACAAAAAGAAAGTTTTTTTAAAAAATAGCAAATGACCACGAAAAATAAACCCAACAGCTGCAAAATGTTGCAAAGAACAACATAACATTGATCAGACCAATAAGAAAGCAGGAGACAATGCAAATGCTATAAAATACCTTTTCACAGAAGTAATGGCAGAAAACTTCCCAAGAATGGAAAAAATTTTGACATACACATAAGTGATATATACAACTCCAATAGCCATGACCAAAATAAATCTACACCGAGGTATATAATAATCAAGATTCCAGAAATTCACCACAAGAACAGAATATTAAAAGCTGTTAGAGAAAAGTAACAAGTCACCTGCAAAGGAAAGCTCATCAGAATCACAGCAGGTTTCTCAACACATACCCTTAAGTCAAGAAGAGATTGAAGTATTTCAGATCCTGAAAGAAAACAATCCCCAACCCAGATTGATGTATCTTGCAAAACTATCTTTCAAAATAAATGGAAAAATAAGATATTTCCACAATGAGCAACTGAAGAAACTCATGACCACCAAGCCACCTCTACAAAATGTTCTGGAAGATATTTTAGAAAAAAGACCAGAATTCCAAGAATACCAACTTCTAGAAAGAAGCCACCACTCAAGGCAAGCAATTAAACAGAGACGAAAGACAGGAAACCAACAATAGGAAAATAATATAACAAGTCAATACATATCAGTTATTACCATCAATGTAAAGAGTCTCAATTCACCAATCAAAAGAAACGTGCTGGCAGAATGGATCAAGAAACAAGTTGCAAAAAAGAAACACATTTAACTAAAAACTTTACAGACTGAAAGCCAAAGGATGGAAAACAATGTTTCATGCAACCAGAGCCCAGAAACAAGTCAGGGTAGTTATTCTATTTGCAGACAAACTCAACTTAAAGCCAAGACTAATCAAAATAGACAAAGAAGATCATTACACACTTGTCAAAGGAAACTTCCAAAAAGAGGTAACAATCATAAATATGTATGTACCAAATACTGATGTATAACTATATAAAACAAATATTAACAGACATGAAAAATCAAATAAGCACTAACACCATTACAGTGGGGGACCTTAATTCCCCATTATCACAAATAGAAAGGTCAACTAGAAAAAAAAAAGAAAAAGAAAGAAAGAAAGAAAAAAGAAATATTTAGTTCAATAGAATTGAACCAAACCTGTGAAAAAAGGATTTTGTAGATGTCTACAGTGTGCTCCACCCTAAAACATCAGAATACACATTCTCACCTACGCATGAACACTCTCCAAAATAGATCACATATTGACTCACAGAAAATGTTTAAGTTAATGCAAAGGAATTGAAGTTACCCCATTCATATTATCAGATCATAGTGCAATGAAATTGGAAATCCATGGCAAAGACCACATAACCTCATCCACAAAAACCTCATAAACAGATGGAAACTAAATAATATCCTCTTACACAACCAATGGATCACATATTAAAGAAGAAATTAAGCAGTATCTAAAATTAAATGATAATGCCACTACTATATACCAGAACTTATGGGATGTGATAAAAGCAGTCTTAAGAGGGCAATTAATAATGGTAAGCTCTCACCTTAGGAAAACAGAGCAAACTCAAAATAAACAATTTAATGTCAAACTTCAAGCTTCTGGGAAAAAAAAAGAACAATGAAGCCCAAAACTCATACAAAGGAGGAAATTATAAACATTAGAGCAGGAAGATCCTGAAAAACTTCAGAAGACTATCGATACCTAATTCAAGAACCTGTATTCTAATACGATGGAAAACACAAAAGAAATGGATAGATTCCTAGATATGTATGAATTTCCAAAGCTGAATCAAGAAGATATAAACTATGAAATAACTCAATATCAGTGAAATTGAAGAGGTAGTTAAAAATCTTCCAACAAAAAAAAGCTCAGGTCCTAGTGGACTCACTGCTGAATTCTACAATAAATTTAGAGATGATGTAATGCCATTACTCCTCAAACTCTTTAATGAAATTGAAAGGGAAATAATACTCACAAAAGCCATTCCTAGAAGCAAGTATTACCTTGATACCACAACCAGAGAACGACCCAACTAAAAAAAGAGAACTACAGGCCAATCTCCCTAAGAAACATAGACATAAAAATCCTCAATAAGACTCTGGCAAATAATGTAGCAAATAATCCATAAGACTGTACACCATGACCAAGGATTCATTCTAGGGATGCAAGGATGGTTCAACAGGATGAAGAACAATAAATGTAAAATTACACCATATCAACAGAGCCAAACACAAATCACATGATTATCTCAACAGATGCAGAAAAAGCATTTGACAAACTCCAACATTCATTCATGATAAAAACCCTTTATCTCAATTTGATAAAAGCCATCTATGACAAACCAACAACCAACATACTAAATGATCAAAAACTGAAAGCTTTCACTATAAAATCAGGAACAAAACAAGGATTCCACCATCACCACTCCTATTCAATATGGTTCTGGAAACATTAGCCAGAGCAATTACACAGGGAAAGAAATAAAAAGAATAAAAACAGGAAAAGAAGTTCAATTATCATTAATTGTAGATGACATGATACTCTACATAGAAGACCCCAAGAACTCTACCAAAAGACTTCTAGATTTAATAATGAAAGTCAGTCATGTAGCTGGATATAAAGTCAACACTCAAAAACCAGTATCATTCTTAATACAAATAATAGATTCATTAAGAGAGAAATTAGGGAAACAACACCTTTCACCATAGCACACAAAAAATTGAAGTATTTTGGAATCAATTTAACAAAGGAAGTAAAACATCTTCACATTGAAAAACTACAGTGCTCTGAAAAAGGAACAAAAGGAGATCTGAAAATAGAAAGTTATCCCTTGCTCTTGGGTAGGAAAAACCAATATAGTAAAAATGTCCATACTCCCAAAATTGTTGCACAGATTTCATGTGATCCTGGTCAAAATACCAATAGCACAGAATTAGAGAAAATAATACTAAAATGTATTTGAAACCAGAAGAGACCCAGAATAGCAAAAACAACTCCAGGCAACAAAGGTAAGGTTGGGGTTATCACAACCTCTGACCTGAAATTATACTACAAAGCTACTGTGATAAAAACAGCATGGTACTGGCAAACAAACAATAAAAACAGACCTAAGGAGATTACAGATGCAGACCCAATTCCAAACACACTCAGCCAAATATATTCAGTCAAACACACTCTTTTGACAAAGAGGCCAAAAATTCACCGGAAGAAAGATACTTTCTTTAGCTGAAAAACTGACTTTCCATGTGCCAAAGATTAAAGCTAGAGCTGGAAAAACTGGCTTTCCATGTGCCAAAGATTAAAACTAGATCCATGTCTCTCACCATGCACTAAATGAAACTCAAAATGGATCAAAGATCTAGATATTAAAACAGAAACACTAAATCTGCTGGAAGAGAGAATAGGTAGAATTCTTGAAAACAGAGGTGTAAGCAAAGACTTTATGAACAAAACTCCATTGCACAAGAACTATTACAAAGAACAACTAGGAGCTCTAAGAAGCTTTTGTACAGCAAACAAAACCACCAATAGAGTGAAGAAACAACCTATAGTATGGGAAAAATTTTTGTCAGCTATTCCTTTAAGATCTAACATGTAGAATATATAAAGAACTCAAAAAAAATCAGACATCTCAAATTTAAAGACTCAGTTCAAAAGTGGGTATCTGAAATGAATAGATACATCTCACATAAAGAAGTATAAATGGCAAATAAATATATGAAAAAGTGTTCAGCATCACTGGTCATTTAAGAAATGCAAATTGAAACACTGAGATTCCATCTCACTCCAGAAAGAATGGCCAGGATCAAGAAATCGACCAATACCAAAGTTGGAGGGACTGTGGGGGAAAAGGAACCCTTTTCCATTATTGGTGGGAATGCAGACTGGTGCAACCACTGTAGAAATTAGTGTGGAGATTCCTCAAAAAACTAGGACTAGAGGTTCCATTCAACTCAGCTATTTCCTTCTTGGTATCTTTGGGAAGAAAAGGATCATACCACAGTGATATATGCACACCCATATTTACAGCAGCACTTTGTAACAGCTAAATCTTAGAAACAGCCCAAATGACCATCAACTGATGAATGGATAAAGAAGCAGTTTTTTATACAAGGGAGTACTACTCATCCATAAAGAAGGATAAAACTGAGACATTTCTAAGTAAATAGATGCACTTTAACATCATACTTTTAAGTGAAATAGATTATACACACATGTAAATATCACATTGTCTCTCTAGTGTAAGAAACTGAAAGTGTAAATAAGGACTAAAATGTATATCAGATATTATCAAATAGGAAAAAAATTATCAAATGAGAAGGGGAACTAAGGAGTAGCTTGGAAGAAAAAAAAGGAAGAGAAAAGAAAAAAAAGCAAGAAAAGGGAAAAATGGAAATAAAACTTTTATAAATAAGGAGGGGAAGAGGGGATGAAGGAGGGTAGAGGAATGGGGTGAAAAAAAGAATTAAGATATATCATGTATCAAATTTCCAATGATGAATGTGATCATTATGTATATTTTTAAATGTACCAATAAATTTAATTATAAAAAAGAAAAACTTTGCACCAAAGACATCTGCCATAGAATTATTTATAATATCAAACTGAAAACAATCTAAATGTTCAAAGTACAGGAAAGGCCATCACACTTAACCAACATAATACTGATGAAATTTTAACAATCATTAAGACTGATGCTTCTGAAGTTTTGTGTAGTAACATGAGAAAACACTTATGTTGATTTTAGCTGAAACAGACATTCAAAATCATACACATTATGACAGTGACAATAAAAAAAATCAGTAATGATCCACAGGTAGAAATATTCTTAAGGTGATAATCTTGGTTAGTAGGACTATGTTTTTATTCTGTTTTTCCATATTTAAATGAGCAAGTGTTAGTATTACACTATAACTGTGTATATTACTAGATAACATAGTCAAAATATTATAGGCTATATGAAATAAAAATGCATAATTACCTGTTTAATGATATTCTTTGCTGTAATAATCATTTCTTCCCCATAGATTTCTAAAAAATTAAGTTTTCTTTGTTTTAAAAGTCCAAATACAAGTGATACTAATCTTTCCTATTAAAAAGAAGAATATGTGATTTTACATTTTAAATTTGAAACAATCTGACTTACAGAAAGGAATATTCAGCATTAAGGGTTTTGTTCAGACCTCAATTCAACACATGGTATTTCTAGCAGTCTAAAAAAACCCTCTGAATAATACTGTCAAATTTTGAAATTCCTTTTCTAAAATGGATAAACCCTATCCTATCATACTGGATCAATTGAAGCTGGCTTGGGAATAAAACATGAAATATTTTTTGTCTAGTTTTCATGAAGTATTATCAACTCCTGCAGACCAATAAGTAGCCCTTAGCTTTAAAATAACAAAAAAATGTGGTCTAGAAGATAAGAATGATGATATGGACTCTCAAGAGAAAATCAACTTCCAATGTGTATTTCTTTATTTATACTGTTATGATTTGGGGTCTTTTACATTTTCTACTAGTTCTTAGCAATGAATAAGAATGAGAAGTTACCAAATAAGTGGAGGCAGGATACAATATATTTATACATGCACATGCATAAAACATGTTCATAATGTTTTCATAAGGTGTTCAGTGAATTTGAATGAGTAATAACTTACCATATAAAAATCATTGTACATAAAACTCTTCAATGCATGCTCATTTGGAATATAAATTGTTTGTCTATACTTATACTTTCCGCTTACTTTATAAACTATAAAAGCTTTAATTTCTCAGAAAGATATAAAATTATTTCATTTTCAAACTTCATAGGATACTGAACCTTTATGCTACTTGTTAAAGTCATACAACTAATAAAGGACTTCAAAAGTCTAACAGAACCTGAAATTTAAGGTAACTTTACAACAACCTGAGAAAAATATGTTCTAAACCAAGGCTAGGAACTAACATTAAGTAGCAACATCACATTCCACGATTTAAAACATATACCTCTTCTAAAACTTGACAGTCATCTTCCAATGGTCTATTTAAGTCATTGTGAGAATAAGTAGAAAATTCTGCAATCATCATTTTACTTATCAGTTTTTCTAATTCACAAAGCTGTGATCCCAAATGCCTACAAAAAAGAAAAATGTTATATTTTCATTTAATAATCACAAATTCATTCCACTTTCAAGAAAATTAGAAGACAAAACTTTACTAATTGAATACTTGTACAATACCATGATGTTTTAGTAAAATGGAGAAACCTCTAGTAAGCCAAACTAACCATAATAATTTCACTTTATCTCCAAATTTCTGTTTTTCTCTGTTTTACCTTCAACATCTAAATTATAAATGTGTTTTACAAAATTTGGTTACTTGGTGAACTTTATGGTTATTTTCAGAAAAAATATTTTGATATTCTAACTCTCATCTTCATTAGTCATTAATTGAACATTGGTGATGGTAGCTCCCCAGCCATTTTCAACAAGACCATGTTCTAGGTACACATAAATAATCTAAAGGACCACAGGTATAGACTGACTCAATTCAATCTCTGTCATCATTACTGTGAGTTATTGTATACAAGCCTCCAGATTCTTAAACTGAAAGCTGTGAGAACACTTGACTGATACTATCAGGAAGTAGAACACTTATGTATAAAGGGATTTTTGCCACACAATTTAGTAGCTCTATAAAAACAGGGAGTTAAAGAAACCCAGATAATATGGTTGGCTCAAAGTATTTCAAAAATTTAAGTGAAACAGGCCAATGGAAAATTTGCCTTTATAATCTAGGAAATAAAAATATTTTAAGTAGTACACTTCTTAAATTTTTATGTATCTGTTTTTATAAATAGTTTTTTGGGAGGTGGGTGTACCGGGGATCAAACTCACAACCATGCGCTTGCAAGGCAGGTGCTTATGCTGCTGAGCTAAATCCTTGGCCCTATAAATAGTTTTTAAACTTTTTAAAAAATTCTGTCAGTTTGAGGACATAACTCAGTAGTAGAGTTCTTGCCCACCATGGTCCTGGATTCAATCTGCAGCACTACAATAACTAACCAAGTGCCTGCCTGGCCAGCATGTGATCATGAGTTCAATCCCCGGTAACAAAAAAAAAAACCTAAATAAATAAAAGCTCCATTTTGGGGGACAATTTTTAAACATTTAAACTTAGTTTTATACTAAACAAATTTTTAAAAAGCATTCACATATACTTGAAAAAAAAGGCTTTTAATGTTAGCACTTTTCTTTCTGACAAAAACAGCATATACAGATTTTAAAAATAGTTATAACCATTTGCCCTTTACATAGGTATACTGTTCTCTTATAAATAATTTATGGTAAGTAATAGTAGTGATTATTCTGAAACAAATCTGAGTAAAATAACAGGTAAGTCTGTATTTTTTCAGCACAAATTATATTTCTTACAACTAATTACAAGGTTTATAAACTTCTCATCAGAAGGGACTAACATCTCACACTAAACTAATTTGGGATACACCCACTTGTACAAATCAAACTATCACCATAAAAAGAACTTGGCATTACCTAGCAAAATTACATAGGTAATTACCCTTTCACCTAGGAATCCCATTTCTTGCAATCTATCTCAAAAATGCACTGGCAAAAATTCATCACAGTATTGCTGGTGACTATAATGAATAGAAATAATTCAAGTGTTGACCAGTAGGGAACTAGTTAAAAGAAATCACAAAACATTTTTATAAAATGCTACATGTTTGCAATACATAATGTTTATATTCCTTGTGTGGAGTTGGTACATGTATGTAATATATCTTAATTCCCTTTTTTTATTCCCTTTCCCTCCCTCCCCGCTCTCATCTCTTCCTTCTGTTCCTGTTTGAGAAAGATCTGTCTCCCTACTTCCTATTATCTATCTTTTATTTTGCTCTTTATAATTTGGGTTTGTCACTGAAGAGGAACCATGGAATGTTTATTTTATATATTTTTAAAAGAACCGAGAAAAACCTATATGTAGGTATAGGGCACTTTCTTAACTTTTTTTCCTTATTGCACACATTCTCATGAAATTTTCTTATTCTATGTATATCTTTTTATGTACTGTAGCTCTCTGGAGTTCCATAACTGTGGTAATATCCAAGGTTTTTCATAACCAATTTTTGTCCTCTTGGCAATCATATCTTTCATTGAAAATGCATGCTGTAGACCATGGTACAAAATCCAGGACATATTATATTGTAAAAGTAACAAGGTGGGGAACTCAGTAGTAGAGTACCTGCCTAGCATATAGGTTTAATGCCAGCAGCAAAACAAACAAACAAACAACACAAGCAAGGTGGATGAGTACACACAATGTACAAATACTTATCTAAGATAAGGGACAGATGGATAAACAGGAACTAAAACTTTTAAAAAGTAGTGACTTAGGATAGATGCTAAATTTCTCTAAATATTCTTTAAGAAGTTTTTCTTTTGAACCATATAACTATTTAACATAGTTCTAACACATCATTACATTTTTGAAAATCAATACTTACATGTCAAAATCAGCTACACATAGTGTTACACTCCTGTAATCCCAGAACTCTAACAAGCTTAGGCAGGATAATGTCAAGTCTGAGCCTAGTTGTAGCAACTTAGTTATACTCTGTCCCAAAACACAATTTTGTTTAAAAGAAGGGGATGCAGCTCCTTCTGCCTCAGCCTCCTAGAGGGTTTGGGATTATACATATATGCCATTACGCCTGACTTATGCATAAATCTTGACTCCACAAAAATTTAACTACTAATAACCTGCTGATGACCAGAAATCTTGCCAACAACATAAACAGTCAATTACAGTAGATGTTATATACTGCATACATTATGTTCTGTGAAAATTATCCGAGAACCATGAATGGTTATTTTTTACTGTGATTGACAATTTACTGGAAAGATGAACTGCTCACATGTTGATGGTTCACATCACATGACATTTTAAGCAGACACTCAAAATACTTGAGTTCTTCACTCACATGATGTTTTAAGCAAACACTCAAAATACTTGAGTTCTTTACTCTGAAATGGCTACAAAATTATTATGGTACCACATGGATGACAGTTATTTTACACAGCTATGATTTAATACTGCAATCTTCATGTATACTTACATTTCTCTGTGAATGGCACCACCCACAACTTTTGTGTGCAAATTTTGATAATCTCAACTTTTTATAATAGATTTGTATGTTTTGTGATGGTGATAAAAACAGACTATTATCTATATATATAGTTATTAACACATGCATGACATACTTGACTTATTCTAAATTTTTTCAATAGTGTTAAAACAATGCTATTCATCAAGTTTTCCCAAATTGCCACATATCTCCAAATCAAAAAATCCACACGTAACTGGCTCACACAATTCAAACCTATGTTGTTAAATGATCATTTGTAGCTCTTATGGGAGAAAAATATCATATTATAGGAATGTACTGCTTACTAAATAAAGATGGCAGTACAAAATTAGAATATCATGATTTTTAACCGATAATGAATAATAGATAGGCAAGGAGACAATGATCATCATATGGCTACTATTTACAACAGAACTAGATATATGTTGATTCAAATACATACCACTACCTGCTAGATACTCTTCCCAGAAAGCAAAACTTAAGTTTAATCAAGCCTTTAAATCTAACCACTGATTATAGAAAATGGGGTAGAAAAACATTGGAATGTCATTGGCAAAATGTACTGTGAAAAGCTGTACATGACAACCCCAAATTTCTTCAATAAATATTTTGAAAGGGAAAAAAGGAGAAGAATAAGGAACTATAACTTAGAAGACACTTGAGACAAATTAACCAATAATATTGTATAGATATTATTTGGACCTTGTTTCCAACAAGCACACCATAAAAAAGAATTCTGAGACCAATGGAAGCTCTATTTGAAAATCTGAATGATATTATTTTTTAAAATCCTTATCTTTAAAAAATATATAATAAAATATTTCTGGATAATAAATGATGTTTGGAATTTGATTCTAAATAATTCTGCAGTAGAGGGATAAAACAAAGCTGGCCATGAGTTCCTAAATCATAGGTGATGATCTTTTTCCTATGATTTCCCTTATCTTTTCATATATTTGAGTTTTTGATAATAAAGATTATTTTTTAAATAGGGTAAGATATAAATTTATACATATATAAAACAGCATTTCTTGTTCCTCAAGTAGTTTTATGGCAATCATAGTACCCTTTTAATGCAAGAATAGACACTCCCACTGGGAGTATGAATAGTGACAAAGAATTATGATAGGATATCCATGGGATTATATGTACTGATACTGAATCAAAATAATAAAAGTCTGTCATTTCAGCATAACATCTTCAATACAAGGTTCTAGCTGATCTCAGATATTATCTTAATTTGATCAGCTTCATTTTATGCATTCTTAAATTAACAAAGGACAGATGCAAATCCTAAAACACAAACTATAATGTTTGACAAGATGCATTCATGTCTTGTTCTAATTGTTCTTTTTATATTGAGTACTTTGACAATATACAGTAATGGCCTATGTACTATTAACTTCATCAAAAAATTTTAATAGCTGAGCACAGAGCTACATGTCTATAATTCTAGCTCCTTGGAATGCTGAGGCAGGAGGACGGCAACTTTGAAGCAACTCAGACAGACCCTTGTCTCAGAATACATAAAAAGGGCCAGAACACCTCAGTAATAGAACATCCTATATTTGATCCTAGTAATGAATGAAGGCATGCATGCATGCTAAATCTGATAACAGTTTAATTTACTTTAATGTAAACAGCCTAAAACTCACAGACAGTACAGAAATCTACTGAAATACAACTAAAATACATATCACTTTCTGAATAAGCAGTTAGATCTATATATACAGCTAAACAAATTTGAACAATTACAATGCTTTCTATGTTAATATCCCTCAATTTGCACATTCAGATTGTCTGCTAAAATTTATGCTCAACACAGTGACTTTTGGGCTGATTTCTTCCCCTGAAACTAGGGACTGGACCCAGGAACATTTTACTACTGAGCCACATTCCCAGTACTTATTTTTTGAGACAGGCTTACTAAATTGCCCAGGCTGGCTTGTAATCTCCAGTGCTCCTGCCTGAGCCTCTCATTCACTAGGATTACAAGTGTGTGCCAGGGTGTTCAGCTCATCAGTGCTGTTTTATTATAGAAATGTGTTTATCAGTAAACTCTATGGTAATTCTAGTTTTACCAAATAGCAGAATCTCTGATTTCTTGGCTTTATCCCAAAATGTACAGTGTGGATATCCTCTTAATATCATATTTGAAATTTAAATTATTGGAGATTATTTTTAGGATCAAGTATTATATTGAATACATTCTGATACAATCAATAATAAAAATTATTTAAATTGAATCCTAAGGTAAGCTCAGATCAATGAATCCACGATAAACTGGACCACATAATTAATTCTGAATGCTTTCCACTTTTTTTTTCAAAACAAGAAAAGCATACAATTAGAAAATAATTCATTAATTTTTTTCATAAAACAATTACTATGGTAGTTCTGAGTCAGTAAGCCTATAGTTCAACTGCTTACAGATTCAACACATATAACATTATAAAATTAGTACTGGTATTCTAAGGGTCTATATGATGTCCCACCAAATATATTACAAAGCATAGCTCGTAGGTATAATGAGTTATAGGCTGAAATTCTACTCTGTTTTATAACTTTCCATATGACCTGGAGCAAGTTATCTAAGACTTTGTAAGCTTTAGTTTACGTACCTGTGAAAATAGGGGCAACATTATCTAACTCCTAGGCCTTGTGAGATTAAGTCAATAAATACATGCAATATATTCAGCACAATACATGCTTTAGAGTATTTATGTATTTAATAAATTTAGTCAGTTATGTGGTAATGGATAGATAATAGTGGTAGTAAGTAGTAAGAAAAGAAAATTAACAATAGTAAGGAATACTAAGTTTCTACATAAATCAGTAGAAAAGCAAGTAACAATAGTTCTTAATTTCAAGGTAACTGAAGATCTATATTAAAACCTGCCAGTTATAAATATTCAAACGTATGCTTAGGCCCATATTGAGAACTCCACATTATATCTGCATAAGTGTTTAAACATTAACAATACTTTTAGTTAAAGTAGTACAGGACATAAATATTTCAGTGATCATTTTCATTGGTAAATAGCTAAACTTAACTTCAGGAGTAATGGTTACAAATATTTCTGTACTAAAAATTAAAATTGCCCAATTTTGCAAACTTTTAGGCAATAAAGCTATTAATTTTTTTAAATTACAAAATCAATAAATGTACAAAAGAAACATTGTAATAATTATGAATTATACAATAAGTCAAAATTTTCCAGGTTCACAAGAGGGGAACAGACTTCTGATTTAATGTCTTCTGACATCAGATAAGTGCCTTTTTGAATAGAGACAGAAAGAAGTTTTAGTTGAAAATTTTGCTTTAAAAGGGACAAATTTATGTAGGAAAAAGCTATCACTTTAATTCTAACTCCTAAAAAAGAGTACCCAAAGTTTCTTAATTCTGGTGCATATTAGAATCTCTCAGAGAACTTTTAAAAACATAAATGCTCAGGCTTATCCTGTAGGTTTGTGTGGGTTGTGCTATACCTTTCTGAAAGCTCTTCTGGAGGTTGTATGATGCAGCAAAGATTAAGAATCACAAGTAAATATAAACTATAAATGGTTAATTAGGAACAAAACTTATGGTAGTAAAAAGAATAGTAGAAAGTGTCAAAATATTTGTTAATGTCTTGGATAACCTACAGGGTCCATAATGTGTATTAAGATGTGTATGACACAGCTCTTATACAAGAGATATAAAACTCATCAGAAAGATTTTTTTTAAACCAAAAACAGTAATAAAATATGAGGAAAAAATTAAAAGAAGATAATAAAGTGTGACAGAATGCTTTTAAGATTTTATTAGAGAGTATAAAGTGTTCTGGGCATTCATACATCAAAAAACAAAATTTATATAGAGAATAAAGGTCAAAAACTTCAGAAATAGTAAGATTAAAAAAAAGAAATATTTAAGCATTGTTTACTACCAGTGACTAAAAGAAATATATTAACAGTACACAAGAAAAAGTATACTATTAAAAATATTCCAAATATTTTTTAAAAATGGATTTGTACTTGTGGTAATTTGATTATTGGAAGATTCTGGTATAAAATTTTCCTTTAAAAGCAAAAGAAGCCTGACAGTGGTGAAGCATGCCTGTAATCCCAGCACTCAAGAGGCTGAGCCAGGAGGATTGCCACGAGTTCAAGGCCAGCCTAAACTGCAGAGTGTGACTCTGTTTCAAAAAAAAAAAAAAAAAAGTTACAAAAGCAACAGAAAGAATGCTACAGTAAAAAATAAAATTTACACCAAGACCTATAAAATAGAAAAACTATTAACTCAATTCAATAGGATACTTTTGTTGTTTTATTATTGAGGGAAAGATCTTGTATTTTAAGTATGAATACCGTATATGCTTTTCTAAGACATGCTCCACAGAGGTAAAGTGTTAAATGCCTGCTGTAATCTCAAAATTCAGGAGTTTGAGGCAGGGGGTTCTTGAGTTTGAGGCTAGTGTGGGCTATATAAAAAGACTCAGCTTGAAAAAAAAAATACCCCAATAAATCCAAGGGCCTCAAAAGGGAGTTGAGAGTCAAATAAAATACCTCTTATGCCTTAAGCTAGGGAAAATACATTTTCTACCACTAATATTTATAGTAGACAAGAAGCATCATATGTAACTTTCTCCTGATTGATTATACAAAAACATAAGGATTCAAAACTAATTCTTATATTTTCAAATAAAGTTAGATAGCTGTAAAAATTATCTGTGATGCTATTTAAGAAAGTAATATAAGGGGTTGGGGATTTAGTTCAGTGGCTCAAGAGCTTGCCTGGTAAGTGCAAGGTCATGAGTTCGATCCCCAGTCCCCAAAAGAGAAAGTCACTTTGGGGCCAAGGATTTAGCTCCGCGGCATAAGCACCTGCCTGGCAAGCGCTAGATCATGAGTTCAATACCTGGTACCACAAAAACAACAAAAAAAAGAAAGAAATATAAGTAATACTGATATTCAAGAATCTTACAGCAAAAGGAAAGATAAAGTCGAGACAGTAAATCATCAGGTAGATATACGACAGAAATTTAAAACAGAACTAAAACTAGATTATAAATTAGGCTTAAACTATTTCAAATATGTCAGTACTCTTTATTAAAAATGTTTTAGAGTAATGTATTTTTTAATTCAAAAATTATTTGCCGGTAGAGATATTTATCAAAAACTCAAGTTCTGAGATCAAACTTTTAAAGTTATAATGGGACTGATTTGATAGGCAGCTTTACAGAAATAGTTTACATAAAACAATAAATATTCTTTAAACAAGGAAGCTGTAAAGAAAATAATAATAGGAAGGTATTTGAGCAAAATGTAGACAATCATAGCATTTGAAAGTCTTTTTAAAAATCATATATGCAGAGCTGGGTACTGAACAGAGGGCCTTGTGCATGCTGAAAACCTGCTTAACAGAATAAAATATTGACAGCTTGCACTAGTCTATAAAATAAACACATGTAATTTCATATAAAATATATAAAACTTTAATCTTAAAATATCTTTTCTATGTGTAATTTCAAAATAAAATTACAACCTTTTATTTATTTATTTATTTATTTTAAAAAAAGGTATTTTTAAAGTAGGAAGGCAAGAGACTAGGTCTTTAACATCGCCATGAAGAATCTTTGGCAATGCGATAAACTGCTAATCAGAAATAAATCTTAAAAACTACTCAATTAAAAACCCATTAAAAGCTTTTAAGTCAGTGTAATTTTAAATGTACTGATATTCACCTCTCTACATTGGTCTACCATTTTCACACAAAGCTATTTCAATATTTTCAAAAATGCTATTGTCAAAGTTATGACTGCTTTGACTTATCTAATCTAGTAAAAACTTTAATTTTGCTTTACTAAAATGTTTGTATAAATACTTTCCTTATAGTTGTTTTGCTACTACTGTATATTAGAACAACATTATTAAAGAGATCAATCTAAAAGGAAAAAAGATATTTTACTTTGAATACATCTACACTTTTAACATTATATGCTAATATTTATCCTTTAAAATTTTCTAGCATTTCTAAAGACTTAACATACCGGAAACTGTGAATGCCCTGAAGTTCCTGCTGTAGAACCTCTTGAGTTGTTGCTATTAAGTCCAATGCTCCAACAAATTCAGAAGTAGATAATAACACCTGTACTGTAGGCTGAGTTTGGTGTACAGTGGCCATTAACTTCAGTTTGTTGTATACTTTAACACAATTATTTCTGGTAAGTGCCAGTCTTAAACTCTGTAGTGATCCTTCACACATTACTTTATCAATCTGTGCAATTTTATCTCGAAGCATTTTTACAGCCTGGGAAGTTTTCTTGAGGTAGTCCTGCAATTCATGTTGAGAGGTCATTGCATGAAAAAATGCTTCTGAACGTAGAGAGATCTGGTGAGCAATATTTACTTCCACAATATCCAGATAATGGCTCAGCTTAAAAGAGAAAAGAAAAAAATGAGACTATTATACATATTCCTTCCTTGACTTTCTACATACTTTTTAAAAGTGAAAATGCAAAAAAAAATTTACATTTATTTTAAATTCTGCTGTATAAATTGTTACATTGTGGGATCCTTGCAATCAGGCACAGCAAAATGAATGGTGTGACAGATTTAAAAGTTATACTACAAAGTCACAGTGATATAAATAGCATGTCAGTAGCACAAAAAACAAGTATCACTAAGTGGATCAGTAGAACAGAACAGAACAGAACAGAACAGAGCAGAACAGAACAGAGGTTGCAGAAACAACTGTAGCAGCATTCAGCTATCTGATCTTTGACAAATGTAGTAGTATTCAGCTATCTGATTTTTGATAAAAACAAACCCTAGAGGAAAAGATAGCTAGATGAAGAAGACAACCTAGATCCATATTTTTCACCATTTATTAAACTAAAATCAAAGTGGATCAAAGATCTAAATATTAAAATAGAGGGCCAGGGACATAGCTTAGTGGCACAGTGCCTGCCTGGGAAGTGCAAAGTTCTGAGTTTGATTCGAGGCACCAAAAAAAAAAAAAAAAAGAGAAAGAAAAGAAAAGAAAAGAAAAGAGAGAGAAACGAAGCAAGGGAGGGCGGGAGGGAGAGAAAAAACCTACTGAGAGATGAAATAGGTCAAACTCTTAAAGCAATAGGTAGAGGAAAGGACTTTCTGAACAGAACTCCAATTGCACAAGAAGTAGTATCAAGAATCAAACAGGACTATATCAAAAAAACTTCTGCATAGCAAAGGAAACAACTAACAGAGTGAACAGACAACCCACAGAATGGGGAAAAAATTGAGATTGCAAGATGGCCGACTGAGTGGCAGCACTATAAGAGAGCTTCTCTGAGGGAAAAAAAAAAAAAAAAAAAAAAAAAAAAAGAAAGAAGAAAAAGAAGCATGGACAGAGGGCTGGAACTGGGCAAGCCCCAATCGCTGTACTGGCACGTCTTAAACTCAGGTGACTCAGGATCAAGCTGAGATCGCGGCCCTGCAGAGAGCAGGGGTTGGTGAGCTCCAGACACTTGACTGGAGGAGGCCCTGAGACCGAGAGTGGAAACAGCCAGTCGAGCTGCACGAACTTTGGTGAGTGACGGGAACTGGAATTCCCAAAACGGGAGGACTGGCTCGGCAACATTTTGGAGTTGGGCAGGGCCGGCTTGAATCGGGGCCCTAGGCAGCATCTGCTGATGACTCCTAGTCCAAAGCAGATTGGTGGGATCTGCTGGGGCTGGGCCACGCCCCTGGTTGAAACCCAATAGCCAGGGACGAGGCTTTCCTGGATCAGTGGCGAGGCTTTCCTGGGCCAGTGGCATCCCCAGGGAACACACAAACCTGTTGAAGCATAAACTGGTTGACTGGCGTATTGGGAGGAGCCAGCTCTCAGCCTGCAACTCACAGATCCACTGCAGACTGAGGGGCGGTACTTCCCTAGCAAGTGCACTGCAGAAAAACTGTAAGCAAAAAGAAAGGCCCAGAGACCTCCACCACCCACCCGTCTGAAGGGGGGTGAAAACATGACCAGACAGAGAAACAGCAAAAGGTCCCCAACTGTGGAAACAGGGAAAGTGAGTTCAACAGAGGTAAATGCAGAGGAGGTTGAGAGCAGCAAACCTGTAATGTCAGAGACAGCCTCAACAGAAATAAAGAAATACATCTGTGACCTCATCGTCAAATGTAAATCTGAAATTTTAACTCAGGTAAAGCAAGATATAAGAAGACTAATAAAAGAAGTCCTGGGTAATCCTCAAGTAGACACAAATGAAAGAATAGAGGCACCCAGAGAAAGGAGAGAAGCCTTTGATGAAGAGTATAAACAAAACCTAGAATATATGAAACAGATCCAAAGAGAATATCAGGAAATTAAAAACTCCATTGAAACCTGGCAAAACCTTTTAACAGAAACTAAAGACAAATTTTCAAAACTTGAAGATAGATTTACAAAGTATGATCGTGAAAGGAAGGATCTCTTAAAAATAACAAGGAACCAGGAAGCAACAATACAAAGGCTAGAAGATGACAAGAGGATTTATAACCTAAGAATAAAATATGTGAAGATGCAGCAACAAATACAAATGAAATAAAAAGTCTATTCACAGAAATAATTAAGGAAAACTTCCCAAACATAGGTAACAGAAGTGAAGTTCAGATAAATGAGGCATATAGAACTCCAACCAGCTACAATCCAAACAGATCTACACCCAGACATATAATAATCAGGATCCCAGAAATCCATCACAAGAACAGAATATTAAAAGCAGTCAGAGAAAAGAAACAGATTACCTATAAAGGAAAACTCATCAAAATCACAGCGGACTTCTCAATGCAAACCATCAAATCACGAAGAGCTTGGAGCGAAATATTCCAAGCCCTGAAAGAAAATAACCTCCAACCCAGAATGATGTACCCTGCAAAACTGTCTCTCAAAATTAATGGAGAGACAAGATATTTCTACAACAAAGAGGAACTGGGGGAGTTTGTGACCACCAATCCAACCCTGCAAAGAATACTGAAGGACATTCTAGAGAGAGAGAAAACCACCAGGGTTCCAGGAATAATGGCAGAAAGGCCTCAAAGAAAGGGGCAGACAGTGAAATGAAGAAGAAAAGTAAACAAATAACAACAGAAAAATAGCATGGCAGAGATAAAACAGAGAAGATAGGTTATATCACTGTTTTATCTTGACTGATTTTATTTGAATCTGGTATGCTTGATACTGTTGAATCTGAGAGTAGGGGCAACTACTCTGAAGATGACAGGATTCAATAGGATACCCATTCTCGTTTGATTGTTAACTGCCTTTAAAGTCCTATAATGTCTCCAATGTTTAGATTTTATTAATAGTGTAAAGCAATGCTAAGTTTATATTATATTTGACGATATAGACAATTTTATTGAAAATAACTAGAGACATCATAGTGACTACCATAAATCACCTAATGTTGTGTTTTTGTATTGTTCTTTTCATTTCGTGTTTTTCTAGGAATTTGTATTGCTGGCTTGTTTTGATTTGTTCCTCCCTCTAATACAGAAAGGCTAGGTATATGTGTAGAGACTTATACATGTGTAGAACTTCTAAGTAGTTTATGAGAATGGATTATAGTTACTGTAAAGGAAAAAAAGGAAAAGAGAATATTCTAAAGGATATAACTGCATGTATGTTTGAGTGTGTGGAATTAATAAACATGTTGCTAAAGTTTTAGTTGGATGGATGAGCAAAACTGACTGCAGTCTCACTGTTTGGATGTTAGTTTTGTAACTTGAACAACTGCATCTAAGAGGAAAGTATATAATTATCAACTAGTGATTTTTACTGGTTACTATTTTTGGGTTTTTTTGTTTTGAGATTTTGTATGGTTTCTACCCTCTTTCTGTTTCAAAATTTTTTCTTTAAATAAAACAATTTAAAAAAAAAGCAAGAGGAGGAAAAGAAAGTGCTCTAAAAGAGATAACTGTATGTAATCTTAAGTGTGTAGGATTGATAACCATGTTACTAAGTTTTTGTTGGATTGGTGAATAGAACTGTTTGCAGCCTCACTGTTTGAATGTCCACTTTGTATGCTTTAATTTTGTAACTGGAACAACTATATCCAAGAAGACAATATGTAATGTATCAAATAGTAATTTCTCACTGTTTATTTTTTTTGAAATTCTGTATTGTTTCTACCCTTTTTTCTATTTTGCTTCCCCCCCCTTTAAATAAAATTTTTTAAAAAATTGATAGCTATTCCTCAGACTAAATACAAATATTTGGAATATATAAAGAACTCAGAAAAAAATTGGAACCCAAAATAAAATAACATAGAAGACTGAATCAAAACTGGGCAATGGAAAAAAGGCACTTCTCAAAAGTACAACAGGTCAATAAATAAAGAAAGATTATCTCCGACCTTTAGAGAAATGCAAATTAAAACAACACTGAGAGTCCATCTTATTCCAGAAAATGTGGCTATCATTAAGTAATCAAACAATTTTAGATGTGTGGGATTGATGACCATATTTCTAGGTTCTTGTTGGATTCTTGAACAGATCTGTTTGTACTCTCACTGCTTTAGTGTCCACTTTGTGTGCTTTAATTCTGTAACTTGAATAACTATTTCTAAAAAAACAATATGTAATGTATCAACTAGTGATTTCTTACTATTTACCTTCTTTTCTTGAAATTCTGTGATATTTCTACCTTTTTCCTGTTTTTTTCTCTTTAAATAAAAAAATGGAAAAAAAATTTTTTAAAAAGGCATACTTGCTATTGTAATAAAGGGAGGAAATAGGAAGTGCTATAAGATATATAACTGCATGAAAATTTAAGTGTGTAGGATTGATAACCATACTTGAAAGTTCTTGTTGCATTGTTGAACAGATCCGTTTGCAGTCTCACTGCTTTGAATGTCTACTTTGTATGCTCTAATCCTGTAACTTACACAACTATTTCTAAAAGCACAATATGTAATTTATCAACCAGTGATCTCTTACTGTTTATCCTTTTTTTTTGAAATTCTGTAATATTTCTACCTTTGTTTCTGCTTTATTTTCTCTTTAAATAAAAATTAAAAAAAAAAAGAAATCAAACAATAATAAATGCTAAGTAGCAAGGCTGCAGGTGGGGAATAAGGATCCCTTCTACATTGTTGGTAGGATTGTGAACTAGTAGAACACTATGAAATTAGTATGGAGCTTCCTCAAAAAAAATGAAACCAGAAATTCTGTTTGACTGTTTTACCCCTTCTAGGTCTCTTCCTGAAAGAGTTAAAGATATATTTCAGTGATACATGCATACCCATGTTTACAGCAGCACAATCCATAACAGCTACATCTTAGTAGTGACTTTACATGTCCATTAACAGACAGATTTTTTTAAATGTGGTATTTATACACTCTGGAATACTACTCTGCTATATAGAATAAACAAGTCATTTGTAGGAAAATGGATGCACCTGGAGACCATTATGTTAAGTGAAATAAATCAGACATACAAGTTTCTCTTATAGGAGCAATTAAAAACCAAATAAAGAGCAAAGTAAAAGACAGATAACAGGAAGACAGATCTTTTGCAAATGCAAAGCGGACCAAAAGATGAAGGTAAGGGAGAAGGAAACAAGAGGAACGGATGAAAACAAAATTAAGATGTGTTACGTACATGTACTAACTCTCCATGAATATAATCATTGAGTACTACAAACATGCACTGCCCAAAAGAATTGAAAAATGACCAAAAAAAGTAGGTGACTTACCTCCTTCTTCTGCTCCTGCCATGACTACCCTCCAAACTTTATAAAATTACTTTATAACAGCAAAGAATATCCTATTACTATCTCAGATTATAATTCTAATTTCAGAAATTCTAAAATCTGAGAAAGAGAATGATCTCTATGGCTCTCACCAACATCACATATCACTTATCAGACATAGTAGATGACTATAGTTTCTACTTTTTGGTCTCTTCCTTCTGTGTACTAGGTACAGGTATATTGTATAGTGTTTCTAATAACCTTAGTATACAAGTACAGTTAGTCTTCACATTTCACAGATAAGCAAACACAGAATAACTTGAATAAAATCATGTGGTTATCAAGTGGCACAATTGAAATGTGATAGACCTGAAGCTCTGAAATCTGAAGATCTTTCTATTATACTATCCTTTTTCAAAATGCTTAAAAATCCACAAAAGACAGATTAGTGGTTCAGTCATAAATTTTAGAAACATTAGAATTCATTTGGATTTTTATTTCAAGGCTATTTATTTTACATTTCAAAAATGATTCTTTTATCAATTATGAAAATTTTTATTTTCAATGTATTGTTCACTTAAAAGAGGGATAAAAGCCTTAAACCAGTGGTGGTGAACCTATGACAAACATGCCACAACCGGCTCTTTATCATCATAGAAAATTCTAAAAGATTTGCCATCACTGCAAACAATTAACATATATATTCTAACACACACTATTCTAACACATACTATTTCTTCCTTTCTAACTGCTATATTATCTTCCTACTTTTCTCCACTGGCAAGCACTCTGTGAATAAACAGCATCCTCACAGATCAGCACTTTAAGCAGCACAAAATAGGACACAAATTTCTTTAATTCTGGGTACAGCATTCCTTTTCTTTAAAGCTACCAAGATAAAATAGTTGTCCACTGTAACAGGAGTAAAGAAGTGTTATTTTAGAAGTCTGTCTTCCATTCCTCCTATTTAACAACAGAACAGAATGAAAAGTCTTCAGAATATAAATATAGTAAACCTAATTCTCTTATGAATATAAAAAAATTTTTCCATTACCTTAGTCACTAAACATATAGGTTGAGAAAAGTATTTCACTTGAATTTAATAGCTTTTGGAAATCATGAATTTTCTGTTGAACTACTCTTTTCAAAGGCATATTTTCATAATTTATTTCCTATTAAGATGCAATAAAAAAAGCAATTTTAAAAGTATTTCTAAAAGTATCTGCATAGATTGATGAGATTTTTATTAGCTTTTGTTTTTCTTTCTTTAAGGTATTACCTAACTAGAATACAGACTTGGAATGTGAAAATACAATTTGGGAGCAAATCTGTGTTCTGCAGACCCGTAATTTTTGTCAGATTTGTGAATTTGTTCTTATTTAAGGAATTTTTTTTATACTTGAAAATGTCGCCAAGGGAAAAAGTGACCTCATTTTCATTTTCAGCTATGAAAAGATTTGTGTCTCTTTCCCTATATCTCTTCTTTCCTCCCAAGCCAGTCACCCTTGTTCTTCAGTTACTGAGGAGGACTGGACCTAATTTACTGATTAATCTTCGTAAGACAAGTTTTCATACTGCCAGGTCATGCCACTAGAGTGCAACAAAGTGCTCTCTTCTCATTTTAAGAATCATGGTCCGTTTTAGAAAGGCTCTAAAACCAAGTGTAAAAAAAAGAATGGAGATGGGGGCTGAGGATTTAGCTCAGTAGTCTAAGTGCCTGCCTTACAAGCACACAGTAGGGAGTTTGATCCCCAGTACAAAAAAAAAAAAAAAAAGATCAAAAATTTTTGCTAGCACTCAAGTTTTAGATTATCTTTAAGTTTAAAGTTCTAAATTATAGATGCTGACTTCTGAAATATAGAACATTGTAAAGCTTAAAGAACTGTTGAATAACATGCAAAAGACTACAGTTGAAAAGCTGAAAATGTATTTTTAATGAAGATGTTTTGCTTCAAAATAATCTTTGTTGTGAAAGTGAAAAAAACAGTATTTCAGGAAAAGTTAATTTTCTGTGATTTAAATCTTTGTTATAAAATTAGTTGATACACAACAGAACTGTTTGGGAAATGCAAAGCAATTCATTCTGCTAATATATTCTTTCAATTAAAATTCCATCAACTATTTCATTTAAGAAACACTCAAATTTTTCCTTTTTCACAAGCACAACATTTTTTCCCATTGAACCAAAATGCTATTAGTTTATCAGTTAAGATTAGAAGATTTCTAATTATTAGTAACAAAAATGAGCTTAGGCTGCGGATGTCACTCTGTGGTAGAACACTCGTTTAGCGCAAATGGGGTTTCATCCCAGGAACAGGGAAGGAGAAAGGAAAAGGGGTAGAAGAGGAGAGAGGGAAATAGGGAAAGAGTGAGACAGAGAAAGAAGTAAGGAGACAGGAAGAGGAGGGAGGGGGAAAGAGACAGAAAACTTAAAAGAAATGTAGCTTATTAAACAACTAAATATAGCTTACTAAATAGCTAAATCTAAATTCACACAAATGGTACCAATTAACCAGAATAAAGTTTTCCATATTAAAAAAAGCCTAAGAGAAATTACCTTTTCCTGAAGTAACTTTGAGGAGGCTGCATCACGATTTCCTTTTCCACCAGCAGTATTAAAATGAGACCATGGTAAAACTGAATTAAAAGTTAAGGAATCATCCAAGGCAAAATCTGGTTTCATAAAAATCTAAAAGAACACATTTTCTTTAATAAGACTAAACATTTTCTTTATATCCCATTATCCCTTCTAACATTACAAGACCATTAAACAAAAACGAACTCGGATCTTAAGTATAAAGAACAAAAGCAAGTGACAGATAATTGGCTGGGTTATTCACACAAATTTCTACCTCATAAATTGTACAATGTTCACCAAACTTAAAATCCTTTTAAAAAATACATAAGGGGTTTTTAACAATAGAGATAGTCAATCCAATACTACATGTTCAAACTCACTAATGTGATCCTAACAGGCATATAACTAAGAGAAATACCATACTTTCCTAAAATTTCCTTACTATTTCCCACTAATAGTTTTTTAAAAGTCAATTATCAATTTTCTAATTTGTATTTATATTTTCTCCTGCTCAAAATTCTTCCAAAAGTATTTTTAAACACACACTAAAATTTAAAAGCAAACCCATTCAAAGCTGAATGGCTTTATGAAGAGAATGTTCCTTTTTCCTCACATACTCTATCCAGCTAGTCAATAAGACCTACATTATATTTTTCAAATATCTCTTGAATTCCCTGTCTTCTCTGTCTCCTCAGTGCCCATCCATTCAGTCCTTCATTATCTCTGCCTTACAGTAAATAGCTATTTACTGTCTTCCCTTCCTAATCTATCCCCGGGTTTTTAAACATCAAGTATAACATTCTCCTTGGATTCTCATGACCCACACACAAATGATTTAGAAAGACATCAAAATTTATCAATTTTTTGATTCCACTAATCTCTTTAGTATCTTGCCACTCTCTTCACTATTTACATATCACATTCTATCAGTACTCAATTATCTTCTGTATCTTCTTATGCTCAAACTTCTTACACATCCTTTGTCTTAGAATGCCCCTTCTTGCCTATCTGGAGGACATGACCTAATTGAAAGGGTGAATATTTCCCTGTGTATTATACAGAGATTAATCACCTCATCATCCATAACTCAATTATTTATCTCATACTTCACAGAAATTAATTAATATGTATCTTTCTATAGAGACCATCTGTTCCTGATTTATAGCTCCTTGGATTTATAGCTTCTTAATCATTGTAGTGCTACTACCAAGTATGGGACCTAAAACATGGTTTAGTCAATCAACTTATTAATGTTTATGCTATATTTTATTTACTGATTCATTTCACCTATATCCACAAAACTAGTGTGAAATGATAGGGAAAATCTAATTAAGAACAGGAATAAATTTCCTAATTCTTGCCTTAGTATTATAATGAAAAATATTGACTGATTCAATAATTACCTATTAATTATCTCTTACAATAAGCACTGAGGGACAAAATGAAGATAATTACTATTCAGGTCATAATCTCAATGATCTTCAGTCCAAGGAATGTTAATAAAATATGTATATAGTTGACTCTCATATTCAACTGTGTATCAAAAACATTTGAAAAAAAATTGCATCTGTACTGAACATGCATATTCTTTTCCTTGTCATTATTATATAAACAACGTAGTAAAGAAACTATTTCCATGACACTGACATCATATTGGGTATTGTCAGTAACTTAGAGATGATTTAACATATATAGGAGCTAATGGGTAGATAATATATAATATATAATGGATGATGTAAGCATCTGAGAATTTTGATATTCACAAGGGGACCAATCCCCTATGGATATCAAGTATGTAAAATCTTGTAAGGAAAGGAGTGACAAACGCCTTAGGTGGAGGATAGGAGCATTTCTAGATAAAATATTAAGGAAATTTGGCAAAGGGACCAGTTTTCCTCAGCTGGCGAAGAAGAAACTACACAGTACTTGTCCATGCCAAACTGACATGTTAGCAGGAACTTGCACAGCATTACACAAGGGAAGATGACCAAAAAGTCCTCCAGGCTGAGGGAATAGTGTATGAAAACCATTAAACCAGCAAAAAACAATGTGGCCAAAGTAAAAAATGTATAAAGCTTAGTAGACAAAAATTAGAAGTGTGACTGTGATGGAAGCAAATTCTGAAGGGCTGTAAGTGACACTATTAATTTTATTTTGTGCACATCAAAGAACTTTGAAAATGACCCCCTCCTATTTCTTTCTCAGTTTAAAGAACAATTACTTCAGACCTCTTTGAGAATTTGATGAACACAATGGACTCCCTTCCCAACAAAAAATGAATGTATTATATTCCATGACATTTTTCATACAAAGAAATTATCTTTTAATAATTTTAAAGTAGTAAAATCAATAAAATTATTTTTAGAATAGATTTAAGTGTAAGTTTCAATAAGGAACAGAACGACAATACAAAAGTGGAAGAATATCATAAGCATGCAATTTGAATTTGTCAATTACTTTTTCACTTAAAAAAGAAAAAGGAAAGTAATACAACAAAGTCCCAGAAGAGGTAAAGTGGCCCAAATGTCAACAGCCAAATGAAAATTTATAAGACAAAATTAAAGACCAAACAGTAAAGAAAATTATTCTCATTTTTAAGCTTTGTTACCTTAGGTACTTGCTCCAGATCTGTCCTGGATTTATCTGCAGAAAGAAAAATATGATTTTGAAATCTGTCTTAATTATATCTCCATAAACTATTTTGCCAGGTTCAATACAGGTCCCAACAAAGTAGCTATTTGAATTTTCTCCTCATCGAGTATCCAACAATATATGCACTGTATGTACCATATTAAGCAAATGATTAAATAAACCATGCTTCAAATAATTTTAATAAATTGGTAGCAATAAAACAAGAAATACAATTCAAATCTTTGTTTAATTTACTTTTAAATTTTACCTGTTTGTCTATCTTTGCAATACTGGGAAATGAACTCAAGGGCTTCTCACAGAGCTACATCCCCATATTTTTCTATTTTTTATACTGCCTCAATAAAGTGTTAAATTTCTCAGGCTGGTCTTAAATTTGGATCCTCCTGCCTTAAGCTGCCCACAGTGCTAGGATCATAGTGGTGTGCCACTACACCCAGCTTCAAGTGTTTTTTTAAAAAATATTATAGAAAGATTCATGGTCTTACTAAATTTTGGTTAAATTAAGTATTATATATTAAGTTAGCAAGTGAATTAAATTCTAAAACAGAAACAGTTTTTATTGTTGAAAATACACCCTATCTCTTCTAGAATTTTTTATGATCATAGACTACTTGTCAATTTTCTTTTCAAAAATCTTATATTGTATCACCTACTGACTTACTTATAAATGAATCTGCTTTACCTTTAATCCTGCCAATCTAGTCTTAAATAAGATACTCCAGTCCTTTACAAAATTACCCTTCTGTACTTGGACTCCATTCCCTATTTCTTCTGTGAACTTGCTTCATAAATTACCCTTCTCTGTATCTTTTGACTACTTTCTTTTTACTAATTATTCTATGTCTGCATATAAGTAAATAAGCTCGGTTCTTTCCCACTCAAAGAAGAAAAAGAAGAATGACAGCAGCAAGAAAAACAAAAAGATACAGTGTACATCTAAAACTAGGTTGAAATAAGGAAGTCATCTCAGGTGCAAAGTGTAAGAAAGCACTTAATGTTCAGGGTTATATAAATATGTACCTCTCTTGCCTCATCTAGTCCTGGCCATGAAAACACATTCTTCCACAGTATACTCTCCAGCCAACACACTCTCAAATCTTTGTTACATCCCTACTAGTATACAACATTTCTTTCTCTTATACTCACTGTAGCACTGGGATTTCTATAACCACTACTCCAATCTAAATGCTCTCCCTAAAATCTCTAACTGCCAAATCCTAGATTTTTCAGTGTGCAAACTGATCTATCCCAAAGTATTCTAACACTGCAGACTAATTATTCTTCTCTGAAATCTTACTATCTTTCATTCTAAGGTGGAATTCTCTCTTTATCCCTTAAATGTGGTCATAATGTTCTATCATCTGTCCTTTTCTTCTAACTATTCACATCCTCCATGAGCGATTCCATTCATATCCTTAAATTCAACTACCATACCTAGCATATTATCTAGGATAATGCTTACTATACCTACACATAACAGTCCACATTTCTCTTTCCTGAGCTCAAGGTTGGTAACCTAACAATAAACCTGCAACTAGTCTCCATCTCTTTCAAAATTTGTCCTTCTATCTTGCCTCTATGACTGAATTGCACCTCTCACACCCAAGCAGGAAACTTAAGAGACATCTTTGACCAAACTGGTCATCAAAACTTATGTCTAAACTAGACCTAATAGTGTATGGCTATAATCGTAGTACCCTGGGAGGCAAAGACAAGAGGATCACAAGTTCACACCCAGTCTGGATAACTTAAGGAGATCTTGTCTCTAAATAAAAACAAAAGGAGGGCTAGGTATGTAGCTCAGTGTGAAGGCTTTGGCTTCAGTCCCCATTACCATAAACAGGAAGACAGAAAGAAAGACAAAAAGCGAGAAGAATGAAGGACAGAGAGACAGACAGAGAGACACAGACACAGAGACAGAGACAGAGACAGACACAGACAGATGGAAAAAGAGGGAAAAAAGAGGAGAAAGGGAGGGCCAGGTAGGGAAGGAAAAGGAAAGAGAAAAAAATGAAAAAGTAACTCTATATAGCCTTTAGAAAAAGTAAAATTCCTGAGCATGGTACACAAGGCTCTTTAATGATCAGAGGCCTGGGTATAGTGCCAGCTTCATCTCTTACTCTCAGGAGAGTTAATATACTAGACTCTTGCAATTCTTTGAACTCCTAAATAGTTTTAGGAGTTCTTGCTTGACTAGGGCTTTCTATAAATGGCTCCCTTTTCCTGGAATACCTTTCCTCCTGCATAAATTTTCATATTAATTAGTTTAAAACATGGTATTTCATCAACCCTGGGAAAATTTCTAGAAGTTAGTTAGAAATGCTGTGCATACATCCTTTTTTTTTTTTTGGTATCAGGATCAAACTCACAACTTCGCACTTGCCAGGCAGACACTTATGCCACTGAGCTAAATCCCTGGCTTCATTCTTATCACACTGAACCTAATGTTTAATATATAATGATGTAATTATTGGTCTATTTTTTAAAACTCTACTTAAGCTCCTTGAGGATCAAAACTACTACTTCTTTATTTTTAATCACAGAGTACCAAATACCAAGGTATTAAATATTTGTCAAACTAAAGAATTACACTACTGTCAGACTTATTATTTTTCTCTTGAAAGATTTAAAATAAAAATTATAGATAACAGCAAACAAGGTTTAAATATTAAGATTACTCATTAATATGTATGTTATGTTTTATTATCTACAAATAACACATATTCATACCATGAGTATGTAAAAGAGTCCTGTCAAAGGTATCTTTAGGAGGACAAATGTTCTTGCATCTCTCATGAATCTTCTCTCTCTAAGAAAACAAAACAGTTAAACACATAACAGTGCTATACAGAAATATAAAAATATGCCAAATTAGTTCTATAATTTTAATATTAAGTCACTAGCCTTCTGAACTTAAATATAAGTAACAAGTGTGCTTCATGAACCAGATGCCACTCTAAGATCTATAAATGCAAAAGATTTTTGGCCATTCTAATAGGTATGTGGTGGTACCTAATTTTAATTTGTGATCTGTATGTTCTATATAAAAATATCTGCTAGTACAAAAATGAATTAGATACTGTGCAATGTTAATACAAATAGTACAACTATAGTCAGTCTATCTCTAACCATAAAAAGAACAAAGTAATCAAATAAAATAGAATCAGCCAAATTCAAATTAGGTTTGTGAATTAAAAAGCATAAAAACTAATAGTTATAAAAATAAAACCTAATAGTTATAAAAAATAAGTATTTAACCACCTGCAGTCCTAGCTATCTGGGAGGCTGAGGCAGGAGGATTGCTTGAGCCCAGAAGTTCAAGGTTAGCCTGTGCAACACAGCAATGCCTTGTCACAAACACAAACACACACACACACACTCATACATAGGCACATATGTGTATACATAACATAAAGTACATATATGTGTATATACATATGCATTTATTTCAGATATATCCTTTGTATCACTTCAACTTTTTAAACAAGAAAATGAGACTCTAGGAGTAAACTGATAATAGCTACTCACTAAAAATCTAAACATGAATGAATAAGCCATCTCTAGAATGAAAACTATACTAGCTCTTGTTTTCAGACTGAGTTTAAAGCAACAAACTGAGTTACAATTATATCTGGATATAGTAAGGCTATGAGCTAGAGATAGAATGCTCTGTTAGATTGTCTGTGGTAAATGAGACATAGAAACAGTTCTACTCTGCTAATTTCTCAAATCTCACAAGTGATCTGGGCTTTATAGGACTAATAGAACCATTTTTATTCTTGGTAGATAGGATATATTTCTTATTGAATCTTAGTTCTTAGTACTAACAGGAATGTATAATTCTAAAAAAATCACTATAGAAAGAGAAATGTATTAAAATGTATCTGAGGAAAGAATTAAACATAACCCAGGATATCAGAATTTGTATGAATAAAAAAGAATACCATGGGTTCATCAAAAATTATTGGTCAAAAGTCTACAACCAATAAACTAAAAATGTTTATATTTAACTTTTGACCTGACTTAACAAATTTCAACATTCAATATTACCTGAGAGATTTCCTGTTGATATGCTGTAAAATGTTCCTTGCTGATCTGTGGGAGGTAGAATGAAGGTGTGACTTCTGTGTCTACAAAGTCCAATCCCCATGTTTTTGTGAAGAAGTCAGATTCTCTTTTTGTTAATCTAGGATCATTTAATGCTGCTGGGAGATTTACTTTGGAATGATATATAGTCCATCTATGTTGATCTGTAACTAGAGATGGGGCAACACATAAACTACTTGAATCACCTGCAAAAAGTAAAGAAGAGAATTCTGTAAAATTGATTTTATGTTTATAATTACATCCAACAAAAATACAAATGCTTAGGTTCCATTTTACCTAAACCAGTCAAATTCATTCTTCTATGGTGAATTATTAATAAAAGTCAATCTCATTAAATAATCGTCATCTTTCAGAATCAATTGCTAAAATGAAATGCTTGTACATGATAAAGGATATGCAAAATCTGAGAGCAGTAGTTTCCAGATGAGGTGGATATAAAGAAAATCTTTTCATTAATTTCTTCATTTTTAATGTACAATTTATCATTCTTTTCAAAAATAAAAATACACTATACCTTCTTAACCTTCTTTTAAAATTGCATTATGGGGCCAGAGAGATAACTCAGTGGCACAGTTCCTGCTTGGCAAGTGCAAGGTTCTAAAATTGCATTATGGTAGGCACTCCTGGTTCAAATGTCATTTGGCTTATAATCAGGTGACATTAATCAGCGAGGAAAGCAAAACTACAGTCTACGGCATATAGAGAAAAGAAAAATGCACTCTTAATTCTCATTATTTCTAGCAGTCTTATTCTATAATGCCACTGTGAACAACTAACCAGGAAATATAGTACTGAACTACTTCTCTTACATGAAGTTAACAGTAATGTTTCTGTGAACTTAGGATCACATTTTCAATAGATAACCTCATTTGGTGTATGTTTCTATTTAAAGATACCTTATTTGCTAGGAAGCACTGATTTACCAACACCAAACTAACAGCTAACAGCACCATAATCCTTGCCTGAGCAATGCTTATTCTCCATAAGCAATGTATTTTCTCCATAAGGCACATCACAGCTTTCTTGCACTTAGGAACACTATACAGCACTTCTATTCCTAGAGGCCATTTTAAGCAGCAAAATCACCAACAAAAACAGCACAAAAATGCAAAACATACAGCACTAAATAGACAACAAAAAGGACACTTTTTTCACAGTATAAGAGCTAAACAAGAAGGCAGGACCTCCCTATTCAGTCACAGATGAGAATATGTGTGTCATATTTTATTATTCTGCATATGTCTGAAAATAAGCACAAAAGAACATGAATATTGATTTTGGGGCTACAAGCAGGAGACTCTGCAATGACTAGAATCTGCGAACAAGGAAGACTGACAATAAAATGTTTTAATTGAGCATCTTTCAATCTGTGTCTTCATTTTCCATACTTTTTCAGCTAATATAAATAACTTCTTTTACAGAAATGCATGAAAAAAGTATATCCCAAAATCCCAATTAACTTATTTCCAAATTCTCTCTTTATTTTTAAACATTGTAAAATTTACTATATTAAGGTCAGTTAATGAAATTTTACAAGGTAACACATATCAACAGTAAAATTCCATTAAAAATAAAAAAGAAAGCAAGCATTACCTCTGGGTTCCTTGGGACACACATCTGGCAGTGACTGCACAGGTCGAATGTGTTTTGTTGAATCTACCTCCTTTTTAAAGAAAACATCACTGCTGCTTCCTTGAGGCACTGGTGAAGGACTGTGGCTTGAAGCCATTGCATAAAATCACCACTCAACTAAAAATGAGCAAGAAACAAATAATAATTAAGACACATCATTTAAACCAAAATCCATCTATAGATATTACGTATGTTACAAATTTTCTTTCAAAACCAAAAGGATTTTTCAAAATCCTTCACAGTATATATGCGCAATTTGAATATCTGCTGTTAATTGTGAAAGCTACTCTTAATATTTAGTTTGCTATGAAAATTATTTGCACTTGTTAAAAATTCTTCCCCCTGCAAAAAAAAAAAATTCTTCCCCAAATTAAATATCCTCAGTCTTTTATTCAAAGTACAAATAGCCCTGTATCCATATATTAAAAGTGAAACACTCAAGTATACAGTAACGATTCATAAATTTTTGAAATATGCCTGCCTTGGTTCATATCCTACCTTTGCCTACCATCATCATCACCATGAGGAAATTATGTAACTTTGTGTGCCTTTCCTTATCAATAAAATGGAGATAAAAACAGAGGCTGTCTCACAAATATCTTAATAATTACAGGAATGGATATACATAAAACATTTAAAATAATGCCTCTCAATGTTAGTGTTCACAGATGTTATAGTGATTTTTATAACATGACTACCACATAGTAATTAATAATTATAAAATAATTGTAATTAAATGAGAAAAGAAAGGGCATTCTTCAAAAAGCTTATAATTGCATTAAACCATAAAAACAAATGTATATAAGTAAAAACATACAGTGAGCTGTTTACATTTTTAGTAAGTGCTAAAAGAATTTGTGGGGCAAAACAAAATAAATACACTTACACATATGCCTGTGTAAAGTCAAATGAGACTTTATAAATGAAGCAATACTAAACTAAAACTGGATAGTGAAGAAATTGTGTTAATTATTTTACTAATATTTAGTGATCACCTAGTCTAAGTTTTCTCACACTAAAGGTATGTACAGCAAAATCCACATAAATTTATATAGGTAGCAGGGGTTTTTTTAAAAAAAAGCCAAGCTAGGAAAGCTAGTGAAAAGAAAAATAAGAGTATGAAGTAAGAAAGAGAGCTATAAGATTAGTATTCATGATAAACAGCTCATCTACTCTAACTTGCCTCTGGTTTGCTAAAAAAAAAACCTATAAATTATATTTTCTAGATTTCCTTGTATCTAATCTCAGTACTTTTGATGCAAAGGAAACATCCAATTACATCGTTCACTTAGACAAGCTGCTGCTGTGGGGCATACTGGCACAATCCTATAATCGCAGCTACTCAGGAAGCTTGAGGCGAAAGGAATGCAAATTTGAGGCCAGCCTAGGTAACCTAACAGGGCTTTTCCAAAATAAAATAAAAACAAGACAAAACAAAGAGAAAGAAAAAGAAGATTGGAGTTCAGGATCAGTAGCAGTAGTTTAGTGCTTGCCTAGCATGCAGAAGACCCATGTGGTCAATCTCCAGTACAAAGAAAGAATGAGAAAGGAAGGAAGGGGAAGGGGAAGGAAAAGGGGAAGGGGAAGGGGAAGGAGGGAGGGAGAGAAGAAAGCAGGTGTTAAGTCTGTGCATAGGTACAGGCGAAGACTTTCTAAACAAATCCTTAGTTGCACAGGGAATCATACAAAGAATCAGCAAAGATCACATCATACTAAAAAGTTTTTGCACAGTAAAAGAAACCACCAACATTGAAGAGACAACCCACACAATGGGAAAAAATTTTTTCCAGCTCTTCCTCAGACAAAGGACTAATGTCTAGACTATATGAAGAACTCAAAAAAATCAGATCCCTCCAAATTTAAAGACCCAATCCAAAAATCAGAATCTTAAAGGACAGAAACTTCTCAGATGAAGAAATACAAACAGCAAACAAATATATGAAAAAATGTTCAACATCACTGATCATTCAAGAAATGCAAATTAGTCTGGGCGTGGTGGCTCATGCCTGTAATCCCAGCACTGGGGAGGCTGAGGCAGGAGGATTGTTGTGAGTTCGAGACCAGCCTGGGCTACAAAGTGAGCTAAAGGCCAGTCGAAACTGCATAATGAGACCCTGTCTCAAAAGGACAATAAATAAATAAATAAATAAATAAATAAATAAATAAATAAAAGAAATGCAAATTAAAGCAACACTGAGATTCCATCTCACTGCAGAAAGAATGACTACCATCAAGAAATCAAACAATAACAAATGCTAGTGAAGCTGCAGAGAAAAGGAAACCTATGCTGCTGGCAGTGTAAATTGGTACAACCATTATGGAAATCAATATGGAGATTCCTCAAAAACTAAACTTATAGGTTCCATTTGATCTAGCTATTCCCCTTCTTGGTATCTTCCCAAAAGAATTTAAAGCATCATACCACAGCACCTCCATGTTAGTAGCAGCACAATTTGTAATACCTAAATCTTGGAAACACCCCAGATGCCCATCAATGTGTGAGTGGATAAAGAAAATGTGGTTTTTATATACAATGGAGTACTACACTACTATAAAGGTGGATAAACTAGAAACATTTTTAGGTAAATGAATGCACCTTGAGAATGTAATTTTAAGTGATATAAATTGGACACACATGTTTAAATAGCACACTGTTTCACTTGTGTGAGAAACTCAAAGGGTAAATAAGTACCAAAATGGATGACAGATATTAGGAAATAGGAAGGAAATATTGAAATGGGAAGGGGAACAAGAGAGAGGGTAAAGGCAGGGAAGGAAGAGAAAGGGGAAAAAAGGGAATAGAAGGAAAAATGGAAACAAAGATTTGTAAATAGGAAGAAGGGTTGACGGGGTAGGAGGAGAATGGGAAAAAAGGTAAAACTGAGATGTATTATGCACAGGTAAAAATTCCCTTTGATGATTGTGATTATTATTCAAAAGTGTACCAATAAAATTAATTTTTTAAAAAAGTTTGAAAACAATCATACAAATTAAGAACATTAGACATTCTATAAGAAAACTGGATCAATTACTTAGTCATTCTTAGTAGAGAGTTATTCTAGGTTAAAATAAAAAGGCAGCAACTAAAGAAAATTTGTTAGGCTTATTTGAATCCTGTTTCCAACAAATATTCTCAGGACAATTGGGAAATGTTGAATATGGATTAGAAATTAGATGATATTTTGGAATTTTTGATTTTCTTAGGGGTATTAATGACACTGATACTATGGGAAATGTCTTTATGCTTAGCACAAGAATAACGAAGTATTCAGGAGTAAAATATGCTGCCATCATCTACAACTGACTTTGGAATCGTTCAGCAAAAAATATAGAAAAGGGAAATGTAAAATATTTAAAATAGTCTATATAGTATGTTCTATTCTTTTGTTTTCTGTGTGTGTTACATTTTTAACAAAATTTTAGAAAAAACTACTTATTTTCAACTATTAAATGATGCAAAAGATAAGCATACAAGTATGAAAATATCCCTTTCCATATGTTTTATTACCAACACTGTGATAAGTACAAAATATATATGATATAATGAAAGAGTTTTATGACACTTTCTAAACTGATTCTATTGCAAGAGAATGGAGCAGACTATCTACAAAGATATATTTGTACAAGGGCTGGTATAATACAAAATATTTTCTGGTTTTTCCTTCTGCCCACTCTCTAATTATCTGACCAAAGGGATACCTTTTATTTTAACTGGAAATATTCTTTTGATAAACATGCATAAGCTTAAACTTACTTACAAGATGCATCTGCTTCACCTATTTTCTGAGAAAAACAACATGTTGAATCTTAGAAAGGTTTTCACTGGACAGCACTCAACAAAAAAAGAATACAAGAAAGTTATATATTAATGACCTAAACTGAATCTCTTTGTATCTCTGAAATGTCACCATTAGACAGTAATTGAAAAATACTGTCTAAAATATGGCTTGTTCAAACTCAGGCCATAAAATAAAAAGAATATTCTACCACCTTTATCTCTAATTCCTAGCAATGAATTATATTTTTCACTTTTAACATTTTACTTCCAATTTATTGGTTCTACTAAGTTTTTTTATATATAAAATATTTTATTCATAGTAATCTTCTAAATCTGTGTCCACAAATTCCAAAACCTCTAACACTGTCTACCTATACTGAGCTTCTCAGTAAGAAAAACCATGTGATATTTAAGCTTGTGTGTCTTATTCTACTTAACATTATAGTCTCAAGGTGCATCCATTTTCCTAAAAATGATTCAAATTTATACTTCTTTAGGACACAGTAGTACTAAATTAAGAATAAATATAGTTTCATTATCCATTCATCTGTTGATGGCTATACAGTATAGGCTGCTTCCAAGATTTAGCCATTATACATAGTGCTGCTATATATCAGTATGCATGTATCACTATAATATGATGCCTTTTATTCTTTTGGGAAGATATCTAGAAGGGGAATAGGCGGGTCAAATGCAATTTCTACCTTCAGTTTTTTGAAGAATCTCCACACTGATTTCCAGAATGGTTGTACAAGTTTATGCTCTCATCAACAATCAAGAAGGGTTCCCTTACCCTGCAGCCTTTCCAACATTTGTTATTATTTGATTTCTTGAAGTTAGCCATTCTTTCTGAAGTGAGATGCAAAATCAGTATTAATTTGAATTTCTAGAGTAGCCAGCAATGTTGAACATGTTTTTATGTATTTATTGGTCACTGTACTTCTTTTCAGATGCTCATTTTTCATTAGGTCTTTACATTTGTGGGTCTAAGTATTTGTTATGGTTATTATTGTCTGATAAGCAGCTAGTAAAAAAATTTTTCCCACTCTGTAAATAGTCTCTTCACTCTGTTGGTAGTTTCCTTTGATGTGCAGAAGACTTTTGATGTGAACTCATTTGTTGACTGTTGGTATTATTTCTTGCACAACCAGGGTTCTGTTCAGAAAGTCTTTGCCCTACATTTATGTCAAGTGTTTTACTTCTTCCATCTTCCAACAGATTGTTTCCATTCTACTGTTTAGATCTTTGATTCATTTTGATTTTAGTTTACTACATGGTGGGAGTTATGGATCTAAGTACAATCTGCAGTGTGTGGATAGTCACTTCATAGTACCATTTGTTAGAAGATATCTTTCCTCCATGAGTGTTTGGCCTCTGTCAAAGATCAAGTAACTGAATGTGCCTGGAATTGTTTCTTCATCCTCTATTCTGTTGCACTGATCTACATCCATTTCCTTATTGTTTGTTTGTTTTTCCATTGCCATGCTGTTTTTATCACTGTAGCTCTGTAGTATCTGAAGTCTAGGGTTGAGATTCCTCCTGCTTTTCCCTTGTTGCCCAGAATTGCTTCTGCTGTTCTAGGTCCCTAATGGTTACATATGAATTTTAGGATTTTTTTCTTAGTTCTGTGATATTGGTATTTTGATTAGGATTGTTAAATCTGTGTAACAGTTTTGGTGGTATGGCCATTTTGACTATATTGGTTCTACCTAACCAAGAATAGGGGATATTCTTTCATTTTCTGATATTCTCTCCAATCTCCTTTTTCAGAGTACTGCAGTTTTCACTAAGGAGGTCTTTCACTTCCTTGGTTAGGTTAATTCCAAAGTATTTCATCTTCTTGGTGCTATTGTGAAAAGTATTTTTTTTTCCTAATTTATCTCAGTGAGTTTATTACTGGTGTATGGGGATGCTACTGATTTTCAAGAGCTGACTTTGTATCCTGCTACACTACTAAACTGTGCTATTAAGTCTTTGGGGAAGCTCATGTCATCTGCAAATAATGAAATTTTAACTTTTTCTTTCCTACCTATATCCCTTTTGTTTCTCTTGCTTAATTGCTCTAGTTACTGTTTCAAGGATTATATTGAACAGAAGTGACAGTAGTGGACATTATTGTCTAGTTCCTGATTGTAGAGGGCAAGATTTTAGCTTCTCTCCATTTAATATGATGTTGGCTCTTGGTTTGTTGTAGATGGCTTTTATTAGATTGAGATAATATCTCCTATATACCTAGCTTCTTGTAAGTTTTTAATCATGAATGGATTTGGATTTTCTCAAATGCTTTTTCTATACCCTATTGAAATGACCATGTGATTTTTGTTCTTGCTTCTGTTTATGTGATGTGTTACCTGTATTTGATCTGGGCACATTGAACCATCCCTGCATCCCTGGAATGAATCCTACTTGATCATGACATATGATCTTTTAGATGACTTGCTGCATTTTGTTTGCCAGTATCTTACTGAGGACTTTTTAATCTATGTTCATAAAAGAGATTGGCCTGTAGTTTTCTTTTTTGGTTAGGTCCTTTTCTGGTTTTGTAATCAGAGTAATGCCAGCTTCCAGGGATAGCTTTGGGAGTACTGCTTCCCTTTCATTGAAGTTTGAGGTGTATTAGTGCTGGAGCTTCTCTAAAATTCTTATAGAATTAAGCAGTGAATCCATTAAGATTTGGGCTTTCCTTAGTTGGTAGTTTTAAAATTACTTCTTCAATTTCAGTGACTGATATTGGCTTACTCCGGATTTCTATGTCTTCTTGGTTCAGCTTTCATAGTTCATATATATCTCAAAATCCATCTTTTTTTTCTTTCTTTCTTTTTTAGTACTGGGGATTGAAATCCATCCATTTTTTCTAAATTTTCTGTTTCATTAGAGTACAGATTCTCAAAGTAGTTACCAATGATCTCCTGAGTTTCAGCAAAATCCATTGTGACTCACATTTTTCATTTCTAATTGCATGGATTTGGGTCTTTTCTTTCCCAATTTTGGTAAAATTTGCTAAGAGTTTGGCTAGTTGGCTTATTCTTTCAAAGAACCAACTCTGCAATTCACCGATTTTTTGTTCTGTTTTTCTAGTATCAATTTCATTACTTTCTGTTCTGATCTTTTAAATTTCCTTCCTTATACTATCTTTGGATTTGGACTTTTCTTGTTTTTCTGGACCTTAAGGTGAATTTTTAGGTTATTTGAGCTCAACCTTGTTTTTCACTGGTATAAACTTTCCTCTTAGGACTGCTTTTATTGTGCCCCACCAGTATGTTGTACTTCCATTGCTTGATTGTAGGAACTGTCTAGTTTCTTCCTTAATTTCAGCTGTGACCCACTGATTATTCAAGAGAGTATTATTTGATTTCTATGTGTTGGCATAGTTTCTGAGATTTCTTTTGCTTTGATTTCTAGTTTCACTGTACTATGATTTGATAATATGGGTGGGATAATTTCAATTTTTTGTATTTACTTAAGCATGCTTTATGGGATAGTATGTGGGTCCCATATGCTCCTGAGAAGAATGTATATTCTGTTGTTGTTGAACATTATATATCTATTAAGTCCATATTGTTCAAAGGTTTTTCTTTGTCTTTGGTCTAGCCGATCTATTTGTGGCAGTGGGATATTGAATCCCCCATTACAACTGTATTGTTTTTATCTGATTTTTCATGTCCCTTAGTGTTTCTTTTTCTTTGTGGGGGTAGGGGTGGAGACAGGTCTCGCTATGCAATTCAGGCTGGTCTCTTGAGTGCTGGGATTATAGGCATGTGCTATCATGCCTGGCCATTAGTGTGTCTTTTATGAAACTGGACACATTGATGTTCAGTACGTATACAATTGTTATCTTTTCCTGTTGAATTGTTTCCTTAACCAATGTGTAGTGACCTTCTTCGTCTCATCTGGTCAGTTTGTACCTGAAATCTACATTGTCTGCAATTAGGATATAATTTGATCTTTAATCTGTGAATTTCTTTTTGAATTAACTGTTTTTCTTGGTACTGCATATGGGTTTGCTTCTTGATTCATTCTAATCTGTGCCATTTGATTTGGGAATTGAGACCATTCACATTGAGATGTACTGACTTGGTCCTGTCTTGTCATTGCACTATCTTACTATTGCTTTTTTTTTGCTTAGCCACGCATCCTATCATATATATTTATTCTTTTTTGGCTCATGGCATTGCTGGCTTCATTATCTCTTTCTAGGATAGCCTTGAGAATTTTCTATAATACTCTTTTGGTGGTCAGGGCTTTCCTGAAGTGTTGTTTTGGAAATAGCTTATTTCTTCAACAATTCTGACAGAAAATTTTGCAAGATTTATGTCAGAGTTGGAAGTTGTTATATTTCTAGACTTAAAACACTTCACACCAAGTCCTCTTTAAGGTTTGTGTTGAGAAGTCTGATGTAATTTTAATGAATGTACCTTTATATGTAATTTGCTGCTTTTCTCTAACAGCTTTTAAGATTTTCTCTGTGACATTTCTGGAACTTTAGCTATAATGTGGCATGAAAAGGTTATCTTTTGGTCCTATTTGGGATTCTATATGCCCCACTGTCTCTATGATTTTTTATTCTTTCTTTCCATAGATTTAGGGAATTTTCTACCATCATTTCTGTGAACAGATTTTTATGCTACTTGTACTGTCTTCTAATTTTTCAATTATTCCAATTACCCTCAGTCTTCTTTGCATCATCTAGCTGCTAATGGATCCATTTTTTAATGTATTTTTGTTGCTTTTAAAGTATTTTCAAATAGTTGTCCTTTGACAGCATCACTGTCTTCTAATGCTGAAATTCTGTCTTCACAGTGGTCCCTTCTGCTGCCCATTACCTTCAACATAATTTTTAATCTGATTGAAACCTTTTCTTGGACTCTAATTCTTTTGCTAAATGGTTGTTGGTTTATGTCATTTTGTTTAGCTCTGCTAGTTTTTTATTAATGTCTTCTAAAAGCTCTTAGATCATTTTGGATATTACTTTATTATCTTCTGTAATTCTACTGAATACCTCCTTTGATCTGTTTTCTAACTTAGTTTGTTATCTTTTTGAGTAATTTGTGTATGTGGCTTATACTATTTTTCCCTTTGATCCTTCTAGTTGGCATTGGGAGAGTTGGAAGTTTGGGGAGTCATTCTATTGCCTGTCATCTCATGTGTCTATTGTTTTCATTTGTTTTGTGCTGAGTTTTGGGACACTTACAGTGTAAAGACTGTTTCTAGTATAGAGATCTCTTTGGTCACTTTTCAGTGATGTGCTTTAGGCGTGGCTAACAATAGTCCTTTGTCTTTGCTCAAAGACACCTTGCTTAATTCAGGAGAGGAAGATATAGTGTAACTGGCCAAATACCAAGTTCTCTGGGAATGTACCCTAGTATTGCTAATGTTACAAAGCTAAACTGGACGTTGGACCCCAGAGAAAATCCACTAACAGCAATAACTATGCTACCTTGGTAATAACAAGCAAATCATGCACAGTAGTATCATCTAAGACAAATTTGATATTAACATACCATAAGAATCAACTATGTATCAACCTTAACTCTAGAGAAGAAATCCACAATTATAGTGTAAACACTAACACAACCCAGGTATTGACTCAGATAATATGTACTAAATGTGAGCTATAGCTCTACTAATGGTAGAAAAGAATTCAACAATAATTTTATAGAGTTAACTATCTAAAGATTAACAGAGATTTATGGTTACACTATTAAAGATATAGGAACCGGGAGTAGGGGAATGCAAGAAAAATTTGAAACGAACTATATATGATATGAGGAGGAGGAAGAAAAATAGTGCAGAGGAGCCTACTGGGGAATAGAAGACTGTTTAGAGAATCAAGTAAAGGCAACAGAAACAACTGATGAGAAATAGAAAAAGGAGGGAAATGATAAAGAAAATTAAAATTAAAAGGGAGAAGAAAAAAGAAAATGAAAAAGAAAAAAGAAAAGGTAAAGGAAAATTCCTCAAATTCCAATAAATTAGTGAAAAAGAGGAAAAGAAAAAAGAAAACACACACTCATAGAAAAAAGAAAAAAAATTCTCTGTGAGTTTGTGTGATTTTCTTCTGGGATCTATAATTTTGGGGGCAGTGACCAAGACACGTCCCTGTTTAGGGTAGTAGACAAAGAAAACACTAAGACCACAGACATGCTGGATGCAGGCACCAGCAGGCAACAGGTGTACAGTGAGTAGTGCAATGCTGAGACATTCAGTTCCAGAACAATTCAAGCTGGCCTGGTCTCTAGCCATGGGGGCAAGCCCTGTACTGTTTAGCTTAAACTTCAAGAGGTCTCTTTCCAGTGGACTTCCTGAACACAAATATATCTCCTGTGGTTGTCTCTTACTCAGTCATTGTGGGAGGGCAACACCGTGATCTGAAATGAAGTCGTTCTGAAGCTGCTCTGAATCCCAGGTTCAAATAATCAACCCTTCCTTGGAATGGTGTCTGACCAAGCACTCTTTCCAGGGATTCAGCAAATGCTTAGAGTCACTAACTGGATGTTGCCTGTCAAAAGACTCTTGTGTGGGCAGAATTCCATACTGTCCCTATAGATCACAGCAACCACCTATGCGTTCCACCACCATATTTCTCCTTGAGTCCCTTCAGCTTTCACTTTGTTCCCGTAGATTTAGTCTTCCTTTCTCATCAGCCACAATCCAAGAGCCAGGGAGAAAGTACAAACTGTCTCTTTCTTTCTTCATCTGTGTTCTGTCTCTTGAATTTCTCTATAGCTTTTCATTTTCCTGTTAGATCATTCCTGGTTTGCTGAGGACCAGCCTGACATGGTATAGAGCTAGCAATAACTAATTATTAAATTTGCACAAAAATAAATTGAAAGTCTGTTGTAGGCCTACATGACTTGTGGCGAGACCCACAGCAGTCTTACAGACTAGTTAATCTTTAAGCCAATGGCCAGAGCTGAGATTAGCAAATAGTCTCCAAAGTCTTGGCACCTCAAAGTAAGACAAAATGGCAGTTGCAGACTGGCTCACTCAAATTCCTTCTAGCCCAGTAGTCACAGTTAGTAGACATTAAGATTACTAGTTAATCACAATCTGTTCCTGTATGCTTTTCCAAAAATATACTGTTTCTCAATTCTTGAACCTTGACCACATCGCAGTTCACCTCTAGCACTTCCTGCAGCACACCAGCACACCCCTCAATCAAGTGTACCTAATAAAGGCCAAAGACACTGAGTCTCAGGGGTCTTTGTCCTTCCTTGGGCTTTGATCATCCTCATGTCCCTATAACCAATATATTTATGTTTGCATTTTGTTCTGTTGCCATACCCCTGAGCAAGAGATTGGTGGTCCCCTAGGCCAGGGCCCTGATACTGATTCTTAAAGATCTACTTCTTTTTTTATTCTCCAAGTTATTACTTTCCAGTGTCTGCATTTGAAACTAGGGAAGGCTGAATTGTTGTTGCTCACCACACAGCCATTTTTTCCTCTGCCAATCAAAGTTTTATGTGGCACAATAATACCATACATAGAAACTGGAATTCTTTAAAGTCTCAATGAAAAGTTGAGATTTAGCATTGTTATTACCTAGATATGTCCAAAAATTTCCTCCCTTACCTCTACACTGTAATAGTTACTATTTACAGATAACACTGATAATATGAAAAATATTTAACATTCTACTGAAATAGCCATAAGACTGTCTACTACAGGCAAGATAACAGCAAAAGTCTTTATTTTTTTCTCTTGTCTACTTTCAGTCTATACAAAATACATTACTGGGGTGATACATTTACTAATCATATTTCTCTTCTATTTATCATTAGTGATGCTCTAGTTTAAATCTGAACTTACCATCCCTCTATCATTCTTCTATCATACTATGTTCGCTAATGCATTTCTATGCTTCCAATATAAACCATTCTGCAAAATGTTTTAGAATTACTCTCCTAGAAAGTTTTTGTCCTGCCAGTCATACTTCAGCTCAAAAACCTTTAAAGATTATTACCTCTATCCCTGAACAACACTAGCCTGAACTACATAGCAAGACTGTTCAAAAAAACATTGTTGGAGCTGGGGATATAGCTCAGCAGCACAAGCATCTGCCTGGCAAGCACAAGGTTGTGAGTTCAATCCCCAGCACAAAATTACATATACATATACATATACATATGAAAGAAGTGTGCAGGGAAGGAAGTAATATAAAAACTGGAGAAAAATTACACCACTAATACTTCACTATACAGTTCACAATCATTTAACTCACATAATTTTATCTTTAAAATAATCAAGAACGAAAAACATTTTGAATGAGTCAAATGAATTAATCAAGGATATCTGGGCTGGGAATTTAGTTCAGTGGCACAGCACCTGCCTGGCAAGCGTGAGGTCCTGAGTTCGGTCTCCGATATCCCCCCCGACAAAAAAAAAATCAATGATATCTATAATATGGTGAGTAAATAGGTTCAGCACTTAGTTTAGAACATTTAGCTTGCTAAATGTGAAGATGGAATCTGAAAAGTCCATCATTCTATACCACATAACGTCTCAAATTTAAAAGAATCTACATTATTGCTATTACTTCCCATTCATTAGAGGCACTCAATACATTCTTCTTTTGTTTTTTTCCTCTTATCAGATCAATTATTTATGGATATTTATTCTCATAAGTATCATTTATGTCCATCTTCTATTAAATGACAGGAATAATTAACATCTAATTGTGATGAGAATGGTATAGTACTAGGACTACAAGAGATCTATTCCTTAAGGGAAAAAGTGCTAAGTGTTTTCATCAGTATACTTTATCACTTTTTAGCAAAGTGATAATTAGTCAGCAGCAATGTGGAATAATCAGACTACTATGGGCCATCATCTTAGCACTTTAAACAGGAAATGTGCCTGAATTGGAAATAATAGACTTACAAATTATCTTTTATAACATATCTATCTGTAACTGTAAAAGATATAGACAAAATAGATTTATGCTGCAGCTGGACAAAGGAGACTTTTGTATTTAACTTTTCTTTAAAAAGAAAAATCAATATTGGTTTTTAAAAAATCAAACTTTGATTTCCCCAAATTTAGAAGTAAATGATAGATGCAAAAAAAAAAACAAAAAAAAACATAGCTTCCAAAGACTAGTTTGATAGAAACAGGAAACCTTTTTCAATCCATTTAAAAATTCTAGGAAAGGCATGATAGTGCACATCTGTAATTTCTGCCCTTAGGAGGCTGAGGCAGGAGGATTGTCAGGAATTCAAGGCCAGCCTGAACTACATAATGAGACGCTGTTTCAAAAAATGAACAAAAAATTCTATTTCCTTTCTGTACTACTTTTCTTGTTCTCTAAATCCACCCTCACTTGGCTCTTTTCTGTACACCTATAAGATACCTCAAATATCTCATATTCTAACGAGCACCTCCTACACTGGAGAATTTTAAGAGCTGATTTCTGGTAAATGATAAAACTAAATTTCTTTCATACAACCAAAAAAATAACAGTATATTTCTATAATATTTAAGATATGACCTGACAAAATGTACTAATTGTACTTTCTAAAGCATTTTTTATTTGTAAAATTTAAAATAATAATTTTTATTAGTACATGTTTGTAGCACCTAATGTTTGGATTCCTTATAAAACTGGTAGATGTACATAATATATCTTAATTCCTTTTTTAATCTTTCTTTTACCTTCCTCCCCCTCCATCTACTTCTTGATTCTTTTTTTTTTTTTTTTTTTTAGCACATTCGCAGCACACAATATTTACATTCTTTGTGTGGGGTTGGTAAATACACATAGCACATCTTAATTCCTTTTGTTCTCTTTGCTTCCCTTCCCTCTCCCTTCCCTCTCTTGATCCCCTTCCCCTTCAAGAAAGCTCTACCTATTTTCCTATTATCTGTCTTTTACTTTGCTCTTTATTTATACTTTGGGTTTTTACAGAAACCATATGATACTTAAGCCTGTGTGTCTGGTTTAGTACACTTAACATTACGGTCTCAAGATACATCCATTTTCCTACAAATTACTCAAGTTTTTCTTTATGACAGAGCAGTACTGCATTGTGTGTAAATATCACATCTTCACCCATTCATCTGTTGATGGACATACAAGAACTTCCAAGATTTAGTTATTAAGAATTGTGCTGCTATTAACATAAGTATGCATGTATCACTCTAATGTCTTTACTCTTTTAGGAAGATACCTAGAAGGGAGAATAGCTGGGTCAATGGAATTTCTAGTTTTAGTTCTTTGAAAAATCTCTAAACTGGTTTCCAAAGTGGTTATACTAGTTTACATTCCCACCAATACTGTAGAAGAATTCTTTTTTTGCACAGCCTTACCAGCATCTTATTATTTAATTTCTTGATGATGTCCATTCTTTCTGGAGTAAGATGAAATCTCAGTGGTGTCTTAATTTGCATTTTTCTAATGCCAGTGACACTGAACATTTCTTCATATTTGTATTGCCCATTTGTTCTTCTATGAAGTGTCTATTCATTGCTGTTGCCCATTTTTTGATTTGGTGGTTTATTTTGTGTGGTCTAAATTTTTTTTTTGCCCTTTATATATTCTAGATATTAGTCTTCTGTGTAAAGAATAGCTGGCAGAAAAATATTCCTATTCTGTAGGTTCATTTCACTTTGTTGGTTCTTTTGCTGTGCAGAAGCTTTTTAATTTCATTTGATCCCATCTGTTAATTCTCTCTACTATTTTCTATGCAACCAGGGTTCTGTTCAGACTGGCCTTTCCTATACCTATGACTTCAAGAATTTTACCTATTTTGTCTTCCAGCAGGTTAAGTCTCTCTGTCTTAACATTCAGTTCTTTGATTCATTTTGATTTTAGTTTAGTACATGGAAAGTATGGGTCTATATTCAATCTTCTGTATACAGATAGCCAGTTTTCCCAGCATCACTTATTAAATAAGCTATATTTCCACTGTATTTTGGGCCCCTTTGTCAAAGATAAATAGTTAAATATGGTTGGGTTGTTTCTGTATCCTCTACTCTGTTCTACTGATCCACATGTTTTTGTGTCAATACCACGCTGCTTTTATCATGCTAGTTTTGCAATATAACATCAAGTTTGGGACTTCCTGCTTTACTCTTTTGTTGTTTTGTTTTTTGCTTTTTTTGTTTTTGTTTTGTTCTGAGACAGGGTCCTGCTGTGTAGTTATGCTTGGGTCTCAAACTCCTAATGATCCTGAGTGCTGGAATTATAGGTATGAACCACCACATGTGATTTCTGCTTTGTTCTTTTTTATCCAGGATTGGTTTTGTGCTTCTGGTTCCATATAAATTTTAGGAAAACTGCTATTGGAATTTATATTGGGATTGCATGAAATCTGTATACCAATTTTGGAAGTATGGCCATTTTGATAGTATTAGTTTTACCTATCCAGGAAGAAAAGCTTATTGTTCCATTTTCTAATGTTCTCTGCAACTTCCTTTTTCAGAGTGCTGTACTTTTCGTTGTAAAGATTTTCATTTCCTTAGGTTAATTCCTAAGTATATAATTTTTATTGGCGCTATCGTGAACAGTATTTTTGCCCTAATTTCTTTTTCAGTGTGTTCACATTAGTGTACAGGAAAGCTACTAATTTTTGTGTGCTAATTTTATATCCCACTATATTAGTAAATCTGCTTATTAATTCTGAGTCTTTTGGTGGATTTTTTAGGGTCTTCTACACAGGATCATGTCATCTGCAAACAATGATAATGTGACTTCTTCCTTTCCTATATGTAGCCCTTTCATTTTTTTTTTCTTGTCTACTTGCTTCCACTAATATTTTGAGTAGAGGAGTGGTGATAGTAACATCTTTGTCCTGTGTTTGATTTTAGAGAAAAAGCTTTCAGTTTTTCTCCATGTAATATGATGTTGGCAATAGATTTTTCACAAATGGTTTTTTATGAGATTGAGATAAAGTCCTTTTACACCTATTTTTTCCGATGCTTTTATCATGAATAGATAGATGTTGGATTTTGTCACAAGGCTTTTTCTGTATCTACTGAAATGATCATTTTTTAGTGACTGGGTAACACATACATTGTTTATCACAATGATCTTAATATTGAAACTAAAATTTAATTGCAATGATCTGGAGTCTCAAGAAATACCTAGAATCCCTTTCGATGGAACTCTGAACCTGAGGAATAGACAAGATCAGCAAGTCTTACCCTCCCAAGCTGAAAAAATTTATGGACAAGAAGTTATAATTGAAAATAAATGATGGTAGACATGTCTAAGGAATATTGCAAGGATTTGATCTCTTTATCAATTTTATGAAAGATGAATGTATGGAGATGGCAAATAGTGGGCAACACAACAAGGAAATAGTATCATCATGTTGGAAACCTTGGAACAAGTTTAAATAATGACTGTTCAGCAGAAAAATTCATGCTCCTCTTCAAAGCACTGGCTTCACTATGACTGAAAATTGGGTCATATACATCTTCATATTAAATTTTTTGTAATAGTCAAGGAGAGAAATACCTACAAATTAAGTCAGCCATAAAAATAGGTACTTCTATATTCATCTTGAGCATTAAAGATGTATGGAAGAAGTTAAAGGAACCAAGAAAATGAGAACAAAGTTATAATAATCTCATATATATTTTTTCTTATAACCACATTTGACATTTATAAGACCCTGAACCTTGACAGAAACTTGGTATGCAGTGCTTTCTAAAGCTGCTTATTTGTAACTTTTGAATTAGTGATGACAAAAACAAAGAAAAACAATAATATTGGTTAGAAGTATAAAAATTTTAAGTATTTGCAACATTAAATATTTTTAAATGATTTATAAATCCAGTGATATTTCATATGACTTCCTTACCAGGAATAAAAATCACAAATATCTTTATTAAATAACATATAATTTTTAAATCTACATATTATTCAATGAAAAATAATGTCTTTTTCCCAACAATCACTGGAGACATATAGCAGCTATTGAAATGAATTCAAAACCACAGGCCTAATCTGTCTAGTATGCAAAATTTTCAGAGGAAACCAAAGAAAATTTGGATGCTTCATTTTATTTCTGAGCTACTGACACAACTGTATTAGTAGTGAAATTTCTGCCAATCAAAGCAAGCCATATTAGAATACTGGTATTGCATTCTTAGTGTCTAGGCCAAAGAACATCAGGTAAAGTCTAAAATCACTCAAAGTTATTGGAGAATAAATACATCTCAAATATATAAACCACTGGATACTAATTAAAATGCTTATTTAAAAGTAAAGTTATAATAAAATCTATATAATCTACTTTGAAAATAACTACTACAGAAATCATATATTAACATATTCCTAATATAAAAAATGGCAGTTGGGTTTATCTATTGTTTTAGATTATTCCTACCTTCTTTTCAAAGTAGAAAGCATCTAGTGTTAAAAATCTGTCTTTATTAACTAAATGTCCCTAAAGAGCAAGATCTTCAAATTAATCTAAACAAGTAAGAAATGAGGATAAACCTACGGCTCACGAATGCAGTTCAGTGGCTGTTATAATTTAGATCAAAAATAGTCCCCAAGCTGGGCATGGTGGTGCACACCCATACTCCCAGCACTTGGTAGGCTGCAACAGGAGAATTGTCTCAAATTTGAGGTCAGCTGTGGCTACACAGTGAGTTCAAGGCCAGCATGCACTACAAAGCGAGACCCTGTCTTAAAAAAAAAAATTCCCCAAAGGCTCATGTATTCAGAGGCAGGGCTTTTGAAAGGTGATTATAACCTAAGGTGCTAACCTCATCAGTGATGAGTTCATAGGTGAATGTGCTGTTACAGTAGGAGGCAGTCTAGCTGGAATTAGGTCACTGAAAGGGTATGCCTTTGAAGGATATTTCTTTCCTCTGGCTCTCCATGCTCTCTCTGCTAAGGTTAGCAGCTTTCCTCTGCTATGCCTTTCTGTCATCATGTTTCTGCTCAAAGCCAACCTCTGAAACTATGAGCTGGACAGAATAAGCTTTTTCTCCTGTAAGTTGACTTTCTCAAGTATTTTGGTCACAACAATGAAAATCTGACTGATATATTGTAAAATAAATACACAAATAGATGCGTAGGAAAGGAAGAAGGAAAGAAGGGGGAAAGAGGCAGAGAGACAGAACTATTATAGGTAAAATAAAGCAAAATAGCCAGAACATACATTGTCAAACCCAGTGCTTCAAGAATAAAAATATTCATGTGAGGTTGAGTTAAACCCCAGTTCTAAAGAAAAACAAAAGAATAAAAACATTACATAATTAGTTTAAAGAAATGGTAGATATCTGTAAGATTGTTACTATAGCTTGCAAACAAACAATAAATTCTTTTGATTTGTCTATGGGTTTAAAATCTTAAAATCTATCTATTAAAACGCAATGCAAGCCTGCCGAGAGCTCAAGATTAGGAAATGAGCGAGATCAATCAATGGAGGGAATGGAGTGATAAGAAGAAAATTCTACGAATGGGAAACAGTGAGTGCAAAGACTTGAAGGATATGGCTTACAGCCAGAAATCACAAGTAATTTAATATGCCCCTAGAAATCATGTATTTGAAGGGAAGGGAGAAACTGTGGAGTTATTATGATTACAGAGGTAAGAACTTAAAGGAATTTAAAAGAATTTAAAGGAACTTACAAATCTATTAAAGGATTAAGGAAAGTGGATTGCATCAAGACAAAAAAGGTCAGAAATAATTTAAACAAAGTAATGATATCATCAAATTTATATTTTAGAAAGACCACAGACTATATAGCACAGAAAATGAAAGAGACCAAGTAAGAAGAGACCAGTTTGGAAATTTAAAATAACCTGGGTGAGGTGACACTAAAACTGAACTCTAACGTTGGAGAAAAATAGGTAAAATTTCAGATCTTGGCTAGGTATGGTGATACCTGCCTATATTCTCAGCTACTTGGAGGCTGAGGCAAGAGAATCATAAATAGGAGGCCAATCTGGGTAACTCAGCGAGACCCTGTCTCAAAATAAAAAATAAAAAAGGCCAGGGATGTAGCTCAATGGCAAAGCACTTGCCTAGCACCTGAGGCTCCGCGTTTAATCCTCAGTATGGGGTGGGGAGGAACTTTCTTTAGTAGGAACTTCTTTTCAGTGTCCCACATTCAAATTTGTAACTGCCTACTAAATATTTCCATCTTTATAAAATTCAATATGTACATTCAAAACTTATTATCTGCCATCTAAGCCACCCCTTACACCTGTCCTAATTTTATTCCTTCTCTAGCTCAGTTAACAGCAACACCATCTATGTAATTTCCCAAAGCAGGAATCCTACAGCCAATCTGACTCCCTCATCTCTCCAACATTCTTCAACCAATGCATCAAGTTGGAATGTCCTGTGGAGTTTACCTCTAAACACATCACAGATCTTTCCCTTAATCTTCATTCCCATTGCCACTGCTATATTTTGGAGGTTAACTGAAGATTAGACTATTTTGACAGTCTCCTACCAAAAGTCCTTTTTAGGACTAAAATCACTCACCTTCAGAATCAACATTTTAAATTGACATCTGATTAAGTTACTCCTGTCAAGTCTAAAAACACTTCATCTTAGAATCCCACAATCTGGCCCCAATCTACCCCTCAGTTTAACCAAATTGCAAAAAGGCATTAAAAATAACCAGGGCATGGATTTGCTTAACATTATAACTTCAAACTTTTAGTTCATTTACTCTATTGAAGAAAAACGTGATGTGTCACCACAATGGTCATGCACTAGTTCTTGAACATCTTTTTGTCAAAAAATCAACTATTTAATATAAAATTCTCCAAATCTCTAGAACTTTTTGCCATGAATACCTCCCTCCCTTGTCTAAAATTGTTTTTTTAAAATCTGTTGCAGTAAGAAAAATACCTACTAATATCATCATAAGATTTACCCTGAATATTGTTATTCTACCCTTCAGTTATCCCATGAAAAAATCTTACTAAATAACTGGAGTTCTATCTACCTCTACTCTTATGATTGTGAAGGAAAACTGACCAGTTAACAAAATCATGAAATATTACATTTTCCCCTTTTCATTTCATGCATTTTAATTAGCTAGATTCTAAATGCTAAATTGTAATCTGTGTACAACTGGATGTATAGCAAAATCAAAGTGACTCTTTCTGCATTAAAATGTTGAAAATAATAGAAAGAGAAGCAAACCTAGAAAGATATGAGAGTTTAACAAATTATTGCTAGGTTTAAAACCAATATTTTAAGCTAGGAATGGTGGCATAGGCCTGTAATTTAGCCCTCAGGGATGAAGCAGAATTGCCATGAGTTGAAGGCCAGCCTGGGCTACACAGTAAATTCAAGGTCAGTCTGAATTACATAGCAAGATCCTATCTCAAATCACCAATAACAAAACCTCAAAACCCCTATTTCTTCGGTTAAAGAGCAATTACCACTGGTAGAAAAATCCTTCAAACACAAAGAAACTCATACCTTTTAAATGAAAAGGAATTAGCTTAGTTTGGAAGTCTTAAAACTTTTTGTAGAAGTAAATCACCTCCCCAAAACACCAAAAGTATATATTGTCATGTTTTTTCAAGTAGCATATTCTGAAAAACAAGTAACCTTTTCTTGATAACTTAATTTCACCATTATAATAGTTACTATAATAGTAATAACCTCAAGTGCTACCTAAGGAAGTCAGTTTGCACTTTTATTAAAAATCTTCCACATTATAGTGATATACTACTAACTAGTTTTTCTACTAGCTTGTTATAGACGGAAAAAGATGCTTAGGTTTTCTCTGCTCTCTAGAAGCTGTGATCAATTCTTCTCTTTGCCACTTCTGTATTTCTACCTTTGACAATATTTATATCCCTAACTTGATTCTTGTGAAAATAACTCTTATTTCATATATTGTTGATACAGTATCTTAATACACAGCAACTCATTTAATTCTTGCAAAAAGGCATTTATATTATAAATCTTGTGATACAGGAGTTATCATTATCACTATTTTGCAGATGAGAAAATGAAGTCAGAAAAATTGAATAATTTCTCTAAGATCATATAAATAATAAATAACAAAAGTAACCCCCCATTGTCAATCATCTTTCATCATCAAATTAAGTCTGTTTAAATACATTAAGTCAAAGTGTTGCTTACAGAGGAAAAAAAGATATTTGTGTAAACTCTGAACTTCTCTGGATAATCACAACATGCATATATACACACACATACTAACTAATTAAAATACAGTTTGCTTCTTTCTTGGCAGCTAAAGCTGCCAGGGGAGGGAAATTACCTCTAGTTAAATTAGATACTACCACATGTTTACTTCTAATCTCAAAAAACTATGCAACAATAACCAAAAGTTTAAAACATAATAGTAGTTAAAATGTGCAATTATATAAAGTTACCATTTTAAGGAAAAAAGGCGGTGATGGGATATAGCTCAGTGTTAAAGTACTTGCCAAGCACTTGTGAGGTTCTGGGCTTAATCCCCACTACCCCAAAAAAAAATATATAGAAAAGGTATTTTTCTGCAGATTTGAAGACGAAAACAGACTAAACAATAGCTGCAGTATGTCTCGGACTTCTTTTACTTTCCCCTTAACTGCCTCCACCTGGCAAACAAGAGTCAATAGAGGATTTAATGGTACTCTAACCTACCAAACAGTGCTTACTGAATATTTCCCTCCTATTAGTTCAGGCCCTTACCAGAACCATACAAACTATAAGTTTATAACAGTACTGTTGACATTTTGAGTCAGAAAATTCTCCCTTGTGTGTGGGTGGGGTATGTCCTGTACATTGTATATTTCCCAACATCCCTGGCTAGATGCCAACAGCACTCCCCATTTAGTTGCAACAATCAAAAATGTCTCCAGACACTGTCAAAGGTCCCTGGGAAGGCAAAATCATCCATGGAGAACCATTGTTTTAGACATTAGGGCCATGGATCTTTGAAAAAGGAAAACTCCAGTCTTGTTAATAATAATTTTGGTCCTAAAATTTGGATATTTAAAAATATAATGGTAGTAATACAAGAAGATATCTTTATGTTTGCCATACCTCTGGTTAAAGCATTTTTTTAGATGACTTTACAACATGCATACTTTCAGTTACCTACTTGTCCTCAAATGGGAGAAATGCTAATTAACAGCTCTGCTAGCAAAAGCATGCTATGAGGAGTTAATAAAAATACAGTGAATGTTTAAATTTTAAAAAATTATTTCATTAAAATTTATGCCCTTCAAAATACTCTTTCCCTTCAAACACACTTATATCCCATCATCCTCACTTTCTTTTTTAAACTTATATGGAAAAAAATTTCATGACAAAATGAGAATAAGAATAGTTAATATACTGTGTATCATCATCTTCAAAGTAGTTACTCAGTATGAGACATAGAAAAATTTTCTACAAAAAAACAAGCAAATAATAGCACAAAATTCTTTTCAATAAACTAAGAGAAATAACTAGTAGTGTAAACAAAATGAATTAGTGTATATATTTAAATGCTTTTGAATTGTGGAGTAAATAATCTAACGAATTATTTGAACTCTTCTCCCTACTTCTATTTATCTTTTATTTTGCTCATGTGTATGTGTGTGTGTGTGTGTATAATTTATAGATACTGGCTATCTTATATGAGGAAATATGCAATGTTGAAGCTTGTACATCTGACTTAGTTCACTTAACATTATGTTCTCAAGTTGTATCCATTTGCCTACGAATGCTTCAAGTTTACCTTTACTATTCTTACCACTTTGGGAAGTAGTTCCAGAAGTCCTCTTATGAGTGCTTTAGTTGCACTGTCATGGCTGCCTGGATGTTCTAAAATTCAAATGTTTACCTTTCATGGTCATTTTGACTTTGGGAAAGAGCCAGAAGTCATAAGATGCCAGATTCAGTGAATAAGGTAGATTAGGACACATTATAATGTTCTACAAGTATGCCTTTCTGTTGGTACTTGCCAGTACCACTCACTGTTTTTGGGCTCAACCATATTTTTTACTACAAAACACACTCATGAATAAAGACAACCATATTTTTTACTTGCAAACACACTCATGAATAAAGACTTCCAGAACTTTTAAAGAAAATGACAAAAAAGACAGAATAAGTGGTGTCTGAGGCTTGGGGTAGGAGGTTGAGGGAAATTAATGGCAATGTGCCTTTTACTGTAATAAATGTTTAAACATTTACCATATATTTTAAGCACACCTATACAGAAATATACAGAAGAACACAAACAATCCAAACATCAAAACCAGCCAACATTTTTCCCCATTCCCCTTCTTGTTTCACATGTTTGTTTCACTGTGGCTTTTAACCTATGCATGCTGGAGATGCAAGTTTCTATTATTCAGATTTCTTCATCTGGTTCCTCCTATTTGTAAGGCAAGCAGAAATAAGCTGATGAAAAAGCTTTTCCAACCTAATATTCTGATAGTCAATAGTAAAAATACTCCCATTTTTACTTACAGACCCCCAACTGACCAAACTACTTCTTGAGGTCACTGAAGCCATTCAGACAACCTTTTTTCTTTCTTAAAACTTTATATTTATGCTAACACAATCAAATAATATTACAGTTGTTTACAATATACCTTTTGACACCAATGATCATTTACTCCCTGATCCAAAAAAGAATATTTTAAACATGTAAATTGATTTTAAAGGACTAATTTTTCAAAAAGCTTTGAAAAGTCATTTATATGAGAGGCCCATATTAGCAAAATATTGGGATAGAAAGTAGGGTAGTGGCTGCCTAAAACTGGGAATGGGTGTGGGAGAATGGGGAGTAACTGCTGATGGGCTCAAGGGTTTTTTTGGTTTTTGGTTTTTTTGGTTTTTTGATAGGGACAATGAAATATTTGAAAATTAGATTATAGTAATGGTCACACAACTTAGTTAACATACTAAAAACCAATGAATTGCACACTTTAAGTGAGTGTTCTTTATGGTATATTAATTATAATTCAATAAATTCAATAATTTTTAAAAGCTAAGAGCAGGAAAATGGACTTTTGATCAACATTACTGATAGAATAAAGAGTGTGATTAAGGACAAATTCTTCAGTTTGCCATTTCATGGGTTACATAACATTTGATTAGAATTCTAACATAGTAACTTAATTATCTTATCCAGAAAGAAATGTTAACTTTTCTAAAAAACAAACATGCAAACTTAATCATCTTTTCCTGGCAAACTTTGGATAATTTTACCAGTTGTATTTTAGAAAACCACTTCAGAAAGCCAAATGCTGTAGCAACAATATCTCCACAAGAACAAAATATATGAATATCAATAACAAAATACAAACAGCCTTTACAGTTCAATTGAGAAGGCACTGACATTGTATTTCAGGGATCTAACTCACGACCGAGAGCTTGCAAGACAGGTGCTTACGCCGCTGAGCTAAATCCCCAGTCCAAGACACTGACATTGTAATAATTCTAAAGTTAAAAAACATGGTTTAAAAATAGCGAAATCACAAAGTTGCAAACATCTCCCAAACCACAACTAACAATTACACATATGAATCACGTTTACCCAAACCATCATGAATAGTGATGATCACTATAAACCATCCATACCCCTTTCTAGGAAATCAAACTCTGTAATACAAATATAGTCAAACATTTCATCTGTTCCATCATAACAGCTTAGCAATCATTCAAGCTCTCAGGATACTTTTCCAATCAGAACTCCCCATCAGACTTACAAAAGTGAATCTATATCAAAATCTGCACCTTAAGTTATCATAATAATATACTGCTCTCTATACGACAAACAATTCATCATGATGTTATTTCCCCCGTGAATATTTACTGTTAAGACTGTCCTGGGTTTAATAAATCAGAAAATAGAGCCATTAGAAACACTCTTAACAAGTTAACGTTTTGAAAGAGCCGCCTCTTTCAAAGATTAAAAAATAAAGCTGGTTAAAAGGGAATTTTTTAAAAAAAAACTTTTTTTTTACAACTAGAACTATAAAAATTATCATCCTAAATTTAACACATGGATAAACCAACAGGCTAATTATATTGGTCAGGAAAAAGTTCCCCAACAACGACGGGAGGGCAAGAATGGCCTTGTCTTTGAAGCTAAGCGGAGACGGATGGAAACACAGCTGAAGAAAATTAATCACTGAACAAATTATTGCGAAGTAAATTGCCCCCCACACACACACACACGGGTTAATTATTCCCGTAGGTTCCAAAGTAGGGTAAGGGCCCGGTTACAAAAGAAAAGGAAAGTTTGGGGTCGCCGCCTAGGAGTGACGGAAGTTGCAGAGCTGAATCGCGGAGGGGGCGAGAAGGGTTAGAGTGGCGCCGGCGGCAGCTGACTGGCAGTGGAGAGAACAGCTGCCAGCCGCGACACCAGAGGGAGAGTGACAAGGAAGAGAAGCTGCGGAGAGGGGAACGGGAGCTTCGGGCCGGTCGCTCCAGAACGAAACTCCACCCGCTGGAGATTCAGGAGAGGACCCCGGGGATAGGCTCGCCGTCCCTCCCGCAGGAGGTCGGGACGAGGGGGCCGCGCGCGCAGGGGCAGCCGCGCTGGCCCGACACCTACCTGCGGGTCCGGGCAGCCGCCCCAGAGCGAGGCCTAGTGCATCGCCGCCGCCTCCAGCCCTCCGTGTGGCGCCGAGCCTGCTGCTCCGCGGCCGGCCACAGCCGCCCCGAGCCCGGCCTGGCCCGAACCCGGCTTCCCGCCTCCGCCCCGCGCCGACTGGCCAGTCGGCCAGGGGAGCACCGGGCCGCCTTCTGGAGCCCAGCTCTGCTCCGGGGTGAGAGGCGGCAGCGGTGGCTCCCTCACGTCTCTCCCGGGTGTCCTGTCAGCCAGCAGTTTCCCCCGGGTCCGCAGCACCGCCTCCGCCGCTGCTGCCACCGCCTCTCCCACATCCCCAGCCTCCAGGGGAGCCGCCGCCGCCGCGCCGCGACCACTGTCCCTAGCGTTTCGGCTCCCTGCTCCACTGCTTCCCCACACCCCGCTGGCCAGGCCCGGGCTGGGGCTGGGGAGACCTCACCGAGGCCGCAGCGAAGCCTCCGCAGCCCCCAGCCCACAATCCACCGCGCGGCTCCGCCGGGGCGGGAGGGCCGCGGCCCGGGCCCGGGGGCAGCGCCGCGCCTCGAAGAGGGGCCGCCTCGCGCTGCAGCAGCAGCCGGAGTTCCCCGGGCCGGGGAGCAACCGCGTGGCTCCCCCGCGCCTCCTGTAATAGTCCTACAAGCAAAGACAAAAATATCTGCCGAGCTCGGCCGTCCCCCACGACCCTCCCCCACCCCAGTTGTTGTCCGGAGCGCCGGCCGCTGTCTTCCGCCTTCCGCCAGTGTGGGACGCGATTCTTCAACGTAGCCCTGGCCCACCCCGCACACCCTCAGACTCCAAACGTCCCTAAGTCACCCCACCACCTTTTAAAGCAGATATTGCCACAAGATTCCACCTCTCCTTTCACCCCCTCAAAGTAACGCAGTTGGGTTCCCTAATTAAAACACTTCAAAGGTGAGGTCACCCTCACCCACCCCAAAGATAACCCGCTGGACTCTGAAAACACTGTCTTGGCTCCTGAACCCTTGTCTAGTCTTATCCAAGTTCCAGGCCTTCCTCCTGGGAACCTTCCCTGACACTGAAACCAGCTATCCCTGCTATTTGAAGAATGAGATTCTTGAACTATGTGTTTATTATTAATAAACTTTCTAATTGTGATTCTTAATAGTTCAATTCAGCCAGGTTTCAGAGTTTGCAATCTTAACACTAATAAAACATGATTCATAAGAAAGCAATGTCTTAGAATTTCTTTCAAAGATTCTCAATTATTTGAGTGCTTATGTCTAAATTTTAGGAGGATTTTTATTCCATTTGTATTTGCCTAAAAATAAATTTCAAGCATTTATAAGGTATTCAGTATGTTATAACAAATCAAAAATGAAAAGTCAAAAAAATGGGAAAAAACTCTATACAGTCAGACAATGAAGGAAAAATTGATGCAAGTTTCACTTTCAAAGCGTCACTTTGAAAAACTGCAACTATAACGCTTTGTGAAAGAAATCACCCATCAAAGAATAGAGATAGCGGAAAGGAAAGAGAAAGAGGAAAACAACAAAATAGTTGAGAAGAGGTCATTCATGATGTTTTTTAAGTATAATTCTGTACAAGTCTATAAAAATTCCACATATGAAATAAATTTAACTATTAAACAACAAAGAAGTCGGACATGGTGGTATGTGCCTGTAATCCCAGCTACTACACAGATTGAGGCAGGAACACTGCAAATTTGAGACCAGCTTGGACAAGTTAGTAAGAATCTGTCTCAAAATAGAAAGGTCATTGGACATTATGGCGCATGCCTATAATCCCAGCCCTTGGAGGCTGAGGTGGGAAGATCATTGTAAATTTGAGACCAGCCTGGGCTATAAAGTGAGCTCAAGGCCAACATGAACTGCATAGGGAGACCCTGTCTCAAATAAATAAATAAATAAGTCTAGGGGTGTAGCACAGAGGTAAAGAGCTTGTCTAATAATTGAACAAGATCCCACAAGTAAATAAATAAGACAACAAACCAAACAAAAAATAATAAAATTAAATTAGCTTATTCAGAAGTAGACTGGAATGGTAGTTACCAGAAAGTAGGGAATAGGAGATGGCAAATTGGGAGGTGGTCAAAGCCACACTTTCCTGGTAAGCGCAAGGTCATTAGTTCAATCCTTGGTATATAAAAGATATATATGTATGCACACTTTCAGTTAGATAAGAAGGAATACATGACAGTGGTCTGTTGCACAGCATAGTAACTATAGTTACTATAATTAATAATAACATATTTCAAAATTTCTGAAAGGGTAGATTTTATTCTCATCATTAAAAAACAGTGATGAACTTGTTAATCAGTTTGATTTAATTACCCCACACTCTGTACATATATCTGAAGAGCACATTATAACCCATATATTTATAGAATTTTCAATTAAATGTTTTTAAAAATTAAAAACAAATGAATTTATGGCATTGAAAGGATTAGCCAAATTTTGTTTAAGGTCTAAGAGAAATATAGTTTCACTTTATGACTAGAATTGGTTCATACATTATACTAAGAAATGGATTTAATAGTGTCCTATATTGAAACTACATCAGGAAGCCAACAACAGTTCAAAAGCTGCCCTAATCCTGGCTCTGGCCTCTAAAAAAAAGTACTCCACCTTGTTCAAAAAAGATTACAATTTGTTCTAGTTTGCACATGTATTAAAATGTAGCCATTGGGTGGCTTCAGGTCACTAGAGCAAAACCAGCTGGTTTGCTTCTTTATTATCCACCTGTTGATAACATATCATAAGAAGAAAATATACACTAAGTATTGTGCTTACTTCTTTCAGGGACAGCCACAATGTGTACTCTTCCTTATCCATAGAATAATTCAAAATCTTGAATCTAAAGAGAAAAGTAAATGCTAATCAAGTTTAAAAACGAAAGAAAGGAATTAGACAATTTCATTTAAAGGCAAAAAAAATTCACATCACTAGGTTCGTTTGCTGTCTCTTGAATCATTCTGAATCATTTAAATATTTTAAAAAGTCAAATTACAAATAGATGTCTATAGATATATTAGTGCTCTTTTCCAGAAATCATAAATAACAGAAAATTAAGAAACCTTGATAGAACATTCTGTCATTGACCTCAAAAAAGCAAATATTAAGAAAATACTTAATTGTTTTTGGCACATTTATTATATATTCATAGGTAGGTGTGATGGTGCATGCCTATAATTCCAGAACTCTGGGAAGCTGAGGCAGAAGAATCATGAATTTAGATTGAGGCTGGGCAACTTTGACTTCGTAAGCCCCAGTCTAAAAATAAAAAATAAAAAAAAGGAGCTAGGATGTAGCACAGTACAAAGGCTCTGGATTCAATCCCCAGTACCACAACACCATAGACACACACACACACACACACACACACACGAAAGGAAAGAAACTATACATTCATGTGCCATCATAAATATAGAGGCAAAGGGGATGCTGGTACAAAAAATAAATAGGAAATTTTTTTTGTAATTCAGAAAGATAAGCATACTAGCCCCTCTTTTTTTCATAATAGCAAACCTGAATATATCAAATGAAAGAATTTCCATATCAAATGGAAATTCTTTCAAGTTCTCTAACCTACTTTTCAGATAAGTATTTATAATTAGGTCGTGTTCAGTATAAATAAAGTATCATTGGCAAGCAAAACTACATGTACTCATAAGTTGAAAGTATTATGCTAGGAGTTATTTCATCAAGGTTTGGCTTTTGGATCCAATGTCTTGAATTATTTTCTCTATCATCATAGGTTCTGTGAAGGGACTAGTTTTAAATGTTACAATGTTTAAACGTGATAATTTACAACAGTATGACTCTAACCTGAAACTAGTTTGATGTTTCCACATATTCAATGTAGAAAAACTTTACAGTTGACATAGAATGTGATGCAAGATTTTAGAGTATAAGCACCTCTAAGAATTGTGTAATATTTCACTTGATAACAATGTACTCAATAATTACAAGTTTTCAACATATCATCTGTTTGTCTCTCCTGTATCAGCTGGTTGATTACTTTGCAAGCAAGTATTTAACTATGTTAAATTTCTTTGTTACCATTCTCTTTGGCTCTAATATTCAAAATTTCCGTTATAATTATCATAATAATAGCAGACACCATTTAATAAGAATTTAGTGCATTCTAACCATAGGGAAAACCAAGGTAGCATAGTATTTCAGTTCTGAAACAGAAAGGAAGGCCCAATTCTTGGAATGGTACTTTTATTACATGGCTGCCCCAAATGTCTTAAGCGAACTCAGTTGCAGCAGGTACTCATAGCTACTCCTTGAGATATTTCCTTTGACAGTAGCAGGGTTCAGTCTGGGACTTATCCCGGATGACTGCACTTGGCCTCTTTAGATGATTCTACCCTTCTGCAGCCCTCATCTTTCAGGCTCATGGGGAAGTGCTATCTCATCAATGACCAAACAGAAAATCTGTTGTGCTTATGCTACCATCCTCTTCTGGTAGCATATTTTTGACTATTCTTGATTTTTGTCTTTAGTCCAGCAAACTGAGCTGATATACTAGCTGGTAATATCAAAGGCCTCTGGCTCTGAAACCTACCAGGTTCTAGGGCTGGCAACATTGAAGCATAGCACAAAGGACAGAGGACAGTGGAGAGCAATGAAAAATAACTCAGAGCTTCCATCTCTGGTGACCAAAAGAGTTCCTATGATAACTGCTAGCTCCAAATAGCAAGGAGGGACACTAATATGGAAAAAAAAGTTTACAGTTGCTTGCATTCAAAACCCACGACTTTTAACACAGAAAGAGCTATATTTTGTCAGTTTGTGACTTCTATATAAATTGAGTGAGAACCCTCAGCTGATAAGTTACATCTTGGAAGCTGATAGAAGGACCTTCCTTTAAAGGGCTTTGAAGAATAAGGTGACAACAGTAATGGTTGTCAACAAGCTCAAGTACCAGCCCATATTTGTTTTCCATCTTCTATGTAGCTAAAGACTCACACTAACCAGTGAAAATTTTCTATAAGTTTGTACAAATCACCACTAGTCAGCAATTTAAAACAACACATTTACTACATCATAGGTTCTGTGAATTAGAAGTCTGGGCTTGACTTAGCCCAATGATGCCATAACTACAGCACACGTGGGGCAGCAGGGTGTTTGTATCACTGAAAACTCTAAAAGGTTTGCCATTAATGGCTTAGCTTGTCTTCTGTTTAAGGTCTATAATCAAAGCATCAGTCAGGCTGTGTTCTCATTTGAAAGCTTCGGTGGAATCTCCTTCAAGGTCACTCATGTTATTGGCAGAACTCATTTTCTTAAAGTCGCAGGACTGAAATCTCTGACTTCACGTTTCCTGGAGGTTACCCTTACCTCCCAGAGGCTACTGCAGGACCTTGCCCCATGCGCCTTCCCAATACAGCTACTTCCTTTGACGAACCAATGAGGAGTGGCTCTACCTTCTCTAAATGAAGTTACTAGCCAGACAGACTGATAGCTTTTTACCGTTGCCATAGTCTGTCCTTCAGAAGCAGGCTACAGGTTTCATTCGAACTCAAGGAATACATTTGAACACCGGAAATTGTAATCACAGGAGGCTACACCTCAATTCTGTGTACTACTTGGAGTGATTAGTATAACAGGTTTTGGAGTCTGGCTATGTTTGTGTCTTCTACTCAGTTTTAACATGTTAGCTATGTGACTTTGATCTTGGTCTCTAACCTTTAGTTTCTTCATCTGCAAATAGGGATAATAAGCACTTTATTTTTCTCTCACATAAAATGAAGCTAATAATAGAATTTTTTTAAGGATGAAATTAGTATTTTAACAGGTCATTCAAAACCAACTTTGATATCAGTACCTTTAAAAATAGGAATGGTAGTATTGCAAATGTCATCTCCAACTTGAGCTTGGCAAAATTAATAAAGTGATAAATCCACATTAGAAAGATAATTATTAGATATAGAGTCTGTGAGAGCGTAGAGAATGTTGCTGAGTTTGACTTTATTCTTTCTTTCTTAATCATACACAGTATGTATAGGCTACAAAAGGACATGCTATGGCATGTTCACCATAGGTTCTATGTTTGCATCTCAGCTCTGCCACTTTCTAGCTAATTAACATTAGGCATGTTTCTTAGGCTTTTTAGAGCTGATTTCCATATGGAAATAATGATAATACCTAACATAGGTTAGCTGCGAGGATTCTGTTTGAAATGTACATAAATTAATATAACTTAGAGCATAGCTCATAGTCATTACTTAAAAATGTTAATGATCGTAATCATTATTATAACCTTCACTACCTCATTATTCTTAGGAAATCTATATAAGTGAAACTTAACATTAGAAAAACAGGAAGTGGCAAGATATAGCTATGAATGAAGCAGGTGAAATAAGGCATGAGAAGCCAGCAAGATCTCAAAAGTCCTCATAAGCCAAAGAGCCACAAGTAAAATAAATGGTCAGAGGGTATGAAAATTGGCAAGTCAGAAATAGACAAATAAGAATCAAGGGCCAAAGTAAGATTACGAATTCTTAATCAAATTATCAAAAAATCAGTGTAAGACATCAGCAACAGAAAAGCACATAAAACAGTTAGTTTCTACCTCAGGCATGAAGACTTTTATCACTCCATGCTGAGCAGGAGTCAGCTGGGAAGTTCATTCAGCCTAGTACTTTGAGTGGAAAATATACAGTATATGTTATTATCCAAATATGGTGAAAAAGTTGTTGACTAGACTGAAGAAGAAATACAGTAATCAAAGATATGTTTCTATCTTGACAAATTTTAAAATATTTAAAAATTGAACCATACCACTTTGTTAGTCACATTATCACATTTTTGCTTTACACTTATTAACTTTATATGGTATTTGGTTCTTAACATTTGTAAATATTGCAAATTGTAAACAGTTCCAGGACAGGATTTTCTGTTATTGAGGCTACACTAGTTCTTTAAAAATTTCCTGCAGAATCTGGAAAGTATTCTACATGTTAGACTTTCAATAAATATATATTAAATTAAAAACAAATATAAATTATTCCCCTTAGCAAATGAGATATAGCTTAGGGATATAGCTCAGTAGTACAGCATCTGCAGGGCAAGCATGAGGTCTTGAGTTTGATTTCTGATACCCTCTCCCCTAAAAATATGGCAAATGGTACTTGGCATATTGAATATTAATCATTTATGAAATTAATGAATCATTTATGAAATTTCAAAATTAATAATTATGAAATTATTGAAATTTTTTTTGTTAGTCAAGGTCTCAAAATGTAGTCTTGGTTGGCCTTGAACTCACTACTCCTACCTCAGCTATCTCCTAGTGCTGGGGTTACAAACGTGCATCACCATTCCCAACACTGAAATCATTCTTGACTCTCATTTAGTATATCTAAAGTATCAGCAGATCTTTCAGAATATATCTAGACTAAACACTTTTCACCATTCATGTTATATTCACCCTGGTTCAAGTCATCTTTCCTGAGGTACCCAACTGCAGCTACTGGGATATACTATGCTGCACATTACAGAAAGCACCTTTCACAGCAACTTCAGGGTGAATGATGCTTTCTGGAGTTGTGCAGTGCAATGATTCCACTTGCCTGGAATATATCAAAGGCCTCCTAGCTCATCTTTCTGTTTCTGTCTTTGTTACTTACCAGTCTACTCTCAGCACAATCATCAGCTTGATCCTGTGAAAACATAAGTCAGATCATGATATTTTGTTGCTTAAAATCCTTCAAAAGCTCCCATCTCATTTAGGGTAAAAGATAACCTTGCAAGGTCCAGTGATCTCATCTCATTCTTACCTCTCTGACTTGATCCACCCCTTTTTCTTCATTTCTCTTTCTGATCTAGCCACATTGGGCTCTGGTTTTTTTATTTTAAAGAGAATAAAACAAAACAGAATAAAGCAGATCAAAACAAAACAATACAAGCAACACAGGATTTCAAAACAAGACAACAGGAAATCAGCAGTGGCTACCATAATATCTGTTGTTTTCTTTGAAATAGTTGTCCACATCTTTACACACCACGAATTCAAACAAAGCAAAACAGTATAAAATCGATCAAAACAGAAGAATGGAAGCATTATAAGCCTTCAAAACAAAACAATAGGAAAATCAACAATGGCTACCATAATGTCTCTTGTTCTCTTCAAAATATTTGTCTATACCTTCACACATATTGAAATCAAATAATAGAAAACAGACTAAAACCAATCAAAACAAAGAATAAAATCATTATTGACTTCAAAACTAGAGGATAGAAAATAGCAATGGCTACCATAATGTCTTGTTTTCTTCAAAGTAGCTGGCTCTAAGGCAGAGTGGCATGGCAGAGGAGAAATAGTTCATGGCAGGCAGAAGGCAAAAAGGCAGTAAGCAGTGAAGTAGTGAAGCAGCAGGTCACCCCAATAGCCCTCTTTCTCTCCTTTATATTCAATTCAGGCCCTCACTCACACCATTGTGGGTCTTTCTATTATCCATACTTAGAACTATGCCAGATCAACCAGTGGATTAATTTAGTAATTATATACCCTCAACCCTAACATCACAACTTCTAGATCCAGCCATCTCCAAAAAGCCCCATTTATGACTACATGAGGTTTTAGGGGATATCAAAACACAAGTTATAACAACAAGGTAGAGTATTATATTCAGTGAAAGGACATATTATTGGAATCTAAAAATTATCAGGATCCTTCCCAGACACCCAAGGAAAAGTGAGGGCTTTCACTAAAATATGAAATATGAAACATCCTGTTACTTGCGAAAAAAAGATTTTGCTTAACAGTAAGTATTTAAAACTTAGGACATGGTGATGTAGATTAATCTTATTATTTTAAGTACTCCTTACCAGTTCTTTAATCCAAGTGACAGTTCTTATATTTAGTTGCAAGTATTCAGTTTTTTAAGAAAATGTTTAACTTATTTTAGTGTATTCTTCCTTTATAAATATGCAAAAGCCTATTTCTATTTTTCTAAGTTTATCCTAACTTATTTTTCATATTAGTATGGTAGCAAGAAAAATGGTAAATGAACATAAAAGACACATTTACAAAGCTTTAAGTATTTCTCTATCTATTACAATTTGGAAGTCAGACTACTGGCAGTTTTTTCCCCACAAGTCTTTACAATAAGCATGCATCAAATCAGCAAACAAAAAGCTTGTATAAATGGCTTGTTTTTATGATTAAATCAATTCACTTTTAACTGCCAATGAAGCTGCTTCAATTCCAGGTGATCAGTGTATCTGTCTGGCTAATGGCATGCCACAGGAAAATTGCTCTTACCTCTGCCTGTCTGATTCTTTACTGCCTTCCTGAAATACCTATTGTTTTACCTTTTTATGCTGGATACTACCTCAATTATTAACTACTTGCCCCTAGAATATAATTAATTTTTGTCAAAATTGTATATCCTCTTAATGGTGGCTCCAGTATTCTGACTCTCAATCTCTGATTATAATAAAAAAGAAAGTAGGAAAAATATTCCTATACCAATATTCCTTTACCCCTGACATACATCCTCATTATTAGACATCCAGCTATCCAATGAATATTTATCAAGGACTTTCTGGGTCCTATACACTAACGATATGCAAGAGTGATTCAATTCATGCTCTGATGAAGCTCCCAATCTGAAGTGAAAAGAGAGACAGTAAACAGTTACAGAAACTGTTTGATAACAACTGAGAATTCATGTCATGGAGAAGTAAAGGATGCAGTGAAAGCTCATAAAAGTAAATGTAATTTCACATAGGTGATTAGAGAATTCTTGCCCAACGAAGCAACATTTAAACTAAAAAAAGAATAATTAGTCAGGGAAGGTGACTAGCAGGGGTGGAGTGATCCAGTTAGAGGAAGTAGTCCTCAGAAAAAGGTTCTGGAGGCAGGAAGGAGGTAAGCAAGCAAAAACTACCAATATGACCAGCATGCAATGAGACAAATAGGCCAAAATCAGACAATATTGGAGTTTGAATCTTATTAAATTTTATATTAGAGGGCTTTGTGAAAAATGACACAAATTCATTTTTGAAAGATGAGGTAGAACACTCTCTGAAGAATGAATTACTGGAGGTGACCAAAAGAGAAGTGGGTACCAGCAGTTAAAAGTAGAAAACTCATATATGAGATCAATTCACAGAAATTTATTTATTTATTAGCAACAAACAAAAAATCTCCAAACTCCAAGCTGTGATTTGCAACTGCACAAAAATATATAATGCTTTGAATAAATTTAATGAACAGTGCAAGAAAGACTGAAGATAATCTAAATAAATGGAAACATATGCCACATTCATGCATTGGAAGTTTCAATGTTATAAATATGTCCACCTCCCCAAATTAATCTATATAGTCAATGTAATCTCAAAGAAAATCTCATTTGATTTATTTGTGAAAAACAGCAACCTGATTCTAAAACATATGAAAATGAATAGGGCTAAGAGTAGCCAAAACATGGGTGAGGGATTTAGCTCACAAACATAAGCGCCTGCCTGGCAAGTGCAAGGTCATGAATTTGATCCCCAGTACAAAAAAAAAAAAAAAAAAATCCAAAACATTCTTTAAAAGAACAAAGTGGGAAGATAGTCTACTTGCTACAAGTTTTATTATAAAACTAAAGTATAGTGGCATGGCATGGTGGCACATAGCTATAATTCCAGTATTCAAAAGGCTGAGGAAAGAGGATGACCACAAGTTTGAGGCCCGTCTAGGCTACATAGTGAGTTCAAGGTCACTCTGTATTACATAGCAAGATTCTGTTTCAAACAAATGAATTAAAATATAGTATATTACTATAGTAATGTCTTTAATATGTAGACAAATAGATACATCAAAGACAATAGAGTTCCTGAAACATACCATGAATAAACTCTTGATTTATGAAAAATGTGACACTGCAAAGCAGTAAGAAACAGTCTTTTCAAATAAATCCTCCTCAGTCAATGGATAGCCACATAGAAAAAATCCTCATATTCTACTTTTTACACTACACAAAAAATTAATTCCATGTGGATTATAACTCTAAATGTTAAAGAGAATGGATGATAACATAGAAAGTATTTTACTCTAGGACACAAAAATAACCACCATCAGGGAAACTTTGGGTAAATGTGAATACATGAAAACTCGCTGTGGCTAGGGATTTAGCTCAGCGGCATAAGCGCCTTCCTGGCAAGTGCAAAATGTTGAGTTCGAACCCCAGTTTACACCAAAAAAAAAAAAAAGCCCCATTCATTGTATAGTAGCATTAAGAGAACAAAAATGTGAGCCACAGAGAGGGGCAAGAAACTTGTAATACATGCAGTTAAAAAGGGCTTCTGTCTGGCATATTTTTGAAGCTAAAAACTTAAACCAGGCAAAATGACACAGATCTATAATCCCAGTTACTCAGGAGGCTGAGACAGGAAGATGAAATGTTTGAAACCAGCCTGGGCAATTTAGTCAGACCCTGTTTTGAAGGAAAATAAAAGAGAAGGAAAGAAAGGAAAAGGCTGCAGCTATAGCTCGGGGTCCCTGGGTTCAGTTTCTAGTACTATCATCACCAAAAGAAAAAGTAAACACAAAAAGAAAATGATGGGTTCCGCTTATATGGAACTCCGCCAGCATTAATGTGGTGTCCGCCCAACGTGGCGCAAGGCCCTAGAATGACAGCGTATCCCTCCCATACTAACTTCCGTGTTCTTCTTCCAAGCCCAAAATAAACTTCCTGCTCTTCGTGCATGAGTGCCAAAGATACTCCAGTCCTCTCCAGAAACCACGATCCAGTCTCCAACCCCAGCCCAACTCCATAAAAACCATTCCCCAGCTTCCCATTAGAGGATCCTCGCTGTCTCCAGAAGCTGTCCTGTGCTTCTTATCTCAGTCTCTTTACTGCACTAAAAACCTAACAGGAAAAACAATAATATACAGCATCTCTACACCTAAAACATTGATAAAGCTGAATGTTGCCTAGGATGTTGAGTAACAGGCATGCAATAAGGAAAAGACTAAATTGGTACAACCACATTGGAATAATTTGGCAACATCTTCCAAAGCTGAACCCATAGACACATCAGGGTTCAGCTTTGGAAAGTAACCAATACAAATACACGTGCTCCAAAGATGCTTACAATAAGGTTGAGTGACAGAAGCTAGACACACATATTTATATAAATTCAAAACCTATCAAGACTATAGTCTCCCCCCACCACCCCACTGAATAATTCCCATTCCCTTTAGGAGAGAACGGGGAGTAATGTCTCATTTTCTTTTTCTTTTTGATTTTTTCAAAGACAGGTTTTACTGTGTAGTACAGGTTGCTGGCATCCAACTGTCTCAGCCTCCTGAAGTGTTCTATTTCTTGATCTGGATAAAAGTAAAAGGTGTATTTACTTACTAATAACTTTTGACCCAAACATGTTTTGTGCTTTTTTCCCTCTATATGTGAGTAATGTGTCAATTTTTTAAAAAAAATATTTAAAAATAAACCAAGTTTTGTGCCTTCATGGGCTGCATATTCTACTGTGGGAATTGCTACACCCCTCTATCTTGGCTGGCTTTAGTCTCAGGTGAGAAAGTGGCCAGAAGCAGCTCCAAGACCATAGCCTCCCATGTTGCTCAATCCTGCAAAAGGGAAGGCACACTTATATCATAAGCTCAGCAAGAATCCCATATTGCCTCTCCTGGCTCTGACTGGGTCGTGCATTCACCCCAAACTAGTTACTAGCGCCAACAGGAGGCGCTAACCAGCCAGGCCTGAGTCACAGCCAACTTCTGAAGTCAAATCAAATGGGGTCATGTATACAAGAATAAAGGAGAAAGAGAAAAGATGTGGTTCTCCAGAAATGAAATAATTGTAGCTCTGTTTCAGAAGAGGAAATAAATGTGGGTTGAGCACTCAACAAACATCTGTGAGAAACCTGACTTGCTACTTCCGCTTTGGCAAACTTCCCTTTAATCCCTTTCATTTTGCCATACTACCACTGTATGATTTGCTTGCTTATTTTGTCAATTGCTATCCTGGTGCAAATGGACTCTTCTTCCCTTTGGTTAGCTGAGAAATAGAGTTTAAAATGTTTGTTTCTCTAGAAACTATAAGGCTGAGAAGAATCAGACTTTGGAAGTTAAATTCTATTTGTATTCTTTTCAAGTTACTTGATGACTACATCCTTTTGTAATTTTCTTTTTAGCCACTCCTCCCTTATCTGAGTTAGCGAGCACCTCTGACGCTGAGCTCACTTTACACTGAATTGTAATTTTCTGTTTACTTAGCTGTGTTAATTGTGAATTCCTTGGCTCATGGATTCCTTGAAAGCAGACCTTCAGCCTTTATCTCTGTATCACCAGTACAAAGCTCAGAGTTTGGGATACACGGTGACGATCAATAAATGTTTTCTGAATGAGTGCTTCATATGTGAATCACATTTAAACCTGATAACAGACCTCTGAAATAGACATGATCAACCTGAGACTTACAGACACAAGGTAAGGCAAACAACTTCCAAGAACACACAGTAAGTGAAATCAGGACCTGAGCTCAAATCTGGTACCAAAACCTGGTCTTTGGACACTGCCTTGCCTAAAAGCCTCCTTTATTTGGAATAAAGTTCAGACTCTGGCTTGGATGTTCTAATTGGATATCTTATCTGACTTTCTGCCATTATTCTCTTGTATACATTTTTCTTCACAGCCCCTGAATATACTTGGGCTTTTCCCTTACTTCTTTAACGTTTGCTATATTGTGAACTCTGCCTATGAAAATCATATCCCCTTTTCAGTCTCAGATATTATTTCTTTTTATGAAATGTTTTCTTATTTAATATCCAGAGATGAATCATCCTCTTCTGACTTGTCTTATTTCTTGACTCATGGACATATGTCATAACTACTAGCTATGACGTACCAGCTATGCTCGAGCTACTAGTCAACCTCTTAGTTTCTGTATTAAACTACAAGACCATGTCTTGTCTTCCCCATAGATAGTTGTATGATCATTTGTCTATGACTGGCTTTTTAAAAACATTTGTTAAATGAAGTAATGGTGATATCTTTTTGGTATGCCTATTGACTAGAGCCAAGGAACTATACAAATCATTGTTAGATTTGCCCACTTTCTTTGAATTCCATAGGCTCTGCTTTTTCTTAATAACTAAAGGAAATTTACACATTCAGAATCATTGACTTCTTAAGTTGACAAATTTAAGTAGAGAGGCTATTTTGACAGCTATTAGTAAAGTGTTTTCACAGATAGTTGAGAGATAAAGATTTGTGATTTTTTGTTTGTTCAGTAGAACTAGTAACTAGGCAAGAGCATATAAATATAAGATAATTTATTCCAGATGTTTCTAGAGCTTAGGTTATTTGTTCTGCTAATAATAAAACTCCAAATTAACCAGAACCTGATTAACTACCTTTAATAGGCACTTTCAATTGCATACACATGTAAATAGGGAAGACAGAAAAACAGAGACAGATAGAGGAATGGGGTGAAGACAAGGAGAGAGAAGAGAGCAAAGAGAGAGGAAAGATCTACCGTTAGTAGAAAGAGACAAGTGACAATAGTAGCAAAAATATCAAAACACCCTCTAGCCCCAGACATCTTGCTCTCAGTTAACAGCATGATTTTCAGAATTGAAACAACTCAAAATTCTGAATCATGCAATGAGATCAAAAGATAAAGATTTCACCAGAAGACTCATTTATTATGACATTTCCCACAAAGCATGTATAAGCAGTGTTATATAAGACCACTGTGAACAACTGAGAGTTGTAAGTAGGTATAAATCTATAATATTCTTTTTTAAAAAACATAAATTTGAAAAGTTGGTTTAAGGAATGAATTATATTGTAAGACTAAATTAACTACAAGCATTAAGAGACCAAAAATTTCAGTATGCATCTGGAGAAGCAGATCCTGGCAAGTCATGTCCTCTAAATTGCCAACTTCTTCAGGATCAGGTTTCAAGTTTCACTGCAGCAACTGACTCCAAGTGATTATTTAAACAGCCTGCAAAAAAAAAAAAAAAAAAAAAAAAGTGAAAAAGGGCATGATTGAGGAATTGATGATTGCAATTACAGAGGGCACATGAAAGTTGATCCACTCCTTTTTATCTGGCTGAGTAATGCAGGAACAAGAGAATTTAAAATAAATTTTAATACTAATCAGAATTGTAGAAATGTATAATTTTATGTGGCATTTTTAAATGGTGTTACTCATAATGGCAAAGGGACATAGAGGGAAAGGGTGGTTATCAGATACATGTCTTTAACTGCATAATCATACATTTTGACACTTTATGACAAATTCAACAAAAATCAAGTTTCAAGCGATTAGAGCCCAATACTAAAGATTCTGCTGGAAGGACACAGTGGCTATGAGAATAAGCAAACTAGCTTGGTGAGCAAAGTGGCCAATATGAGATATAGTGTTCAAATAATGATGATGTTGGTAATGATAACAGCTAGCAATTTACCCATTATTTATGAGAAAAATTCTCTGAGCTGCATTTTACTTCATTGTGTTTTTGTCTTTTGCTTGTACCACCTGCCTTGGGTCCTTTCCGCCTTCCCACAAACCATTTTCCACATTTAAATTTCATGTCTTCTTCTAAGACCTTTCTAAAGTGAAATTTAATTCAAGTAACAATCTCTGACCCCACTACTAAGAAAAAGAGAAAAGTACTCTTACTCTGAATCTTTCCTCTATATTTCTCATGCAGTGCTAGTCATTTTTGGCTTTGTAATATGAATATATTATGTGGTTATTTCCTCTACTAGATATTAGGCTTAAGATTAATGACTCATCTCTGTATTGTCTATACTATCATAAATTTCTCATATAATAACAAATATTTTAAATAATTATAAGTCGCGTATTTAAAGCCTGGGTATTTAACTCAGTGGCCTAAGCGCCTGCCTCACAAGTGCAAGGTCATGAGTTCGATCCCTGGTATCAAAAAAAAAAAAAAAAAAGTTGTGTATTTAATAAATGAAATAACAGTGATAGTATTGTACTGCTGTAACTTTGCCCTATCAGATTCTTTCTAACCAATTTAATTTCAATAATGCTACAGTGGTCCTATCATTTAATAGGATCACATATAGAATCCTTTAAAAATTTTTAATTTTAATTATCTTATAAGTTGTGATTTTAATACTCTGATGTGATTTAAAGTTTTATATTTAAATAAAACATTTGTATACAGTAAAAGTTACCATTTTTAGAGCTGGGGGATATGGCTCAGCAACATAAGTGCCTGCCTGGCAAGCACAAGGTCCTGAGTTTGATTCCCAGCACCAAAAAAAAAAAAAAAAGTTACTCTTTTTAGTGCACAACACTAATTCACAAATACACAGTCACATAATCAAGAAACATACTGTGCCATCATCCAAGAAATTCCCTTGTGCTGTCCATTTCTTAGCCTGTCACTTTGATATAGGAATGATAGGACCTCCATAAGATATAGGGCAAACATTATAATTCCAAACCTATTAGATGTCAGATAAGTCAAGTTCATGTTCCCAAAAATTGAAGAATGAATTCTAAGGAATAACAGAGATTAAAAGCAGGAAATATTTAATTAAGGGGAGAGGTACAGCTCCTGAGAGACAGGAGGGATCTAGAGGGGGTTGCCAACAAGCCCACTTCACTGAAAAAGTTTTATACAGCAAATTTATAAAGTGGGTACAATGTGAGTTAAAGCTATGATCAACCAATAAGATTATAAGTATAGCCATTTGCATTAATATTGGCCCTATGGGGAAGCAAGTCATGCAGCAAGTGTACATGGAAAGAACAAGGAACTTTTTAGCAAGTGAGCCTGAGGGTCTTGGTCACCCATTGAAGTGACTGAGGTATATCTAGACTTTATTGGACCAGCTGTTACCACTTACCTTCTGTCTTGGGGAAGCATGTAGGCCTGGTCATTCCATCTTTATCTTGAGACATGGTCTCCAACAGATGCACCTCCTGCCACAGTGAATTTTCATCTTTGCCCTTTCTTGAGGGCCCAGCCCTATCTGACTGCCTGTAATATTTCTACCTAACTTAGCTGTCTATAATAATCCCCCCTGTGAAGAGGCACCTCTAATCACTGTGAGGGGACAAGGGTCAAAGACTGTTCTGGCTACTTCTGGCTGAAGGAGGTCAGAGTTGTGATTACCAATCAGAGATATCTTACAGAGGGTCTGTGTAAAGGCCCTCAATAGATATCAGGTGTTCTCATCTTGGGTAAGAATATATATTAAGTCTAGAGAACACAAGGCCAAAAACACAGTTAAATATGCCTGGGTCAAATAACAAGATTATTATAATATAATCAACAAATTCTTAGAGCCAGTAATAGCCTCCCACAAAGAAGGTGAGGAGAAGGTTCAGGGAAAAGGTTCATCTATCTCCTTATGATACTTTATGGGAGATCCATTGGCTGTCAGATAGTTTCTTTCACATGGCTGCATGTGCATGTAGCATAGGAAAATATAATTTGAATCAGTATAAATACTGACTTTTCATCCTTCACTGGGTTGTAAAGCCCTGGTCAGAGCTATGGGCTCTGCTAGCTGGGTACTAGTCCCAGCTAGTGAGGAACTTTCAAGTGTCCATTATAGAGTCACTACTGTATACCCTACCTTTCTTGTCCCATTTTCATAAAGGTGTCAAATCAGGGTCAATAAAGGATGTGTTTAACAAGTCTTCTCTGACTGCATATGTATGGAGAATTACCTATTTGCAGTCCACTTGTCCAAAAAGATAAGGACTGTTTCTGAACACTTGAGAAAGCAAAGTCAAACTCAGTTGAGAGGTCTGGTCATGAGAATTTCCAAAAGCACAAAGAAACTGGAAATCTGTGTGCAAAGAAATACAAAGGAAAGAATCTTTTAAATCTAACACTAAAAACCAACTGGCATCTTCTAGGACCTGAGAAAGGTAAGTGTATGGGTTAGGTACCACCAGGTGCTATTGCCTTACTTAGCAATCTAAGGTCCTATACCAATCTCCACTTCACATTGGAGATGGAGTGTTGCACAGGCTATTACACTGTTCAAGTAGATCTTGAACCCTTAAGTTATCAATTATACTCAATAATCCTTTCTTAACTTCAACCCTTAAAGGATATAGTCTCTGGTGAGGAAAAATAGTAGGGTCTTAAAGATGTATTTACACCAGGGTGGCTATTATTACTCTTCCCATTTTACCTTTAGTTGACCATATGTCAGGTTTTATTTCTGTCTTCATGAGGGGGAGGCAGCATGTCTGATTTGGGTGCATGTATATTACAGTGCTCAAGCAAGATAAGATATCCATAGCGAGACTCTGTCTCAAAAGGACCAAAAAAAAAAAAAAAAAAAGGAATGAGTGAAGGGAAAGCCATCCTAGTTATAACCTAAAAGCTGTGAGAAATAGCAAGTTACTTCCCTTCCAGTTATTCCTTTCATCGAAGTATGACAGCTAAAAGGAAAGCCAGGGTTGAAAAAGACTGAGAGACATATGCCAGTGTCCAGCAATAGGCTGGTTTTTTTTCCCTTTATTGTCATAATTACCTGAGGCTCCTCCATGGAAATGACAGTCCATTCAGAAGGAGAAAGTAGAGAGTACCCCAGAGCCCTTCAGTCTTGCTAGACCAGCTGGTAAGATGGGTGTAATTCCTGAGGCCTCCACCTCAGGGTGCAGTCTGACTTCCACTGGCACCTTTGCAATCAGGGCATGGCTTAGGGGGCCTCTAACTTCAGTCTCTCTTATGGTAGTCTGGTTTTCTAAAGTAGTAGCAAGTAAATTTAGTCACTGAGCTCTTCTTGGAGCCCCAAGAATCAGACTTAGGGTTTATTCTTTTTTTTTTTTTTTGGGTACTAGGGATCAAATATGATTTCATGCTTGCCAGGCAGGTGCTTATGTCATTGAGCTAAATCCCTGACAGGTTTATTCCTTTTAAGGCCACAATAAAGGCAGCCAGTTTTTCTTGGCCTCTTTGTTTTCTCCCCTTGACCTCCTCCTGGTATCCATGATAAAATACTGAGGAGGCAATTATCACCAAAGTATCAAGTGAGCTATCTGGGGCAAAAGCCATCTTTTGTAGAATTTCCATGATATCCAAGTTTGACTGAGTAATAAACTTGTCTTTAAGAATAATCTGTCTGAGTCAGCACCATTTACAGACTGCAAGGAAAGAGAACAAGAAGTCGCCAAGAAGCAAGCCTTCCCTGCAAATCAGCACCATGTGTGGGTGCTGGTGGGAGAGCCAGACGCCAGCCCCTTCCAGCATGTGGGCTGGGAAACAAGAAGCGCCAACTGCCTCCCAACTTCCATAAGTACCAGCTAATCCAGAGAAACACAGGCTGCGATGATGGCTATTGAAGTGGAATACAATTTAATGCTTGTAGTGTTTAGTGTTTCACTGACTATGCAGGTCTAAAGCTTATTGTAACCCCAAATATTGAGTACAGTGATCCACGTATTGTAACTCCCTTTTCCAGTCTTCTTCACAATCCAAAAAGTTTTATTTATAAACCTATTGAGACATTATTGGAATCCCAGCAAGTTAATTCCAATCTACCACCTCCAATGCAACCCATGGCAAAAGAAAAGACACCAAGACATATTCCAAGTTAAGGGCAGCCAAGGGGTCCTAAACCCAGTCCCCGAGAATGTGCAGACAAAGGCCCTGATCCTAGGCCTCTCCCAGAATTTATTATCTTGGGAAGAAGGGGGTGGCTTGAGGATGAGTGACAGTGAGGATAGTGGGAACTACGTGAGTAACTTGAGCTGGCTGGCCAAGTAGTGAGTAAAGCATCTCTGCAAAATGCAGAGTAAAGATATGCAGAAGAATTAATTTTCATAATTCAATTAAAGTAGTAACTGAATTGTTTTTGGAGGCTGTTGCTTCAGTTTCTGATATGTAAACTTTTATGCCCCAGGAAGTTATAATCTCTTTATCTCGAGGTTTATACCCACTTGACATTCCTGGAGCTGACTGGCTCTACCATCCCGCTGTGCTTGTATATTTTAGAGAAAGCACAATGCAAAGAAACTATCTGATGGCTTTAGAGATTATATACCAGTACCTCTGCTAGTCTTATTTGCAGTGCTTAGAGCCAATTGAAGAGAGAAGGAAATACCATAGTCAGCTCTGTACATATCAGTACAAGGAAATCAGTCTCCATATAGTCAAAATTACAGCAATTGTTCTGCATTTAAGGGGAGTCACTCAAATTGTCTCCCACAAAGCTGGTGGACTGATCATCTATTCAGAGGCTAGCAATATGCAGTGTAGAATCTATGGGGATCTCCTCCTGAGGGTGGTGGCCATTGTTGATTGCTTATTGTCTTGTTTTGAAGTCCTGTATCACTTTCATTGTTTTGTTGGGCTTTGTTCTGTTCTGTTTTGTTTTATTTTATCATATCTGATGGCATAGGCAGCTATTTCCAAGATAACAAGATATGTTACGGTAGCCATTTTGGATTTACTGTGATCTTGTTTTGAAGTCCTTTACTGCTATCTTGTTTTGAAGTCCTTTACTGCATTCATCGTTTTGTTTTTATTGGTTCTATTCTGTTCTTTTTTGTTTGATTTTTTACTATGTTTGAAGGTATCTGTAGCTATTTTGAAGACAGCAGGAGACATTATGGTCACCACTGTTGATTTCCTATTGTCTTGAAGTCCTGTGTCACTTACACTGGTTTGTTTTGATTGGCTTTGTTCTGTTTTGCTTTCCTTGGTTTTATCTCTTTAAAGTAAAACTAAGATGTGGGGTCCAGGAAGAGAAAAGTCAGTGCCCTCCTGAGAATCAACCATGCTGAGACTGGGAGAAGCCTATCAAGAAGCCAACTAGCCAGCCTTTCTGGTAAGCTATACAAGCCATGTTGTGTCCAGGAAGAGAAAAGTTGGTACCTTCTGCGATCAGCCATGCTGGGACTAGGAAGAGCTCACTAAGAAGCTAGCTAACTGGCCTTTCTGGAAAGCAGCACAAGCCATGTGGGGCCCAGGAAAAGAAAAGTCAGATAGCACCTCCTGTGAGCCTACCAGCACATGGGCTGAGAATCAACAGGCCTTCCCACTCCCCACACCCCCATAAGCAGAATCAACAGACCCCCTACTTGCCCCCACCCCCCACTGTAAGCAGCAGCTGGTTTGGAGGATAGGCTGAGTTGATAGTAATTGAGGTACAAAAAGTCACTGAAAGCTTATATTGTTTGGTTGATTTTGCAGGCCTGGGGCCAATGGTCTGAGAATATATTGGGAGGATTACAGTATGCAATATAGCAAATATGGGAGATTTCCTTCTATCTTGTCTTTTAAATCCAATATTGTTTTTGCTGTTTCGTTTTGTTCTGATTAGTTGTTTTGCTTTATTCAATATTCTGTTTTGATTGGTTTTATTCTGTTTTGTTTTGATTTGATTTTGATATATCTGATGGAATGGATAACTATTGTGAAGATAACAAGATATACTATGGTAGCCATTGTTATTTTCCTAGTATCCTGCTTCAAAGTTCTGTACCAATTTCACTGCTTTGTTTTGATTGGCTTTATTGTGTTTTGTTTTGTTGGATTTTATTATCTTTAAAATAAAATAAAATAAAATTTAAAAATTTTTAAAAAGAATAATCTTTCCTATTAAACCAGGGATGTATGTTTCATCAATGTCTCTTGTAAAACAATCTAAGAATACAGAGGGGTTCTCATCTTTCTTCTGATGAATAAAATCAAAGGGCTTAAATCTTACTATTCTTATTCCAATCTTCTGTCTGGTTGGTAAGCCAATAGGGATCTAGTATAGGGACTGCTTGGTCTCCAATAGGAACCAGCTGTTTGTCTGGCTTCCTATCCTCTGGCCTTCTAAAATTAACAATATGATATTCATCTCAAAATGTAATAGTAGCTTGTAATGTCACTTGTCTCTCTTTAGAAGTTAATGTTTGATTTAATACTGGATAAGGCTTTGATCAAGGTTGCCTTGGAAACCTTGTCCTTAGGTGCCAAAGGATAGGGGTGGAGAAGCCTCAGGCTCAGTGACAGTGGATGTGTCTGATTGTGCTTTAAGGGTTTTCCTGTGGCATACATTTACATTTGGAATACAAGAACGGAGTATTCCTTAATGCAAAGAAAGTCTGAACATAAGGTAATCCTGACCATTTTCCCTCTCTCAAAGTACCATTCTAGTTGTGAAATAGTTCTCTCTGCATTCCATTTTTGTCTTTGGGGGTAGGCAAGCCATGCATAGATGCAGAAAAATATTAAACAGCCCTTTAACAGTTTCCAGTGATGAAGAATACATTGCAAAGGAGTAAAAGAATTAGATATTGAGTTTCCATCTGAAATACAGCAGGAAAATTGGAATCCCTTTTAATCCCTACTTGATTTCTATATCCTCTCAAGGTGTGCCCAAGGTGATTGAGAGCAGGTGACCCAGAGCAGGTGGCTACCATCTGGAGTGTAACCAGAAGATAGGTTGAGTCAGACTAGCCACATTTAAGTTTTTTTTTATTTAAAGAGAAAAAAAACATATAAAGGGTAGAGATAATACAGAATTTTAAAAAAAGATAAACAGTAAGAAATCACTAGTTGATAAATTACATATTGTCCTCTTAGAAATATTGTTCAAGTTATAAAATTAAAGCATACAAAATGATAGTCAAACAGTGAGACTGTAAACAGCTATGCATGTATGAGTCTCTACATCTATTTCTATAAACTTAAACTTTAAAATCTTACTGAGATAAAGTAAATAATACCTAAATAAATATCGTGTCTGAGGATGTAAAGACTCATTTTTTTTTTAATTTAAAGAGAAACAAAAGCATGTAAAGGGTAGAGGTAATACAGAATTCAAAAAAAAAGATAAACAATAAGAAATTCACTAGTTGATAAATTACATATTGTCCTCTTAGAAATAGTTGCTCAAGTTACAAAATTAAAACATACAAAGTAGATAGTCAAACAGTGAGAGTATAAACAGCTACACATGCATGAATCTCTGCATGTATTTCTATATTTTCTGTATTAGAGGGAAGAACAAAACTTAGCAAGACAAAACAAAACAAATCCCTATAAAAACATGAACCAAAAAGTCGTATAAAACCATAGTACAAGGTGATCTACAATAATTACTGTGTTGTTTCTTATTATCTTCAATAGAATGTCTACATCATCAGGCATAATTGAATATAGCAGTAAATTGAGTATAGCAGTAAATAATAATTGTAGTAAAAATAAAACATTGTAGAAAGTATAAGACTTCAAAGGCAGATAATAATCAAACCATAGTGGATATTCTAGTGGACCTTGTCATCTTAAGTGCAGTTGCCTATACTCTCAGACTTGATACTATTAATCATAACAGCTTTGAATAAAATCTATCAACACAAAACTGTGATCGAACAAACCAGATTCGATTATGATCAATCATGGTAAAACGGTGTAGGTTTTATAGAGCTTTAGATTAAATTAATAGGAAATTAAAGATGATTACCATACTATATCCTGTTATTTTCGGGATTACTGTCTGTGCCCTCAAATCTAGTACAGGTAGAATGACTGGAACAGAATATAATACATCTAAGCAGAGTAGTGTGAGTAATGTGGGTTTTAAATGCTGGTGCTCTATTAACAATATAGCATATCAAGGCCATCTATGTTAGAGTTTCTAGTTATCCTTCTCTGCCTCATTTCTGCCATGCTATTTTCCTGCCTTTGTTTGTCTACTTTTTTCCTTCGTTCTACTGACTGCCCCACTTTCTGCCACTGTTCCTAAAATCCTGATATTTTTTTTCTCTCTCTAGAATGTCCTTCAGTATTCTCTGTAGGGTTGGATTGGTGGTCACAAACTTGCCCAGTTCCTCTTTGTCATGGAAGCATCTTGTTTCTCCATCAATTTTTAGTGACAGTTTTGCAGGGTACATCAATCTGAGCTGGAGGTTATTCTCTTTCAGGGCTTTGAATACTTCACTCCAAGCTCCTCTTGATCTGATGGTCTGTGTTGAGAACTCAGCTGTGATTCTGATGGGTTTACCTTTATAGGTAATCTGTTTCTTTTCTCTGACAGCTTTTAATATTCTGTTTTTATATTGAATTTCTGGCATCTTGATTATTATATGTCTGGGTGTAGATCTGTTTTGGTTGTAGGTGGCTGGGGTTCTGTATGCCTCACACAACTGAATGTCATTTTCTTTTCCTATGCTTGGGAAGTTTTCCTTAATTATTTCTGTGAATAGCCTTTGTAATTCACCTGTATGTATTCCTGCTTCTTCATTCACGTTTCTTATTCTTAAATTGTAGATTCTCTTGTCATCTTCTAACTTTTGTATTGTTACTGCCTGTTTCCTTGTTATTTTTAAGAGATCTTCCCTTTCATTATCCCACACTGCCAACTTGTCTTCAAGTTGTGATAGTCTATCCTTAGTTTCTTTTAAGGAGTTTTGCCAGCTTTCAATGGAGTTTTTAATTTCCTGGTAGTCTCTTTGAATCTGCTTCATGTATTCTATATTTTCTTTATATTCTTTATCGAATGTTTATTTCCTTTTTTTGTGTTCCTCCCTTCTTCCGTCTGTATCATCCTGAGAGATGCTTCCTGAGAGCATTTCTTTTATTACTCTACTCATATCCTGCTTTACCTGATTTAATATTTCAGTTCTGAGCTTGTCTACAAGGTCCCAAAGATATCTCTTAATGTCCATTGAAGCCATGTCTGATGTTGTGTGTTTGCCGCCTTCAGTTACCCTTGTTTTTCCTTCTCCTGGTTCAGTGTTCTCATGGTTCTGGGCTGGGGGCCTCCTCTTGCCTCTCTCTCCTGTCTTGACCCTGGCTTCCTCCACACAGATTACAGTGTAGGTCCCAGCCCCCTTTCCTTTGGCCACGGTTCCTCCGAAGCTCACTGGCGAGGGATCTCTGCCTTCTCCTGCCTGCTCTTGTCACTAAGGTGTAAACAGGCTGCGTATGCCTGCCCCTCCCCACTGGGCCAACCAAACTTCAGGAGCCTTTCACCCAGTTAGTGCTTGCTAGGCACAGGGAATCAATTTGGGATGGCTCATTGGGTCCCGGCCAGGGGCATGGCCCAGGCCAAGCAAATCCCACGAATCTGCTCTGGGGAGGGAGCAACCAACTGAAGTCACTGTCACTCCCAGTTCAGGCTCCTTCTGCCCAATTCCAACATGTCGCCCATTTGGTGGCGCCCCTCCCGTGTGTGGGGGGTCTCATTCCCAGCACTGACTGTGGATTAATGAAACTCCCTTCGCTGGCTCCGCTCTCCGTTGGGCTCACCAACCCCTGACCTCAGCACTGAAGTTCTTACTGCGAGTGGCAGCAGGAACAAGTCTGGGCGGCTCTGCCTGCCAGTGTGGATCTAAGCTGGTGCACACTTGCCAGGTCACCATGAAAACTCTGTGTCCCGCAGTCTTCAGCTGTCTCAGTTGTAGTCCCAAAGTATTTGACAAGCTTTTTTATGTTTTAATTTCTTCCTGTGTCAAGAGGATCCATTTTCCCCTGTCTGGGTCTCTAGGGTGCTTTATTCTGGCGTATGATTTGTTTCTCCTGGGAGGCTTTGTATTTTGTTGCTCACTGATTGGCCATCTTGTCTTCAGACTAACCACCTTTACCAACTTGTGCCCCTACTTTCCCTAGAAAGTCACACTCCTAACTCTAGCATATGGTTCCAAAAGGACAAGCTACAATTGATTCCAACTATAACAGTTATGTTTAAAGAAGGAAGCATTGCTAGAAAAATTAAGCCAATAATCAGGAGACTTGAACCACTGCTTTCTATTTATTGAAAGAGAATGGGGGGAAAGATTAAAGGGCAGATTGGAAGTGGCTGGTGCACTTCCCAACCTGCAAAAGAGATAGCCTCTAAAGATTGATAGAGTCAAGTCATGGCTTGGGAAAAACCTTACCCTGTGCCTTAGGGCAAAGAAGTCTCCAAGACATTCACTTTGTCTACCTAATCAACTGAAAAATCTTCCTTAGCAGCAAGGCAAGGTTAGGTTTTATTAAAAGTCAACTCTAAAATTCCTATGTCTTTATATCAGCAATACTCTAATGAAGCTCCCGAGTTAAACTTATACTCATTGTTCAGCAACCGCAATTTACATGTTAGTAAAGGCACATTTATCAGTTTTCTATATGCACATGAAAGAAGAGAAAGGTTGACTAAAACCCCTTTCTTTACTTTTAGTGAGCATATGTAAGACACAAGTGTAAATTGCTCTTCTGATAACTGTTCTCCTATATGAAAGGCAAACAGTTGCTATAAGCTGCCTCAGCCAGACCCCTTGGAAGTTCAAGCAACAAGGTGGTTTATCTTAGCTAAGGAGTTCTAAAGTTAATTTCCAGAGAGTTGGAGAAAAATCAAGGTTTCTTCCTTTCTCTTTTTTTTTTTTTTTTTGTTCTGGGGATCAAACTCAAGACTTTGTGCTTTGAACTCCCAGCCCTGGGGTTTCTAACTTACTAGCTGTCTTAGTTACTTTTTGTAGAAGAGAAAGTGGACAGCTCTCTTTGAATGCAGAACTATTACCTCCACATTGTTTAAACCAGGCCCTGTCTGCATGTACTGATTTGTACAGAGCTGGCTATGTTATTATTTTCTTATCCCTTCAATTGGCTCTAAGCAATGCAAATAAGACTAGCTAAGGAACTGACTTGTAATCTTTAAATCCAACTGACAATTTCCTGTTTCCTCACATTGTGTTCCCTGTTAAACAGCTGAACACAGTAGGATGGCACAGTCAGAAATCTCCAGGAAGGTTTTCTGCATACAAGCCTCAAAATAAGAGGCTATGACTTCCCAGGGTACAAAAGTTTACATATCAGAAACTGAAGCAACACCCTCCTAAATTCATTCATTTCTATTCCAATCGAGTTATGCAGACTGGTCCTTCTGCATATTTTTCTCCCTGCCTATTTCAGAGGTGCTTACTCTCTGCCTGACTAGATAAACTCACCTTGTTCATGTAATTATTACTGTCCTCACTGTCACTGATCTTCGACCCACTCCCTTCTTCACAAGATAATAAATTCTGCAAGAGGCCTTGGATCAGGGCCTTTGTCCATGTATCTTTGTTTGAACTGGATTTAGGACCCATTGGCTGCCCATAAATTTGAATATGTCCTAGTGTTTTTACTATCACTACAGGTTGCATCGGAGATGGTAGATTGGAATTAATGTGCCAAGATTTCAATAACGTTTCAATGGGATTACAAATATAACTTTCCAGATTGTGAAGAGGACTGGAAAAAGGATTATAATATTTAGATTGCAATATACAATATTTGGGTTACAATATTTAATATTTAGATTATAATACTTTTCTTGTTGTTGAGACAAAATATCCAACACCCAAAGTTAAAGGTCAAAAAGTTTATTTAGGTCAGAGTTTGCAGATGTTTAAATCCATAATTGGCTGGCTCAAGGCAGGGTGTCACATGGCAGAGGGGCAACAGTTCATGGCACTGGAAGACAGCAAAAGCAGCGAGAAAGAGTGAGACAAGCTTCTTTACATCCCTTATTTTTTATCCATCCTACTAGGATTGGGGTGTGCCAATTCAATTAGTGAACTAATCCAGAAAGCACCTACTTTTAATCTCAGCACACTTAATTCAGCATTGCACCATGAGTCAATCAAACACTCTAGATTCAGCCACCTCTGAGAAAACCCTAGGAATGTGTAAGGCTTTGGGGGGATATCTAGACACAAACCATAACACTAACAGATAGATAAAGGTCTAAACCTGTAGTTCAACTCTTAATGGAGGTTTAACAGTGTCATCTCTAGTCATTCTGAGAAAGAGGATACAAGAATCACTGAGAAAATTACCTCTCACCTCAATGAGGGGTACAAGAAGGAATGATAGATAAGTGGAGATTTTCCTGCTGGATATTCAGTTAGGCTATCAGGATCCAACTTCCACTGAGGAACTTTTGGGTATCTGCCAGAGAGTTGTCCTGGCCATGACCCCTCAGTTGTTCTCTCAAGTTTCACGGGTTCCACACAACCAGAGATTTGTCTTAGAAGAGAATCCAGTTGCCAGTCTCATCAACATTCCACTGTTTCAGTAGATTAACAACCAAAGGCGCTGTCCTATACTATACTTAAAGAATGACAGCTTTTCTAAAAGCATTTAACTAGCTGGCAAAACAATCATTTGTTAGAGTTCTATAAGGACACATAAAGCTTCTTAGTGGTTGGATAGGAGGGAAAAGTTGAGATACTGCAGGGTTCCTTATTCTCGAATGTTACATGCCTCCAAAAAAAAAAAAAGTACAAAGGGACAGGAAAAGATCAGAAATAAGATCAGAAAAAGGAAGTTTTGTTCTTTTCATGCTCATGAGGTGTTAAGGAGATAATTTGCCTATGAGTCATCATTCTCAGCTTGGAAAGGCAAGAATGGGGAATCTCAAGAATTAAGATTGTGTCCTCAACCAGGGGAACATCAGACCAGAAAGGAAACAGGGAAAACACCATTGCCATTCCCTCCAGGGTACAGAGGGGCAATTGGGCCAGACTCTTCCAGTAAAACTAGTCCTCTAAGTCTTAAGAATGGTTGCCCTATTGCCTTTTAATTGACAAATAGAGTCCCATCATTCATTAATAAGTATGTATAGGTCCTAAATACAAACTAGATTTCATAAGACCCATTTTACAGCATTTCATGTCATAGTCCACTAGGGGATGCTCTAATACTACTTTTTCCCAGAGCCACTGTCTAAAAATAAACAAGAGCAGTCAAACATGTCAAACAAGGAACACCAGTATACTTAGCAACTAGTAAGTTCAAATGCAGCACATACAAACAGAAATACAAGAACTTACCTATAAAAGCAAAATGTCCCATCAAAGAAATACGATCTTTCTATGTTCTCAACTTAAAGTTATCATCATTTTAATGAAAGACAATGTATAAAAGAGACAAGGCATAAAAGTTCAATGCATAAGCACCTGACTACCAAGGATGACAACTTTGATTATCTAAGCAAGTCACAATCCAGAATCCTTGAAACAAAAGCAAACTTACCTCCCTCCAATGATCTTGCTGGACCTCCAAGTAGGATATAAGAGTAATATAAGACTTCAAAATGACATAGGGGAAACATTATAACTGACGTCAGATACACCAAGTTTGTGTTCTCCAAAACAGAAGAATGAATTCTAGAGAACAATGGAGGCTAAGAGCAGGAAGTATTTATTGGTGGAGAGCAATACAGCTCCTGAGAGACAGGAGGGATCCAAAATGGGTTGCCAACAAGCCCACTTCATAGAGGAAGTTTTATAGAGCAGAATCACAAGGTGGGTACAACGTGAGTTAAAGCTATAATCAACTAATAAGTTTATAAGTATAGCTACTTAGGTAATATGAGGAAACATGGCACATAGCAAGTGTACATGGAAAGAACAAAGAACTTTTCAGGAAGGGATGGGTCTGAGGGTCTTGGTCACCCACTGAAGTGATTGATGTCTATCTAGACTTTATTGGACCAGCTGTTACCACTTATCTTATTTCTTAGGGAAGCATGTAGGTCTGATTATTCCATCTTTATCTTGAGACCTGGTCTCCAACAGATGCACCTCCTGCCAAAAAGAGTTTTTATCTTTGCACTTTCTTGAGGGCCCAGCCCTCTCTGACTGCCTATATTTGTACCTAACTTAGCTGTCCATAACACCCTCACCCCTACTCCATAGTTTTGTCTGTTTTAGAATGTTATATGAGTGGAATGAGTATATAGCCCTTTGAGCCTGGCTTCTTTCACTTAGTATAATGTATTATATGTATCAATAGCTCATTCCTTTTTATTTTTGAATAGTGTTCATGTTAGGGATGTACTACAATTAAAGGATATCTAGGTTGCTGCCAAGTTTTGGCTACTCTGAGTACATTTGCCTTAAATATTAAGGTTGTGTATAAACATAATACTTCTGTTTTTCTTAGGCAAATACCTAAAAGTAGAACATTGGGTTACATGATAAATATATGTTTAATTTCATAAAAACTGCCAACTGTTATCCAAAGTGATTTTACCATTTTTCATTCCCCCATCAGCAATGTATGAGAATTTCTCTGTACACTTAGCAGCATCTGTTAGCATAATTTTGTCTTTAAAAGCCATTCTAATGAATGTATGACAGTATTCTTATGATGGTCTTTCTAATGACCTAAAATATACATCTTTTCATATCCTTATTTGCTATCTGTATATCTCCTTTGATGACATCTTTTTTCCATGTAAAAAATTGGGTTCTTTGCTTCTTATGTTTTTAATGTATTTTTTAAAAAATAAAAAATTTTGTAAAAAACACAGATAAGAAAAAGGAGAGATATAAAATCATCCATTGTGTTAGTTACTTTTCTTGTTGCTGGGACAAAATACTTGACACCCATAGTTGAAGTGGTAAAGGTTTATTTAACTCAGTTTGTAGAGGTATCAGTCTATAATCCACCATCTCCAGGAGCAATGTGGCAGACAGATACTGTATAAGAGAAATAATTCATGATGGGCAGAATGTAGTAAAAGCAAAAAGGGACCTTAATAGTATCTTTCTGCCCCTTTTATCTTATCCTGGTACTCAGAGTGGGTACCACTTACATCCTTAATCATAGTGTCCTTGAGACTAGCCTTGTACCATGAATCAATCCAGCCTCATATACTCTAGATCTAGTCGCCTCTGAAAAAACCCACCTATGATTGTATGAGGTTTTGGAGGGGAGAGGAAAGCTACACACAAGCCATAACATCCATGAATTCACAACTGAGAGGTATAGTATTTCAATATTTTGTTATATGTACTTCCAGACTATTTTTTAATGTGGATGTACATGTTAAAAATAGGTAACCCAAATTTCCTTGGTTACATCAGCTTAAATGTACAGAGTTAATAAATAGGAGTAATTTAGTTGTTACTATATGAGCAGCTTCTGACCATTTTCACCACTGCCCACAAATGCAGTTTAAGACAAAAGACTATAGAAATCTTGCATGGAGAAACTAAAGTGAGTAGAAAAGAAATACCTTCACATACAGAATTTGGCCATTGGCCAGGAACAAACTGGTATACCCACTGATCACCATTTGACTTATCCTTGGTCAGTAACATTTCAATAGAACTGTTAGTTGATTTCATATAATAACCCAAGAATTACCAGAAAATTGAGGAAAGCCCAAAACATCAGAGGTGACAAAAATAAATTCAAAATTATTGCAAAAAAAAAAAATTTTAAAAGCATTTTGAAATTAAAAATATGATTGTTGAAATAAAAAGCTCAAAGGAAGATCAGGAGAATGTGGAAGATGGATGTTCCAAAAAGACAAACAAGAAGGCAGAGCTATGGGGCTAGGGATACAGCTCAGCAGCACAAGTGCCAACCTGGCAGGTGCAAAGTTTTAAGTTCAATTTCGAGTTTTAAAAAAAAAAAAGGAAGAAAGCAGAGACAAAAAAAATTGGAGAAAAATGGTATGAGACTAAAAAAATCAATCATAAATTCTGTTCTGCTAACAGGAGTTCCAGAAAGTGTAGGACAAAAATGAAGGAGAAATTTTTATAAAAGAAATCCAACAAAATTTATCTGAACTGAAGAACACAAATATCCAGGTCAGGATATCTAGCCCAATGAGTGAAAAAAGACCCAAACCAAGAACATGGCCAGGAAGTATTAGAGCACTGGGAATAAAACTCAAAAAATTTCCAAAGGGGAGGGGGAGATTATAGCAAAAGGAAAGGAAAACAGTAACTTCTGCTGTCCTAACAGTGTGACTGGATTTTAGAAAACAATGGAGCACTATATTCTGAGATGAAATGACAGTTAGTTGAGTCTTATATTCAACAAAAGGATAGAGATTCAGTGACTCAAAATTTTACCTCTACATTCCTTTACTTAGGAAATTATTATTTCATTAGTACAAGAAAGTAGACCATGAAAGAAAGGTTCCAGGAAATGGGGAAGTTCCTGGAGATGGTCTGATGGTGAGGGAAATTCTAGAATGATGACTGTGTCCCAAGACTAAGATGCTGCCAGTCCTGATTAGACCAAGATGACAAAGTGGTATGGGAGTGAGGTCTTGAGGATAAAAACGGAACTGCTAAGTTGTTGGATAGTTTTGTGTTTGGATAAAATATTGCCAGTCTTTTTATAGAAATCTTTCAAAAGCTATAGCTATGTAAATACTGAATTAATCAAAACATTTTGCCCTATGATGTTTTTGTCCAAAAGTGCTGCCATGTGACATTGAAAGATGATGATAAATAGGAAGTAGGAAAGGGAAATGGAGATTGTGTATAAGAAATACATCCTCCAGTACCATAATAGGGTGTTAAAAGATAAGTCTTACTTTCACAAATCAAGAAAGTCTGAATGAGCAAATTATTTATGCAAGAAGAGATAGATGAAACACCTGAAAGTCTTGTGAGAGTAACAGTCTGGAAAGTAATATTGGTAAGAGATGGCGCACAGGTCCATTGTTTCCCTCCCTAAGTCTTTTAGGATAATTAATTTTTAAAGTGTCATGTACATATATTGCCTGAATAAAAAATTAAAAATATTTAAATATACTTTGGAAAGGCTGACTATAAAGGCCTATCTGTCTTTTTAGGTTTTTCTTAAGTGCTGTAAAATTATTTTCCTGAAGTTGTAACCACTTACACGTCTACCAGCAGAATACGATAGTACGTAAGTACCTGTTTCTCTACATATTTGCTCATCTAGGATTTTTTTTTACAAAATCTTTGTCAGTAGGTGAGGCAGGAAAGAAAAGTTTTTCACTTTTATTTGAAGTGCATTTTCTTTAAGCAGGTCTTACCTGTATCTGAGGCTAAGTGGTATATTCTATTTCCTTCCTGTTGAGCTCCTGGATTGATACTTGATGAAATTACAAGTTTTCTATATAAATATATGTACTAACATTTAGGTTCTGGATTTAGAGGAAATGCAAAGATTGTCTTCATTGTAAAGTAACAGAAAACATTCCAAATTGAATCATTTATCTCTATTTTTATAAGCAATCCTTGTAATTTTTTAGTTTCTCCAATATGTAAGCAGTCAATTAATTAATTAAATTTGACACTGCTTAGATTTTTATACCTTTTGCTTCCTTTCTGTTCTACTCTTACCACTAAAATGTTGCTTCTGCTTTCAAGAGAATTTGAATAAATATTTCCAAATTACCCTTTCAAAGGATTTTATATGAATTTATACTTCCATCAATATATAGGAAAATTACTATGTCTTCAAGTGGGCAACAAAATTCAGTATTAATTTTTTGTCTTTATCAATAGGTAAAAAAATGAATGGAATTTCATCATCATTTTGATATGTTTTACTCATGTTTTAGGCAGATTGTATAGTTTTCAATGCTAAGCAATAAATCCTGGGCCAATTAAATAAAAATCTTTTGGGGAGAGGAGTGGAACCCAGACATCGGTGGTTTTGGTTTGTTTCTTTTGTTTTTTAAATTTTCTGGTCTTTCCATTGTTTATTAACCAGAGTTAGAGGATATGAATGGGCTTGGCGCCAGGGGACTAATAGTACCAGCATTTTACTTGGCAGGCTCCGTAAGGAGAGGCAGACAGCAAAGGAACTAGAACAGATGCTAAAGCCATCATCATTTTTTTCATTTGTGCCTTTTGGGTCATTAACGTCCTTCTCCACCCTAAGACTAAAATTCCATTCACCGTTTTTGCTTGTGTTACCAGTGCTGTGAATTGAATCCACAGCCTTGTGCAATATGTGGGCTGGCACAACACTACATCCCCAACCTCCCACCCGTTTAAAAAAGTTTGACACAGCTCTCACTATGTTGTCCAATTAACCTCACACTTGAAATCCTCCTGCCCCAACCTCCTAAGTAGCTAGCATTAGAAAGATGTGCCACTATGCCTGACCCATAGCTTATTTTTTAAATTTTGTGTTATAAAACATTCAAATAAACAAATAGAGAGAGGATAGAAGACTTTTATGAATATCACACAGCTTTAAAAATTACTAATATTCTATGTTTTTGTTCCACCTTCTCCAGCGGATGATACTCCTAGGGAAGAGATTAAGACCACTGAGTTCTGTTGGGAGAACTTTCAGGTAGATTAAAGAGAGATCAGAGAAAGCTTCCCCCTGCATTTACTGTTTCTTAAATACAACCATCAGTTCAAAGTAGTATTCCAGAGCAGCATGTTTTGAATGTACCCAATTCCTTCACTTTTATGTTTCTGAGCCATGAAAATATTCTTCCTTTTTCTGGGTACATCGACCTGATCAAGAAGACTGAAAACAAACAAAGCTTTTCTGTAATGAGACAGGTGCTGTGCTAGGGCCTGTCTCTGAGGAGCAACCTGGGATTCACAAAGAAAGTTAGGATTGAGACTCAGATGCTGCCTTGATGATGATCAATTTTTATTTTCTCAAACCCTTTTATCTGTCAAAAACTTGCCAGTAGTCTACAGAATAAAGACACACAGAACTAGAAAGACTGACAAGGCGGTAAGACTATCCATGGAGATTTTGCAGAAGGTTAGTGTGAGGTTAACGTTGAACAAGTTGCTGCTGAGGGCTACACAAAGAACGCTCTTGCTGGCCATGGCAGCCCACGCCATGCCATGAGGTCCAAGGCATGCCTGAACTACATAGCAAAACTCTGTCTCAAGAACAAACAAACAAACAAACAAATCCTCTTGCATTCAGAGTTACAGTGATCCCAGTTTCCTCTGGGCCATATGCACATGGAAGTTTCCTCTGTCTTGCTCAGTGCTTCCTAGTTTGCCCTCCTCCTATGCTAAAGTGTTACAGCAGGTGGCAGACTTTCCCCGGGAGAGAAGGAAGAGCTCATGCAAAACTGGCTGTTTCCATAGCTTGTTTTTATAGCATTTTCTTGAAATATGTGTCAGGTACTTTACCTAGGATGTGAAGTAGAGCCTGGTCTTAACACAGAGGGTAAAGAAGCAGGAGAGTCTTGGGCCCTGGAAAAAGTGGCGTGGAAGGGAAGGTGGGGCATGGGCTTGCTTCCAGACCAGCCCCACAGCTGCTGGCTCTGAGGAGCTCAGTGGGCTCCCATGTGGGCATCTGGTCAAGTTCAGGAACCACCAGGCTCAGCAGGCAAAGGCGTCAGTTTAAGGCTCAGAAGTGGGGTCTGAGAAAGTGTCCTCAAGTCGTCGCAGAACTTCCCCAAAGAGATGGAGTGCGGCAGATCAAGAATTACCATGCTGAAAGCTGAGTACAGTGGTGCTATACAGGAGGTTGAAGCAAGAGGCTGAAGCAAGAGCTAGCCTTAGCAACTTGGCAACCAAGCAAGATCTGTCTCAAAATATAAAGGAAAAGGGAGGTGGCTCAGTGCAAAGATTCTGGGTTCAATCCCCAATACTGAAAAAACAAAACAAAACACACAATACCAGACCTTACTGAATATTGTGAGCAAAGGCGTTTGATAGCAAAAATACCCTTTTCACTCTAGTTCTGCAAAGTAGCCTTTCAAACTAATTTTAAAAAGTAAGTTACTTGCATACAAATTTGCAAAAGTGCTCAATGAAAAGTCAGATTTGGTGGAGAAGCTTGAGACTGGAAATATAACCAGTTTGTTTCTTTTTCTTAGTGGTAGAATTTTATAATCAAGAAAGTGCTATACAGAAAGCAATGTCATTTGAAACTCACTGTGAATTAGGAGGCAGTTATTGAAGTACTTATAGGACTTAAAGGAAATGCGGGTGATTAGACACAAAGAGGAAGACAGAAATCAAAGGAGTAGCTCTGACTATTGAAAACAGTGAGAATTAAATAAAATGTAAACTAAGATTTAATTCCTTGGTTGCACTAGTCACATTTCAAGAGCTCAATAGCTTATGTGATTTGTGGTGTATGGGACAGCACAGGTTACTATTTCTGTCATCAGTGACAGTTTTATTGAACAACACTGGACTGGAAAACTGAGGAGCATTGCTAAGTAAAAAGGTGAGTGGTTTAGAACAAACCCTTCCTGTAACACTAATTGTTATACTAACAGTTCCTAAGTGTAGCAAGGGCTTCAAATGGAGTTTCTCATAATCCTCTTGCAAAACCACAACTGCAATCCTGCTGCCACCATTTGTTGAAACCTTTTTACTTCAGGCCAAACACTAAATTCTATTGTGATAACTTATTGGTCTTTCCAAGAACCCGGTGAAATAAATATTGTTTCCATTTAACAGGAAGAAACCGTGGCAGACAAGGCTTTAGTAACTTATGCATGGTTACCTGGCTTGTAAGGAACATTGTGAAGTCAAGCTGACATCCTTTTAGAATGAAATAATTAGTGAAAAGGCAAGGAAAATACCTCACTCTATGTGAATAAAATTTGCTTTTAAGCCACTTTCCCCCAAGGCAGGTCCAACTCTTAGACTCTGTCACATATTGTCTTCCTAGCTAAAACAGGATTTATGCCAATTCCTTGGAGTAACAAGGACCCTCTGTCAACCAGGATATGAGCCACTTCCTTCCCCCAGAGCAGACTCTGCTTCTGCATAGGGGAAGTTGATTTCTCAGAAGCTTACCTTTGGACAAACAAGTCTATTTCTGTGAAAGTTTCAGAACAAAGTATCTTTGTTTAAAATGACTAAAAACATATATGGGAAAATAATGCTTTCTCTAGGTGGTGAGATTACAAAAAATTATCTTCCTGTTCATTTTGTGTTTCGCAACTTTTTGACATGAATATGTATAGTCAAGTTAAAAATTCAAAACCAGACATATCATATTTGGCTTTTGTTACTAGGCTTTCGGTAGTATAATACATTAATACTAATAGCTAATAAAGCATATTTTAAATTGAGTGCTAAATACTGTAAGCAGTACCAGGAGAAGTGTGAAAATTAATTATAAGGTTAAAAAGAACACTAAACAATGTCTAGGAAACAAGTACTTCTCTACAAAATGAAACTCAGTTATTTTGTGTTCCTGTATCATATCTTATATATGCTTCAAGACAAGATACATTCTGATAGTTATAAATGTCTCAATCATATAATTATATTAGTACCATATAGTCTCTAAGAACTAATAAATTTGGTGTGAGTGAAATAAAAAGAGAATCTTTCAATCTTCAGCATAGTTGATCTTCCCAGGTGAGACTCATTAAGTAGAAGAACTGTTACTGAGTAAGTTACAAATGTAAACAGGTGAACACACACACACAGACACACACACACACACAGATACACGTGCGGATTAGAACTGGTCAATAACTGTAAATGTTCTTTTTTTCTACAGAATTAGATTTTGTGATAGTTGTAGTTTAATAGTGTCTCTTTATCTACTCTTAAAAAGCTATGCACTTTGAAGTTTATATATGTTTTAAAATTAGTTTTAGAAATGATAGCCAGATGAAACAGTAGCCAAAAGTTTTTTTCAAATGTCTAAGAATCCTGAGTGAATACAGTTTATAGAATCTCTCATTTTAGTGGCCATAGAAAGGGATTTTTTAAACAAAAAAAAAGGTAACTGAGGGGAAGAATCAAACAATAATATAGCACCAAAGAATCAAGGATCCACTTCCCCTTCCCCAGTTCCCTTACCTCTCAGGCTTTCATTTAAAACCAGTTCCTGCTTAAAGAGTAATTAAAGGGAGGCAGTGATTGGCCTAAAACTAAGGCAAACAAAAGACGTGAATTCTTGGCAGTCATCTGCCTGGCAGACAGTGGGAGAAGAGACAGAACGAACTGAGAAGGGCAAGAGCCTCGCTCCACAGGTGGTGCGTGCAGCTGCAGGCACTGGGGTCGGAAGGGCCTTCTCAGAAACACAGAGGAATAGTCAGCTTTGTTTGCTCTAGATCCCTGCAAGGGGACAGACCTGGCAGCCTTAAAAAGGAAGAGTCCTGGAATCAAACCAGAATCCTTTGTTTCCTGTTTGGCTGAGAGCATTTTGAAACAAACAAATCCCTGAGATCAATTCACTTAAAGTTTTTAAATTTTTATTTATTTATTTACTTTTTGCAGTGCTGGGGATGAAAGCCAGGGCCTGCTAGGTAGGCATTCGCTCCTTGAGCTACCAAAATTTACATGTACACATGACCCCACAAGTTTTTATATGCATCTATTTATATATTATGTATATATATGAATAGGCATTTTATATGATGCCAAGTAATCCACTTTTGCCAACTACATTGTCTTTGCAAGTGACTTGGAGCTACCAGTTTGATTTTTTTCTTTGGCTTTTCAAAAATAATACTTCAAAGAATTTTTCTTTTCTCTTGATAGACATAGGGTTTCTAATGTGATACCACAACATGTTTATTCTTGCCTCACACTAACATTTTAGTTTCATAAGTAAGGTTATGTTTAGGCTTTGATTTATATAGTTCAATGTACTAGGGCATCCATAGATTTCTTTTATTTCTCCCTCTGTGTGAGTTTTCATGAATGTGTGCTTTGCTCAAGTGTTGTCTGAGACTCAGAAGTTCCTGCTAGATGAATAAAACTTGAGCTGTTGCTCACACAGCTGTTTACATGGACGACCTCAAAAAAAGAAGCATTGCATCTTATTTGTGGGTAGAAAAACTTCAAAAGAAAAAGATGGGTTTAGATCTTGTGTTACTTTCAGACTTTTAAGTACAAACACTTGAGTTAATCCCTCTTCGACAATACTGGTGTATGATCATCTATGTAAGAACTTAGTTTTAGTTTACACTATTTTGTTTAAGTTTGTACTATTCTTTTCTCCAGATCAAGTGGCCTTGATAGCAACTCTAACATTTAAATATGTACTTGGATACGGGTGTATCCCTGGGTTGTTTATTATATGGTGGTTTATGAATGTATATATTTAAGTTTTGAAATGCTTAATAGTTCTTATTCTGTTACTTTTTTACTATGCTGTTTTTAAGATCTATCCATGCTCTTTGATCTAGTTTATACCTTCTAACTGCTGCATAAGGTTCTATATTGCATTTATTTCTCTAGTGAAAGGCCTCTAGACTGCCTCTAACTCCCTTGAACTACCACCAACCATGTGATGGATAATATATATATATATATATATATATATATATATATATTCTCGTATGCTAGTGTAGAGGATTCTTGAGCCATAGTAATATGCATGTATACTGTACACACACACACACACACACACACAGCCTTGTTACCAAAGAGTCTCTTATATAGCTGTATCTAAATACAGTCTCACCACCAGCACATGGGGATTCTTGTGTCTCACATTTTTTGCTAAGACTGTTATGATTGCTCAACTTCCTAATTTTTGCAAATCTTTTGAGTATAAGGTGATATCTCAAATACTTTTAATTTGCACTCCTCTGTTTACTAGTAACATTCAACTTTTCTTCAACCTTTCTTAGGCATTTAGGTTTCTATTTCTGAGAAATGATTGTTCATACTTTTTGTCAATGTTTATGAGTTATCTGATTACAGGAACTCCTTACACATGCTAGGTGTAAATTCTTTGTCAGTTTGAGATATCTCCTAATTATTTTTTTCAGTCTATCCTCTATCTATATATCTATGGTGGTTTTCTTTAAGGTCTATTTATTTAGCAATACTGAAGATTGAACTCAGGGCCTTTGTCCTGAGCTATATCCCTAGCCCTTTTTACATGTTTAGCCAGAGCCTCACTAAGTTGCTAAATTGCCCACCCTGGACTTGAATTTACCACCTCCTTCCTCAACCTCCCAGAGCACTGGAATTACAGGCATGTGCCGCCATATTCAATCCAGAAATTCTTAATTTTGGTGCATTCAAATCCATCAAAATTTCATTTTTTGTGCTTTGAAGATAAAAAAATGATGACTAAGTTTATTTGAAAAGTGAGGGATGAGGGAGAAACTAGCTCTGCAGAGCACAGTTGAGCCAAACAAGAGAGGAAAAGAACAAAAATAAAAGTACACCCTGTGTCTGTACACACAGCATGGAGTGCCGTGGAGATCCATGATAGTGGGATCCTCGTGTGTCCCATTACTTTTTGCTATCCACATCTTGTGAAACTCCATGAGAAGTTCTACATATCACATCCTGAGAGGCAGTGCTGCGTGGATCCTGGGATTCCCACCACGCCTCTCTTCCCAGCCAGCCTAAGCCACGCCTATCTCCTATCTCATTTCCCCCTGAGAGACAGAATTTACTGTGATTTTTTATGGGGTGCTGAAGGAGTAGAAAGGTTTATTTTCTATAGCTTCTTCAAGCTGGAAGGGGCTTCAGGCTCTTCCTACTAGGAATTTCCAATTACCTTGCGGGGTGTTGTGGATCCCTAGTTATGTTGAAGAAAGAAACACTGGTCAGAAAATGATCAGAAAAGAGTGCCTGTTTGATGGGAGAAAGAAAATTTATGATCAGCCCAAGTGTGAAGAATAGGTCAGATTTATATAATTCCAGTAGAGAAAAATGTATGCTGGTGAGGTATGTTGATAAATCATCAAGAGTTATAGAATGTCAAGCTGGGGGCGCATGCCTGTAATTCCAGCACTTGGGAGGCTGAGGCTGATTTTGGATTGCTGAAAGTCTGAGGTCAGCCTGGGCTACATAGTGAGTTTCAAGGCCAGCCTGAACTGTATAATGAGACTCTTTCTCAAACAAACAAACAAAAAGTTAGAGGGCCTTAGCAAGATTCTGTTTACTTATCTGTAGTAGCACTGGAGTCTTGCTTTTTAAAGAGAAATCTAAAGTCTTCCAAAGGCTCTCAGGAGTAGCTTTTCCCTTTTGGGTGATCTTCCTTTTCAAATAGTTTAGGTGGGACTAGCTTTAATCTGGAAAGATAAACCCAATTATCTTTTTCTTCCCCCTTTACCTAGTGAATGTGTCAAGGATCACTGCAAAGTGGTGCTTCTATTTTGGTATTAACTGGTCAGCAGGTGTTACTTCTCTCCAAGTTTTCACAAGCACCTGGTCTCCAGAGCAGATGGTCGGTATTCCCCCAAAGCCAGGAGCTGGCTGGACTCTGTTCCTATGCATTTGCATAACCTGTTGTACTTGGCTCAGGTTGAGATATCATAATGCAATGGCAAGCAGAAACATGGAAAGAACACCAGAATTTGGAGGCAGATTTATTCATGACAATGGGTACTGATCAGGATCATTTCCAGACTATAAGACACCGATGTCTGGTGGTCTAGGTCTTATATGAGATAAACAAGCAGGAAGCACAAAGGCAGAATGGCTTTTCAGTTGGGGATTGGTTTATACAATGTGCGTCACAGTGACCAGCTATGCATCATAGTGACCAGCTGTTTCTGAGAGACACGAGCAACTGGAATTGGAACAGGTACTATCACCTGGGCACTAACAATCTGAAGTATACTGGCTGGGGTGGGGAGGGCCTTTTCTGCTACAGTAAAAGTCTTGTAGTATCAGGATCTACTATCATAACAGAGGATAAAAATGTACTTCTGTCTAATATCTCAAATGGGTTCAAATGTAGCCCAGTTTGCAGCATATTTCAAACCCTTGTGAGTGCTATTGGTAGCAGTTGCAGACAAGACTCTTGACAAAAATTTCCTCAGCTTGCTTTAGACGGGGTTGGCACTCTGTACCTTTTCAGAAGATTGAGGCTGCAAATGGAATAACCTTTGAGTTATTTGAAATGTAAAAGAAGGTCCATTGTCAATTGAGAGAGACTTGGGTTGTCCAAATCTCAGGATGATTTCTTCAAGAAGCTTTTTGACTGTAGGGAGCCGTTGAAGCCGAAAAATGATCACAAGTGCAGGGCTGGGGCTTGGACATCCCAAGAACAAAGAGTGCCTGGAGCAAGCCACTTGAAGAAGCTGCTTCAGCCCAGAGAGACACCAAGCCCCTAGACAATCCAAGCAATAGGTTGCTAGGCAAAAGGGTACCACATAACATTGTGTTGCTAAATGTATAAATAAATGCCCCTAGGTTGATGGGGCAGTTCCTTTCATCTCATCTGGAAGTAAGGGCTCCATCTGACCCCAGCTTTTTTCTCTTCTTTATTTTCTCATTCTTTTACAGTCCTTCACTCCAAGAACCGCAAAAGCTGCATGGGTTGTGGCACTTGACTACCTTTGTAGCTTTTTCTGAATGGGTAGGAAAGGCTTCATTCCAGCCTGTGAAGGTGTCAATTACAACTAACATCTGTTTAAATTTTCCACATGGTGGCATATGGGTAAAGTTTAATTGTTAATTGTGATAAAGTGAGTAGGCTCATAGAGGGCACAGAGGAAAAATCTAGCTGTGTTTAATAACTGATTAACAGAAACCTTTCACTTAGATCCAACTTCCAGGGAAGGAGAAACATTAATGAGACAACATTTAATTTGTCACACAGCCCCAGATATCCAGATAAACCACAAAAACTTCCGATGGGGCCACAGATACCTGTGACCCAAATGCTGACCACAGCTTTTCCTGTGTTCAACAGTTGGGACCCAGATGAGACACAAAGTAAAAAAATCTAAGATTATGATCATTGTAGTTGGTAATGATTTAAACCCACCCAGGTCAACTAATGAAAAACTCACAATTTCTTTCTCTTTTCAAAGTATATCTGCATAGCTCCTAGCCTTTTGTAGGATTTTTTGCTTTCATCTGAAGTATAGCAAGTGGCCAAGATGAACTGAACATCACACCATAAGTCAAAAGCTAGTCAAAGTTCAGAGCCCATCTGCAAGCTTATTAGGATCTTCTGACACTTGGTCTCATCTCTTTGCAATGCTGGACAACTGCAACTGAAAAAGGGACCTGGACCCGAGTGTACCCTTCCTCCCTGAGACTTCTCTTAAGAGCAGGATAAGTCGTGAATTAGAGCAGTAGTAAGCACCACTTTGGGTTTGACCGATGGGACTTAAAGCTGTCTGAATAGCGTGTTGAGGGAGGGGGCTGAGGAATGGTAGGTTTCTCGGAGGCACTAGGCTCCATGGAGTCCCCTGATCACTTGGAGAGGATAGACATGATTTATTGGTCTGGGAATTAAAAGGAGGAGGTCAAGAGGATGTTCCACTGTGGTTATCTTCCCTAAAAGATTAGTGAGACTGAGATCTCCTTGAGAGACAAGAGGGCAGTGATCTCAGAACAGGGTCATTCAGGGCATCTTTCTTCTCCTCAGATCCCACACAAAGTAGTGTGGTCCCTGAACATTCCCTTTGCTAAAGAGTCACAAAAGCCTGAACATGAAGCATTTTACTCCACCTTTTATGTTCCAAGAAAAAACACTGTAACTGTTAAAAGTCTCATGGTTTGAGGTACCATCTCATACCCATCTTTTGCCATGTGCCAGTTCATATTGGACCTAGACTATATTGCAATAGTAGATAAGTTGTTCTTATTTTAGCTGTTCTTATTTTGTCAGGATCAAATATTTCCCACTCATCATGGATACAGTCTAGTGGTGAAGTTGGTGGAATCTGTGTGGCGGTGAGGTCCAAGTGGATTTCTATCTGCTTGCCTTGGGCCCTATATAGAGAAGGAGACAGATCTAGACTCATTAAGCTGGTATCCTATACAGAAGAAGACCCGTGACACCCTTACACAGATTGGACAGATGTCTGTGTACCTCTTGTGACACCCTTACACAGATTGGACAGATGTCTGTGTCTGAACCTTGGGGTGACATTAGTACTGAGAACACAGAAGCACAGAAGAAAGTTCCCTGAGAGCTTTTATCTCCATCCTGGGACCTGTTAACTCATGAGGAAGAAAGGGATCCAAAGCCATTTGTTAAGACTTACCTAGTCCTTTAACTATTGTGTAGTAAGTGCGACCTTTCCCAAGCCATATTCCCTTAACCTCCCTGTTGAACCAAATGGTTCTTTCTTTAAACCACGTGGGGTAAACATTTCTTGCATTTACTGTGACAGAAAAAGGACTAAGAATGGGGATGGTTCTGCTTTTACATATTTACAGTCACATAGGTTTTAAGTGTTAAATGCTACTTTGTCCAGGAAGTTAGGAATAGGTCTTTAACTTATCTGCTCAGGCCCTGTGCATCTCTGGTTGGCCCCTCCCAGTGCTTGCAGGTCCTCATCCTTGTGCCATTTATCATCAGTGAGGCACACCACATTAGCACAACTCTGTTTCACTGGCTCTCAGTTCTGGCCAAAAGCCTTGGATGTAAGCTGGAAAAGTTTTTTTCTTGCACCTGCACTGTTGCCCCTCCAAGCCATGGTAAGATGCTCATGCCCCATGGGGACAGGCTTCCAGCATTGCCTCCAGGATGTTGGGGATAGGCCTCAGGCACAATTAGATGCACCTGTTCCTCCCCTAGCCCCACTTGAGTTCTTAGAGGGATACCATACAATTTTCTTTTCCATGTAGGAAGAAGTTAAACGGTTCCTCTCTCTTGTTCTCCGCAAGCCCACATGCTCTTGAAAATCACAGGCTTAGCTTGCAAGGCCAGTTACTCAAAAAAAGGAAACAAGAGATAAGGAAAAAGATGGCAACCAGTGACACAAACCCATACAAGATAGTGGCTGGCCATGTGGCAAGGGAAGGAAAAATGGAATTAACTACTGAGGAGAAAAATCTGCAAACTATGTGAAAGGTAGAATGGGAGTAGTTACTACTCCTAGGCCAATATTACTAAAAAAAATTTTTTTTTTCATTCTTACTCTTCTAAGGGGACTTTTTAGGCATTTTCTCCTTATCATCATACCTCACTGCAGAAACTTGAGTACTACAGAAACCGCGTATTTGTTTGTGTACTGTGACCCTTTGGAGGAATAACCTAAGGTTACTTCACACATTTTCCTAACCAACAACCAATCTCACAAGACTGCTTGCCCTATGGCTAAGGCTTTGTATACAAGGAAGGAACAAATGTGAAGATTCCCCTCTCTGCCCTGTTGCCAGAGTGATAAGATTTTAGGCATATAATAAATGTCCACTAAATACTAGTTGTTACTATCAGGATTATCATGAGATTCGGAGTGCATGTAGCTGTTACCACCACCACCTTGCTGCTGTGTACCTCATGAGAAAAAAAAAAAAGCACCCGGAATAGGGCAGAGATCACTGTCCTCCTGAACTCACTACTTAGCGCCCTGAAGGCTACAAAGGAGAAATGTTATAGGACTCAATTCTACATCACAAAGCAAAGCAGTGAAGACATGGACCTGGAGTTGAGAATAAGCAAATCCACAACTGGACCGTGCATGAAAAGAAACTCTTTTTAATTAGTTTTGTTACTTCAGTCCTGGCTAGTAAAGAGTGTATGGTGCCAAGGTTTTGCACCTTGTGGTATGTACACATCCAAACATTCAGGAATTTGTAAAAATTCAGGGCATATGGTCAGTCAAGAAAATTATTATATGTTGTCATTTAGGTATGAAGTTTATACCTTTGACTCACTACCAGTAAGACTTACATTTCAAGACTGACTGATTGTTGATTTTTGTGGTGCTGTTGATTAGACCCAGGGCCTCAGACTAGCTAGGCAAGAGCTCTACCATCAACCTACACCTCTAGCCCTGAGTGATTTTCTTAAAAATAAAAAGAAATGTTTGATTTGCTTAAATGCTACTTTCAAAACTATTTGGCCAGGGAATGTGCTCACCGGTTGATATAAGTCTTTGACAGTAACTGTTTTTAGTGTAATTCATTGGACATTTTGATTTATCAACGAGCCTATTATGATACTGGCAAGTAAATAAATTCTTCAGGACTTGATTATTCTTGGGTGAACAGATAAAATTGAATTTCTGAGCCACAAAACTAAGGACAAAACACCAGAGAAGGGTAATAATTCATGGCAACAACCTGGCCATGTGAAATCTGAAAATATTGTTGCTTACCAGATGCTATATATAGCACCAAACAATAATGTCTATAGTTTAGAGACTGAGAAAATGTCTTCAAACTTGCTTTAAATTTGCTGTAGTTCTAACTTCTTTTCTAGGCTACATGTCCTATAGATTTCTTGATTCCTACTTCAAGTTTTGATTTGAGTGTGACATGGCTTGTTAACACAAGCTTTCAGAGGTTCAGTATCATCGCCTGTAGAGTTGAAAGTTGGAAAATATTAAGTAATGTGTTGAATAAACACAATTTTCTGACCTAATCAAAATATATTTTTATTTTTGTTTCTTTTGTTCATATATATAATATGAACAATATATATATTATATATATTATATATATATACAACCTTCTCACCTCCATTATGAAAATTCTAGCAAATCGTTAAAATGTCCCGCCACTTTGAAGTCATAGACTGTAACTTTCAGTTATAAGTAGTCTCAGTGCAGAAATTCCTTGTCTGATTCCAATCTGATTTTGAGAATACATCTTGCCCACTCCTCCAACCCAGAGAAGCTGCTCTCTGAAACCTTGCAGTGAGAAGGGGAGGGATGCAGATGGCTCTTCCTTGGCCCTTAAGTGAATGAGGATAACATTCTGGAGATCTTTCACTTGTTCTTCCAGATGCATCTTCCAGATGCTCTCCTTTTCACCTTCCTCTCTGCCCTGGGAGTCTGAACCACATGAATGTACTCCCTTTCCCTGGCATTCCCAGATGAAATTGGCTAATGGCAGGGAGAGAGCAATGGGGAATCAATGGCAGAAGATTAGAGGAAAAAGACCAGAAGGCCAAGATCACGGTTTTATTTCCTTGGCTTTTTGCTAGTGAGATTGTTTTTGGCAGGCTGTGTCTAGTAAAGGTTACTGATCCTCTCAAGTAGGTCTGCTACAAATGACACTCACTTTCTGGGTTCTGATAGTCACTTCCTTAGGTCCCAAGTGTATCAACCACTCTGCTGCTTCTGAGGCCTAGTTCCTAGACCAGCCTTTGTGTTTTATTCTACCCACCAATTTTCGTAAATAGTATCCTCCTTTGAAAACAACCTCTCCAGCTGGAGGTGTGGTAAAATGTGTATTTAGCATGTGAAAGACCCTGGGTTCAATCCCTAGCAACAAAAGGAAAGGAGAAAGGGAGGAAGTGAGGGAAGGAGAGAGGGAAAGATCTCAAATTATCCTAATTTAAGTGTGCCATCTGTTTCTTATTGGGACCTCAAATGGAAAAAAATCAATCAAAATTCATATAGCATAGCAACACTTGAAGTTTTTTTAAAAATCTATTTTCTCAGATAAAGTAACTCCCACCACAAAACTTACTCAAAGTAATTTGTCCTATAACATTATCCAGAATGACTCAACAGCTACTGTATTGCATTTTACCAATTCCACTTTAGGCTGGTGTTTGTGCATCTATTCAGCACTTTCTAGTGTACCAATTACTTAAATTCTTAAAGCATTTACCAAGGAAAGTTTAGTTTTTATCTAAGAAACACTGAAAAATTGCCAGTGATTCTTTTATAGAGGGCCTGAAAAAATTATTAACTTGCATCTCTTTTAACCACTTGTCTCTAATCAGCTCTGCCTCCTCAGCTACATTTAAAATGAAAGAAATCAAGTAAACAGCTTTCAGCAATCAGGAGACCCTAAAATAGCAGGCTACTCTGTAGCAGAGTAAGCTCACACCAACACACACATGCAAATCATTCAAATTTTGTACCTGGCAAGTAAAGTTAACATTTATACTTTGATCTGACTTGATTATTTGCCCCCCCACAAAAGCAAACAAACCAAAAAACAAAACAGAACAAAATCCCTGCTTTTCAGTAGCATAATTATAGATGCTAATTCTGTCTTGCAGCCAAGTTTCTCACTGGAAGGCCACATTAATCTTATGATTTCTTTACACAGAAATTAATATTTCTTTTTTTGCTTTAATATCTACATTGTTAATCATTTCTTTTTAAAAAATTTTTTTATTTAAAGAGGAAAAACATGTAAAGGGTAGAGATAATACAGAATTTCAAAAAAAAGATAAACAGTAAGAAATCACTAGTTGATAAAATACATATTGTCCTCTTAAAAATAGTTGTTCAAGTTACAAAGTTAAAGCATACAAAGTAGATATTCAAACAGTGAGACTGTAAACAGCTACGCATGCATGAGTCTCTACATGTATTTCTATCATTTCTGTATTAGAGAGAAAAACAAAACCTAGCAAGACAAAACAAAACAAACTCCTATAAAAACATGAAACCAAAAAGTCGTATAAAACCACAGTACAAGGTGATCTACATTGATTGCTCTGTTGTCTCTTATTATCTTCAATAGAATTGTCTGTATCATCAGGCATAATTGAATATAGCAGTATAATTGAATATAGCAGTACATAACAATATTAGTAAAAAAAAAAAAACATTGTAGACAGTATAAAACTTCAAAGGCAGGTAATAATCAAACCAGAGTGGATATTCTAGTGAATCTTGTCATCTTCAGTGCAGTTGCCTATACTCTCAGCCTTGATACTATCAATCGTAACAGTTTTGAATAAAATCTATCAATAAAAAACAGCAATCTAACAAACCAGGTTTTTCTTAACAATGAAAAAATGGTATCCACTATTACTTACAGAGTTAAAAAAAATATTGTTTTCAACTGGGGATGTAGCATAGCAGTAGAGTGAATTTCTAGCACACAAGGTCCTGGGTTCGATCCCCAAAACCTTAAAAAGAAAAAAAAAAAGTCTTTCTTTCTTTCTCTCTCTGGGTGAAATTAGTAGTTTTAGTCCATACGTATTTACTGAGTGTTTCCTATGTATAAAGGCAAAAATAGTGTTGAAGAAGACAAACCAAATCCCTATCCAGGGTGGTTGCATTCCAAATAAAGCCGGGTTCGCTAATAAACATGTAAACAAACAAAAACTGCAATTTCAGAAACTAATGGCTTATGAAGAAAATGAAAAAGGATGATATGGTCAGTGGTACCTGGGGTCTGGTATGCTAATTGGTGACATCCTAGTTGAGTGAGATCTAAAGGTTCAGAAAGACACAGCAGTGTGACAACTCGGGGAAGACCTGTTTGCAAAGAAATAGTAAATACAGCCGTGTGTTATAGAACGAACCGGATGTGTGTGAGAACAGAAAAATGGGCATCAATGTTGCCAATGCAGAGAAGAGGAAAAACTTGGGAGGAGAAGAGGAAATGAGACTGAAAAAAGCCAGGGGGAGAGAGGCAGAGCCAGATCACAAAATGATGAAAAGGTACTGAAGGATGTAAAACAAGGAAGCTGGGAAGTAATAGGATCTGATTTATATTTTAAAAAGCTAACTCAGGTTATTTTGTGGAAAATTGTAGGAGGTCAGAGGAAGAATTGGAGATGCCAGAGAGGAGACAGTGGCAGGAGTCCAGGTGACAGATGCTGGTGGTGTGGCCTAGGGTTTCAGCAACAAGGCTATTTATTGATGGACCCTGCAATGCCTTTGTAAAAATTACAAAAAGTCTTCCTTTCCTTTAGTGGTCCTAAATAGCCAGCAGATTACAGGCAGGATGGGAAGAAAAGAAGGAAATTAAGCAGGGTGGAGAGTGGTAGTGTCTTTGGGTCAGTTTTGATCCTATTCATCTTGAGGAGCATGAAATTTTCACACGCATTATGTGTGCATTAGCACTAGCACATGAAAACTCAAACTCATTTACCTTGCTGACGATGGCTTTCCTTCAGCCGGCACCGGAAATATTATGCTGATGTCATGGAGATAGCACTTGTGAGATACTAAACCACTGTATTTGCCTTCCCTGTAAACTCTAGTCCCCATTGTTCCCCTACCCATTGAGTCAATGACACATATTGAGTCATGGAGAGAAAAAAACCCAGTCAACAAAGACCAAGTGATCACTTAGTTCAAAGTTTTGGAATAGGATTTTTAAAAAATTCTTAACAAGATGGTAGTTTGAAATCAAGTGATTTTGATTAGCAAAATCCAGTCTTTACTGAAAGAAAAAAATGTAAGTGTGAGCATTAGTGAGGCAGTGCTTAGAGGACTGCCCTGAGTAGATTACAGATAGAGTTGAAAACACAGGATATGATGTCAGAGGCATTTCCCTGTGACTGGAGAGGAAGATGTAAGTTGAAGCAACATGCAGGAAGTTGGGCTATTCAGAGAGTATGAGCAGAGGGTTGACACAGAAGATGTGTGCACCCACTTTCCACTTGGAATTGAGGAATTACAGAGAAGTGGAAATGTTGTGATTAGGCATTAATAGGGCTTCTGATGGTGCATCCATTCCTGGGGACCTGTGCATGGTCTGAGAATATTCAGTAAGAGGATGGTAGAAGCTCAGAGGATGAATAGACTGGAAGAGGCCTATTTGTGGGTCCAGAAAGTGCACTTTACCACTGAGGGTTATGCCAGAACTGTGACTGTCAGTAGCTGAGGTTAGTGTAGGCCCATGAGCTAAAGAGAACAATTTCTTCACCCAGGAAGAAAAGAGGGCCTAGAGAATGGCAGATAGATTTCCCTGCACTTGGATAACACATTGGGGAAAAGAAAAAGAAGAGAATCCTAGGGTGAGGGTGTAACTGTAAAAACACAAGTGTTTTCCCAAGGGAGAATTTTCCCAGTTTATAAAAAGACTATATGATATTGTTTATTGGCAAGATCAAGCATTTCCACTTGCATCAGGAATGGGGACTTTCCAGAAAGAAGTCATTATAGATAAGAAAATTACCATTTTTTGAGTGTATTTAATTTTTAGTGAATACATTTAATCCCACTATATTAGGAAGGTCTATATTGTCACCAGATGAAGATAACTCAGCTTGTTGTTGTATACCTGTAATGAGGAGGAGAGGAAAGGACTGAATAAAGTCACTGAGTCTGCCGCTCGCAGTTGCCTCTCGGAAGGGTAATGAGGACAGAAAAAAAAAAAGAAAAATACTTTCCACTGTATACTTTCTGTACCTATTTAGTATTTCTTTCACATTAATTATTCAAAAAACAAAATTACATTAAATACTTTTTGACTCACAAGAATCTTCAAGTCACTTCTCCTTAGTGTAGCTCTCGGTTACTCCCTTCATCTGTGGTTTTTTGGTTTTGTTTTATTTCATTTTGTTTTGCTTTGCTTTTTGTCTTTTTGAGACAGAGTTGCACTATGCAGTTCAGGCTGGCTTCAAACTCACAGCGATCCTCTGCCTCAGTCTCCTAAGTGCTGTGATTACAGGTGTGCACCCCCACACCCGGCATCATATGAATTTTTTTTTTTTTTTTTGTACTGGGAATCAGGACCTTGTGCTTGCCGGGCAGGTGCTGTGCCACTGAGCTGTGTTACTGGCCCAATTATTTTTTTGTGCCAGGAATCAAACTCATGACCTCACACTTTTGTGCCACTTCATCTGTGTTGATGTTGATCTATAAGCTATCTGTCTTGTCTCTCCAACTAGCCCACAACCTATCTGTGCTCTGTATTCCAAACACAGACCCATAATCTTGTAGGTGGACAATTCTCTCTACAGGAGGTGACAATCATTCTGACCCAGTAATTTCTGCCTGATATCCTGGATTGAAGCCTGGGAAGAACTGACAGAGGATATTTGTCCCCACTCTATGTGTGCCATCCCTTTGGCATCACATAGCAATGGGGGAGGTAGTGGAAAGAACTTGAGTCCTGGAGTCAAACATGATAAGGTTTACCTCTGCCAGCTACTAGCTTTAGGTCCTTGGGTGAATTTCAAGTTTCTTTCTTAACACACTGAAATAATATTAAATTCACTGAGTTATCCTAGAACAATGCTAGAACTGTTCTGATTACTTTTAACCCCCAGTCCAAGAGAATGAATTAATTTTTGTAAACTCTTGCATCAGGAAAAACTCAGCATATGTCTTTTCCCTTTTTTCTCAGTCTCTAGCCAAGATATAAGCCCTTTTATTCATCTATCATATCTCTTACTCTCATTTACATCCTTCCTTATATGTGTTTCACTCCTGACTCAGCATCCTTTAGTTCCTTCTGTTATTAATTAGTGTGTTTTCATTTGGAGGTAACAGAAAACCCAAGTCTAACTGGTTTAAACATTAATGGGATTTATTGGTTCAAGTAACTCAAGATTTAGCAGTGACAAGGGTCTTGGAGTTGGTTGTAGTTCAAACTTACTAAGGACCTTGTATTTTTGTTTCTCCATTCTATGACCTAAGCGTTAGCTTTATTTTGGGATTGGCTCCACTCGTGGTTCTATAGGATAGATGTCATCAGCAAATAAGCCTATGTGTTTCTTCTTTATACTCAGAAGTACTGAGGAGTCTTCAAACTTCAAACAAAAGCCTGGTCTTTTATTAATTGGAACATCCTGAACCAATCATGATGACCAGCAGAATGACATATAGTAATTCCTTTAGCTCTGAACTGAATTGTCCACACTTTAGCCAATCCAAGTAGCCAGGGAGTTGAGATCACCAAGATTAATTTGGATCACTGATTCTTACCTGGGAATGGTATCACCTTTTTGGGAGTATAGTATCACCTAACAGATAATTCTAAGGAATGCATCATTAGGTGGTTTCATCAATATGGGAACATCATAGAAGGTACTGACACAAACCTAGAGGGTTGTATTAGTCAGCTTTCCATCACTATAATGAAATATTCTAGACAATTTATAAAGAAAAAATGCTTATTTTGGCTCACAGTTTTGAAGGCAAGTGGGCATAATACTTTGGGCATTTGGCAGGGTGGCACAACATGGTGGGAATGCATGGAGGTTATATCATAAAACAGAAGATGGGAGAGAAAGAGCTTGGGGTCCCACAGTCCCTTTTAAGGCTGCACCCCAGTGAGCTAAGGACTTCCCACTGGGCCCCAGCTTCTAAAGGTCCACAGACTTCCCCAAAGCATCCAGCCATAGTAGTGATATAATCAATTACACATGTAGGCTATATGGTATGTCCATTATCACATACACAGCATGCCATTGACTGAAATAGCCTCAGGTGGCACATGATAGTATTTGTATATTGCTATGTTATGACTGGAAGTGACAATGATATTCAGGTGGCAGTGATGGGGAGACTAGGAACATCACCTGCTTTAATACACAGGATGGTCATATGCAGGGAAGAATTGGCCTGCTCAAAATGCCAATAGTATCCCTGTGAAGAAGCACTGGTTTAGATCACGTTCAAGTACAAAAGTCACACTGGAAGGAGGCTGATGCAGAAGGATCACAAATTTGAGGCCAGCCTTGATTAGACAGTGACACCTTGGCTCCAAGCTTGAAATTTCCACTACTTGAACATCAAAGTTTGAAAAATTCTGCTCAGTGTTTATGATTTTGCTCAATAGTCCAACCAGAAATCCAACTGGAAAAAACCTGTACAGACTCGTCTGCAACACCAAAGTGTGACGCTTCAGTCTAAGCTCTTCTCTTGCCCAGACAACAGAGAGTCCTTGTGTTAGTGTGTTGAAGCATTCATCATTGTGTTAGTTTTTATTTTATTTTTTGCATTTTATTTGCATAAAATATTTAACTATGGTTCCAAAGAAAGTGATACCAATAAATCTAAGAAGAAATGAAACAAAGAGGAAAACTGAGAATCACAATAAATTTAAAGAAGGAAATCACAGTGAAGTTTGTTAAAGTCCTGGAAAAATAAATTTATAAGTGTAAGCTTTGGATCTTGGAACCAATGATTTGCATTTCCATTATTTTTTATAGGAAAAATATGTTCAGTTCTCAAACTTTGCAGTATTTGAACATGAATTTGTAACAAACTGAATTTGATAACTGAGGTATCACTGTATAGGGATAACACTATACAAACAAAACAAAAACAAAAGTCATACTGGGGTAGGTTGAACAAAAATCTCTAGGTTGCTCTGTTCCTTTCTGTTATTGGCTCCCTTTGTCTTTTCCTTAAAATCCCAACTCAGACTATTCTGTTGTTATTGTAACCACACTTTTGACCATAGTTTTCTTCTTAGCCCTATTTGGTCACATTGACCCAGCTAAACTCTACTGTGATGGTGATTCTTGGTATCTCCCAGATTCCCCTGAAAACAGGCTCAAAAATTTAACTGAGTACAGAGCCATTTATATTAAAGTGTTTGTCAGCCTCCTTTGTGACTAGATGTACTAAGGGACTAATTTCTGGTCAAAGGATTTAAGTAGAAACAGTATATGCTTTTTTTCTTGGTACTTCTCCAGGTGGTTGAAGTTCAAACAAAAATGGATGGGGTTGAAGAAATCATATTGAGTCACAATGTGGAAACCAAATACTGAGGATGGCAAAGACAGGACTAGAAATTCTGCATTCCTGATACCATGAAGCTGTGTTCAAAGTATTATTCATCTAATTGATTTTTCTGTGAGAGTAATCAGCTTTCATGTTTAAGCAACTGTTACCTGGACTTTTCTATCATTTACAGGCAAACATGACCAATTCTAATATATTAGACCAATCTAACTCCCCTGTCCTATATTGGAGGTGTGTAAATACTGATGGTCAAAGCATATGACTAAGCACATTAGTGCCTCTAATTAGTAAATTTTCCAGCACCAACTGAGCCCTCCGTGCTGTCCCGCAGTCTTTGCAGTTCTCTTCAGGAGTCACTTCAAGTCTTCATGTTTTTCGAACCTCACTCTTCTTTACCACCTTCCCTCTAATTATCTAAGAAAGAAGAGATAAACCATGCCCACTTCCAAGATCTGTATCTCCACTTGAATCCCCACTTCCCTTTTTAAATTTTTTATTAAGCAGTACTGGGGATTAAATCCAAGAATGCTCTCCCTTTGGGCCACATCCCTAAGACCTTTTTATTTTTACTTGCTAAATTGACCAGTCTGGCTTCAAACTTGCAATCCTTCTGCGTCAGCCTCTGAAATAGCTGGGAGGTATGTACCACCATGCCCTGCCCTGCCTGTTTTGGTTTTTCACTTCTTCCAGTTACAGTGAAATTAGCTGCCTGAATTAATGCTGTGTAGCCTTTCTTCTCCCTCTTACTCAGGACTGCCCTCTATTCATGATCTTCCTCCTCTGGGCTCCTACCTTTTAGTTTTCAAACATCCTCAAGTAGTTCTCACTTGCAAAACAAAGAAGAAAGTAAATTTTCTCCTTAAACCTTGCATCCTCTTCAAGTTTTTCCTTCTTCCTTCCCTTTCTTCACCGTTTCTCACTCCTTTTCTTTCCCACCATAGTCACACTGCTTGATTTTGCTGAGTCTATTTCATTCACATGGATCATCTCAAAACCTCTGCAATATTCTGCTGATCAAAGTACCAAAATATATTTATCTATCTATTTATTTATTTTTGGTAGCTATCTCCAGTGGACATTCCTATCCTTAGCTTACTTTATTCCTCAGTAATGTGGTATTGGATACCACTTCTCTCTTTTCTGCCTTAATGTCATTGATCTTTTCTAGTTTTCTTTTTCCCTTTGACATTTCTTTCTCTGTCTTTGTTATGGATTTCTCTTTTTCACCTACTCCTTAAAATGTTAATCTCAGTCTCTCTAGCTTATGACTTTCTAGGAATCTGACTCACTTTAGGACCTTATGTTGATTTTCTCCAAATCTGTTTCTACGGTAGATATCATTTAAGGTCTTTAGACTCATATTCAACTGAAAATGCATATGGATATCTTAGAGTGATCCCTAGCTATATTCTTCTTATTCCCCTTGCCTATAAATCAATCACCTAGTTGCCAAAGGCAGAGTCATAGCTCTTTTACCCAATCAACCATAATCTCCTGCCTCCTTTACTCTTAAATAGGTTAAAATGTTTCAGATCCAGCCACTTTCCATTTCCACAGCTGTTTCTCTTTGCAGACCTCCACCCCCATTGTCTCTTACTTAGGTTATTCCACTGTTGTCTCTCTGCCTCTAGTGATCTTGGACACTGATTTTCCACAACGTAACCAGAGTGATCTTGCAGATATGGAGATCCGATCCTGTCATTCCTGATCCCCATGGTCCTTAGGATAAAGCTCCACATCCTGACATGGCTAACAAAACCACTGTGATATCTTTTTCCTGAATCTTTGATTTTTTTTTCTTTCGCTATTCCTTTCCCTTTACTCTTCACTTAGCTAAGTTCAACTTCAGTTTCTCAAATACATGCCATTCTCTATTAGTGCTGAGACTCTCCAGGAGCTGATTATTGTCTTCTGCTGGGAACCCTCAACCTACAACTCCCTCCTGCCGCCGCCTCTATCATGGCTACCTCCCTCTTCCTTTAGGTCCCTGGCCCACAGCTCTTCTAGCTAAAGCCTTCTCTGACCTCTCGTGCCCCTTCTATGTGCTCTCAAAGGATTGTTTACATCCCAGCACTTGCCACACCATATTGTGATTGCTTATTTACTTTCTACAAGACTTTCAGCAATGTGAGAGTAGAAACCATGACTATTTTTAAAAACCTTAATTTATATCTCAGGTGCTTCTCACTTAGTTTTCTATATTTTTATTGAATAAATGAATCCAAAGTAGGCTTTTGGTATCTGATACATACTTCCCTCTCTTAACAGATAAACATTTCTGACTAGCCAGGCAATTAAAAGATAATGTAACAACCACTCTCACCTTGAGTGAAAGACTCCCTCTCTCCAGATAGCTTTAATGTTTTTCTTAAACCCTAATTTAAAAAGAATACTGTAAATTTTTATATTCATGAAGAAGAAAAGATCAAATTAAAACTAACTCTTGCTTTCCAGCATATGTTGCCAATAGGTCTCCTTGTTTGAGGTTTTCTCAAGAATCTCAAGGATAAAGAGAAAGCTTTGGCATGATTAGTAGCAAACACTCATTACTTTTCTACTGTACTCAAAAGTGGAGTTCCTCTCACCTGTCCTGTGATGTCAGGGTTGGTAGAAAATTAAAAAAATAGCTCTTCAATACACGAATGACAGAGTCCAGTTTTAAGCTGCTCAAATATTCAATAAATATTTAACTGCAGACTGGCTGAATGCAAGACATCCTTTTACTTTCTATAACCTACTTAAGTTTATCAATAATCAAATCTTTGTTTCTTGTAAAGTTATTCTCTTACACAGGCTTCCTTTCAAGAGAGGGAGACCATTCCTTTATTGCCAAAGGCCTACTAAGCTGTAAGAAGCAGAAAAAAATCAGACTGTTTCAGTCCCAGCATACAAGTCCAAATCACATTACTAACACTGCGAAAGAATTTTGCTCTGAGCTGTTTGTCTAATCAAATCTATCACGATGTATTGCACTACCCATACTCTTATGATTCTAGTATAGATTAGCTCTTGGCACATATTGTGGGGTTGTTGGTCATAGAATAGAAGAAATAGGATCAAAGATTAATTAATAGCCAACTGTACTAGCCGATCTGGAATTCCATAAAAACATAGCATTATCTTGTTTGCACCCAAAATAAGGTTAGTTGGCATAAACACATCGGCAGAAAACAAAAGGCAAGTGCTAGCACTTCAGGAATGCCGTTAGTTGGAGATGAACTATGAAAACAGAAGCACAATAAAAGAATCCATAAGAGTCAATGTGTAATTTTTATCCAAGATGAGTTATCCCTGTGTTTAATTATACCTTGTTCTGCAAATAAAGCCTTGTGTCACTTTTACACATAAAGAAATTTTAGAGAAACAAAGTAACAAAATATATTTTCTGGAAATGTTATTCAATGAGGCATGAACTTCTAGTTTCTGTTTAAACCTACTGGGTCCTGAGGTTAAATGGTGTGCTTACAAAACAGACCAAGCCTATTTGGAAATCCAGTTTGACAGTTTTGAATTACCCAACGTGTAAATTAATGCAATATTCTCATAGAGAAAAATTGCATATTTCTGTATGTTATATCAATTCCCTTGTTCATGGTACTCCCATTTTATAGTACACTTCACTGGGAAGCAGGTTCAAACTTAATTGTAATGAAGGCATGCACAAAAAAGTGCATCAATTACTTTTCTTTGAATTACAACAAAATATTTTTGCAGATCAAAATACTTTCAAATTGGTGTCACAGCTCAACATATGATTAAGTTTCAATACAAGCTAATAGAAACAGATTCTTGGAATCTGTTAAGAGAATCTGCTATGTTGGTTCATTGCTATGGATTCTGTTCTCCTAACTAAACACCCAAACTATACTTTCAAAAGTATTTCGACTGCAAATTATTTTGGTTGTCCTTTCCATTAGCTATTGAGTGATTAGAAAGGTCCATAGAATGAAGATATTATCTTAATTCATTTAACATATTCTGACTTTATTTCAAAGAAGCTACTGAGCTAATCAAACGAAGAGGCCAAACAAGTCTAATTCCATACAAAGACCAGCGCCAGAGACCTAAAGAACTAAGATGATGAAGAACCAGAATTCATTCATTGATGTCAAAAGCATTGGGGGGGGGAAATATATATATATATATTTATATAAAACATATTTTATATATATATTATATGTGTATATTTTATTTTTTTCCCATAGGATTACAGGTAATAAGGTTCATGACCATAGGTACAGCCAAGGAGCTAAAAGTAATATATTACAAAGTTACATAGAATGCTGGCTTTAGTAAAACTACATCCTTTCTGAAGACTAAGATGCTTCTTTTGATATCTTCTAACTCTCTTTACTCAGTTAGTGGTTAGTTTATTTACAGTGAGTAACTGCCCTTTGTTGTACTCTGATAAAGGAATATCTAAGAATTAGTATCGAAGGCCAGGCTGGATTAAGGCTTGGACTTGTGCCTTGTCTGACTGAAGCTGTGAAATCCCATCCAGAAAATATTTTCAATTGCCCTTTTGTATTTAAAGAGGAATTACAATGCTTTGGTAAATAAATATGGCCACATTTGAAATCAACAGCAATAATAACACCATACAAGCACTTCCCAATAAACCCTTGACTGTTAACTCTCAAAGTTAAAAAAAAAAAAAATTCCACAAGCATAAAGCAAAGCACTAAAGAATTCTTTTAATGCTTTTTTCTGCAAAAAGTCACATCCCAAGAGTAGTGTCTTTGATTTTCATTTCATCACATGAGAAGTATCACCCCAAGTTATATTACCTTTTGCAGTAAGACACCAAATTTGCATAGTATGCTTGATTTAGGAATTTCTGCTACAATTGAATTTTTGAATAAAATAAAAAGTATAATCAACATCAGCATTTGTGCTATATAGAATATAGAAATGACATTAACAAATAAATACAGAAATAACACAAACTTACAAGAATTTACACATTCAAATGAACACCAGTCATTCTGATAAGTTATTCTAAAATTTGGAGCCACTATTTGGCATAACATACGTGTGTGTGTGTATGTGTGTGTGTGTGTAAGAATCTATGTGCTTCTTGGACCTCTCTCCAAGAAACTGCTTGTCCTCTCCAACTGCCATGCAAACTCAAGTTGGGAATACTTATCAATCCTAACATGGTGCTAGCACTCACAATGGGGAATTCTTACTACCCCTCTTCAGCTACCACCTAAGCCATTTGTTACTTTGGCACCTCTTAGGTACTGTACACATACCTGATGGCCAATGGCCAATGCCACCATCTGACTTGTCCCTGTCTACCTGGTCTAGTTCAACTCTTGCTCCCCACCTAGGGATTTACCCACCATGATTCAAGATTTAGACAACTTTCTGGACATTTGGAGTTCAGATTACTGTTATTCAACTCTATTGTGAGCAGAGAAAAATTTTAATTGTTTGACAATATAGTCATTATTGCTTTTTAAGTCATTCATTGCCACTTAAGTAACTAATTTTCAGAAAAGAACCTGCCAAAGCCAAGTGAAATTGAAGAGCCTTTGTCTGAATGGTTTGGATTTCTGCAGAGATGTGGTATCCAAAATAACTGTCCTATTTCACCATAAGTAGAAAAAAAACAAGAGCTGTGTTAGAGTGAGCACCCCCATATGCTGAGTGATTCATCACAGATTTATGTAAAATACCAGAGGGCTGCAAGGAGAACTCCTGGGGCATTTCTACCCAGGCTTGAATTTTAGCTGGAACTACACAAGGTGCCACGGCACTAACAAAACTATTCTTTCCACTTCTTTCATTTCTGAATCAGAAATAATGAAATCTGAGGTAAATTATCCCCTAAATTGGAATCATTATTTCCATGATAACAAAGGTTACTTTCATTCTGCAGATTTGTAATTTAAACATAAAAGCTATTTGCCTCTGCTTCAATAATCAAAACATGGCTGGGGATTTAGCTCCGTGACACAAATGCCTGCCCGGCAAGCACAAGGTTTTGAGTTCAATCCCTGGCACCAAATAATAATTAGTCAAAACATGAAATTTAACTAAGTCTTGGTGACTCAAACTTATGACAATCAAGGGAATGAGGACAGACATAGACAGTTGAGATTGGAATACCACATTTTTCAATAATCACTTTACCTAACTAGGCTTTGGTTTCCTTACCTGTAATTTGATTTCCAAGACCTCTTGAATTTATACTCTAATTTTAAAAAATCAATAATTTTATAATTATTGTAATACAGTATGATACAATTTCAGGAACATCTAATCTTAATTTTCCCTTTCAATACTGGCTGCATTCTGTGTCTTTCCTTACCAATAATAGGTTCTCATAAAAATTAAATGTCTGATGACAAGTTTTTTGACTATGACTGGTAGGTATTTCTTTTCTTTTCTCCACAATAATCCTTTTTGATTCTTCTGGCACTATCTATAGTTTTCTTCTCATTGTCCCATCAAACTTCATTAGTGCCATTTGTGTAGTGTCTCCTTTTTTCTTGTCTCTTTTAGCCTAGGTAAATCAAAAACCTTCTGCAACCATTCTTTTGCCTTTTTGCTAATGTGCCCATTCAGAGACTGTTTTCATAGCTTAAAATTTGAGTTCCATTTTCTTTCATCATCCAAGGAATAGTTTTTGAGCATCTACCAAGTGACTCAGGAAGTATCATGTGTACACAATATTTATTTACCAGCTTACAAAAGAATCCCTTTGGTGCATTCCAACACTAAAATGAGAGAAACAGAAAATGTGGTGACTCTGTACACACAAATAAGACAAGACTTTCAAACTTCAAATTCTGAGTCCTTCCACTACACACTGTGTGAAACTTGGGCAACTTATATTGCTATGGCTGGTCTTCACTGCAAAATGGAGATAATCATTCCTAACTCCTAAGAATTTTTGAGTTTTAAATATCTCTAATATTGTTAGTGTGGTACATAGAACAGTGCTTGACACAGAACAAACAAGTGTCAGCTGTGATGAATTTACCTGTGGTTTAATTTTGACTTTCATAGCTGGGTTTACCATCTAATGTGGACCTAAAGAATCTAGTATTTTCACCACATCATCTAACACAATGTTTGGATATGGTACTTTATGACTATTACTAGGAAAATTCTTTTGATCCTTTGCTGTTGACAATTATCAAAGAGTCAAAGTGGATATTAAAAGCTGCATTTATAAAAGTTTCAAGAATTCCGTTTTTATAAGTATTTGAATATATATTAAAAAAATAAAAAACAATCCTGTATTTTGCCACTGCAAAAGGGATTTGAAGCAGTCACATATTGAAAATTGAGCTTTTATTTAAAAAAGCAAGAGCCAAGTAAAAAGGTGTACATGAATAAGAAGGAAGAAAAACTATCAGAGTACTTGTTAAAGGAAGTTACTGCAGTTGTGAAAACAGAATTTCATTTCCTCAGAGAGTAGCCAAAGCAAAGACAGAAACATGAGAGCTGTCCAAATTCTATTTCAATGAAAGGAAGCCCACCATTAACCCAGAGGAATACTTTGTTAATTTGTTTCTAAACTAGTATAGGGTGTATAGAGGACACTGATCATAATTGTAATAACTGGGAACTTTAGCAGTTTTAAAAAAAGGGACATTTCACATCTAGCAAAAATCTTGTGTAAAAGGAGCCTTACTCAATCTAATGTTTCTGTTTTCACCATCAGCATGCCCGTTCCCTGATTAATTCTATTCTTTCAGTTGCTGAAACTGACTGAACCAAGTTTGTGTGTGTGTGTTTGTGTGTGTATGCGCACACACTGTTAATTCAACTCTGGGCTTTGTGCTGTACCAGAACTACACTGTGATACCTGGATGGAATCACTGTTCGTATTCCATAACTGACCTGCTGCAAATGTGTCAGTTGTCTGCAAAAAATACCCAAAATTTGATCTCTTCTCAAACCACCTCCATGTTACCACCCTAATCCCAGCCATATCTTTTCTCTTCAGGATTACTTCAAGTCTTCCTGCTCTCACCTCCTGTCTGGATTTTATCCAGATAAGCAATCAGAGCATGTCACTCACTCCATGTTCAAAACCCTCCAAAGTCTCCCATACCACTCAGAACACAAGTTTCAAACCTCAGAAGGCCTTTCATAATTTCATCCCAAATCGTCCCTTTTTCTGTCATTTTAACTTTACTGTTCTTCCTGTTTTTCATACCTCTTTGCCACACTTATCTCTTTGCTCTTTCAGAAGTATTCTGGGGCAGGCTCCCATTTCAAGGTCCTTGTGATAACATTCCTTTGCCTAAAAGCTCTTCTTCTGAGTAACCCTACCCACCCTTCAGCTCCTTCAAATCCTTTCTCAAGTACCACTTTCCCAGTGGGACATTCCCCGGCCCTCCCATTTGATAAACACTACATCCCCACACACACTTGTACCTTCCTTTTCTATGTGTCCCTCAGCACTCTTGCCACCTATCATGCTGTAATATTTACCTTTTTCTTACTCATTCCTATCTTCCTCATTACAATACAAATCGCATCAAAGTAGGGATCTTCCTGGATGCACCCAGAATGACTTGGTGCATAGTATCCTATTATATGAATAAGTAGATAAAGTTTGAAAGTAAGTTTTTAAAGTACACTTTATATTAATAATTCTGAAAATGGAGGTGTTAGATATAGCTCAATTATGTAATAAGTTTTGCTCATTTGATTTACTAGAGGGTTAATGCTTAAGAGCACACAGGGAAAGGGATGGATTGCAGATTAACTAGCATTTCTGAAGTAGGGCAGCACAAGATACACTGGAATGAAGGGTCAAAGTGTTAGAATTATTTACCTTATCCATTTAAAGGAATAATGGATGGATTTCTACTGGTACCTTTACTCAGTCTATGTCAGGTCATGGGTCACTCTTGGTCCTTGAAGTATCTTGAGGGAAGAGTGTAGTAGAGATACTCAAGTATTAGAGTGTAGTAGTAGAGATACTCAAGCATTAGATGTTACAGATTTGCATTATCATTTATTGCTATCCTGCTGTACATGTACCAGAAGATTTTTATATGAATTATAGCTTCAAAAAGGTAACCTGATAGAAAGATTGAATGTCTGCCCTTCATGTTTTACTTTATGACTAATACATTAGGTGAAAGACAACTCTGAATTCCTTATACAAATTAATACAACTTTTAAGTATGAAATTGTTTTGGTAAGAGTTAAGCCATTTTAAAAAAAAGCTAAACCATAAAGATTCTCTTTCTTGAGAGTGCATTTAAAAGATTAAAATACTGATACTACTTTAATGCAAATGAATAAACAGAAGTATTCTATTAGGCACTGGCAAAAAGACAAAACTGAACAGAAACACCTAATGACTTAGACTACTAAGTTTTTAAAACTTGAATTTGATAGAAAGTGAACCAGATTTTTCCCCAACTGCCAAAAGAAAAATTCAGGTGCTTTAGGAAGAACATGAAACTTTATAATCATTGAAGTACTTATTACAAATCATTGAAGCTAACTCTCCAAGGACTTCATTTATTGACCACTAAGTTTCTTTATTAATAAATAAGAGATTATTTGCAAAGAGAACTAGAACCTTTCAAGTGTTATACTGCCTAGTGTGGTGGCATGCTCCAGTAATCCCAGCTACTTGGGAGATAGGAAGATCACAAGCTTGAGGACAATCCAGGCAATTTATTTTATTTTATTTTTTTATAGGTACCAGGGATCAAACTCATGACCACACACTGGCAAGGCAGGTGCTTATGCCACTGAGCTAAATCCCCAGTCCAATCTAGGCAATTTAACAAGACCCTTTATTTTTATCTTAGAGCAAAAATAAAGAGCAAAGTAAAACAAATAATAGGATGTGGGGAAATAAATTCTTCTCAAAAGTGAAGGGGAAGGAATAAGGGGTGAAAAAAAGGAATTGGGACATATTATATGTACGTCCCAATTCCACACAAAGCATATGCACACTATGTACTGCAAACGTACCAAAATAACAGAAAGGGGATGAAGAAATGAATGGAGGTGGGAGGAGGCAGCAAAGAGGATTGAAAAGGAATAAAGATATTATGTACAAGTATCAACACCACACAAGGAATGTAAACATTATGTATGTACTAATAAAAGAAACCAAGACTAGTGGTTCAGCTCAGTGGCAGAGTGCTTGCCTAGCATGCAAGAGGTCCTGGGTTCCTGCCCCAGTATTACCAAAACAAACAAACAAACAAACAAACAAACAAACAAACATTAAGTGTAAACTCCACATCTATTTCAAAGGAGTATTCTTAAAATATGGGGTAGATTTGTCTAGTTTTCACTTCTGGTGGCCCACTCTTGCTATACAAAAAGGAATTCACAGAGACAAACTCAGATATCTATTTTGAAAAGTATTTACTTAGTTTGAATAAATTAATCGCAAATAAAAATTAAGCTACAATATATAGCCTGAATAGAAATAATTAGAACAAATACAACACAGGACTTGATTTCCTTGCATTAGTCACAAAGCATGTGACAATCTAGAAAACTTCAAAATCAATTCTATTTCTTTGAAAAAGGGGTAACAGCAGTTACTGATACATCACAACTAAAAAACTTATAATACAAGCTTCCTGACATGCATTTCCTGAGTGAACCCAAATGATCTTTTTTAAAACAAGGAATTTTGACAAAGTAAAACAAAATAGTTCATGGCTTCTAAGTGACAAAGTTTTTTTTTTTTTTTTAAAAAAAAAAAGCTTTTTAAAATTCAGAAGTGATGTAATATGATAAATTAAAGCTATGCTACCACATACAAAAATCTGCTGTCAATTAAGTATCATACACTTTTCAAAGGAAATCAAAAGACTAAAAAAATGATCCTGTTTAATTTAAAAGTATATTGATTCCTACAAGTGTTAAAAAGGGGTTGATGTAGTGCAATGGTCTGTAATTTCCTTATGGAGAATTTTTTTTTTTTTTATCGGTACTGGGGATCGAACTCATGACCGAGTGCTTGCAAGGCAGCGGCTTACGCTGCTGAGTTAAATCCCCAGTCCCCCTTATGGAGAATTTGAAAGAGCGGTTTGAGAGGAGAATAAACTTTTTTCTTGCTTCTGCAAGCAGAGGACTTAATGGAGTGGAACATAAACAGATCTTTCAAGTGTGTCCCTCCACTCTGCTGTCACTGGCGCTGTGTGCCGGCCAAACCTTTACTTGAGTCACACTGTGGTAACACTTAGTATTTAAGCCCACAGGTAAGGCAATCTGCTAGGTTAAAAATGGGGAGTACTATTGTCATTCATTTGTCATATCGTATACATTTTCTAATGCTTGGATAAAACCACATACAGAATAATTAAGCATTTCTTTTTCTAAAAGCAAATCAATTTATGTTCTTTTCTTGTTAATGTATGCTTTTTTTCCTAAAAAGTGAATAGATGAACCAGTTCATACCCAAAAAATAAACTTGCCAAATGTTATTGATATTAAAAAAAGATTAGTTATCATGGGAGAAAAATAGATAATCTAGATTAAATTGCATATTCAAAGGAGTATATAAAATGTTTCTTAGCATTAAGTTTTGTTATAGTACTACACTTGAGAGAAACATTAAGGAAAAAAAATCTTTCCTGATTATCTTCAATGTAGTTAAAAACAAACACCTCTTACACAATGGTAATTAATGTGAATTTGGTTTTACAGTATTTTAATTTACCAAATTCTACACTTAGATGGGGGTGGGGAAAAGCTTTCTTGTCCTTTCTAACTTGGCAAATCCTTGAGCTATGCACTCACTAAGCTACCAATCACACCAAAGGTGTGACACCATCATTACCATGCTACGCTATCAAGAACATTCTACATTTTCTAAAGAAAAAAAGTTAATATACATGTTGCTGTATTTTACAATGTTTGCAACAAACTGTAAACTAACATAGTTTGAACCAACAGTACCCTCAGTTATACAAAACAATTTCTCAACACTGAGGATGGGTGATTCAAAAACACGAAAATGAAGGCATCAAATTAGACTATGTCTTTTTCTCCTCAAAATATATTTTCAAAAACTCAGAATTCAGAAGTCTCATACTTTCAAAAATTCATTTACTTGAATTTCCTAGATTTTTGCTCAGAAATTGCTATTATTTATTATAAATGTTTAAAAAAATTCTTCATCTTAATGCAAATAACCAGAGCAGAGAAACTGTAATGTGGACAACAGGTTGGAAAACCAAACTCACTTAGCTTATAAATTTATAATACAGTTCTGGAGGACAACTGTTTATTAGTCTAGTGGTCCTTGGAAAATAAGTCTGATGTAGCCTTGTTCACCAGCCAACTGATGTGCACAAAAGGGACAGGCTGCATGAAAAGTATGAGTACCATGAGGAAGCGGGATCTGGGACCAATAGGCTGTCGTCTTCTCTGAACACACGTGCCCACAAGGGCTAAATGCATGGGTTGGAGGGCCGGCGTCCACATAAAATCCAGCTTCACATCCAAGCCACAGAGGGACATACGGACCAACAGATCTACACATAGGACATTCACGATCTTTTCCATCACATTCTTCTTTGTTTCCCCAGTTATGATAGCCATGCACATGGCCGCAGTTTAGATATACCCATGGTTGTTTTTCATCTACAACATCTTTCCTCTTCATACTGGGAAATGCTAGTGTGTTGAACCCTACAGGGCATTGAGGTCTTGCTGCATTAATTTCCTGTCTTAAAGCTTCTAAATGCTTCACGGTAGGAGTGTGGGAGAGGCCTTCTGCAGTACGCCACAGCAATGTTGCACCACAGAGGTCAATTAGTGAGCCATCTTGTAACTGATTGGTTTCAATTTCCACCTAGAGGAGCCAAAAATCACACAAAAACATAGTTACCACTATGGTTTGGATTTTCGCATTAAGACTTTTGGTTACATAAGGACTTGTGGTTCCTTACTCAAGAAATGAGGTTTTTCTAGAATTAGTCACTAAATAAGAAATTAATCACAGTTAGTGAAATGTAAGTTTGAAAATCAAGGATAAAATACTGAACAATATGCAGTATGACTGGAATAAATATATGGTGAATGTTTAAATTTTTAAAATGTATTACAGTACACCATTAATCACTCTCAAGACACACCAACCCCTCTACTCCCTACCTTGAACACTTACCCCACTGTTCTTGCCACTTTCTGAAACAGTTCTGGCTGTCCTCTTTTGTAAACCTTTAGTTATGCTATTGTGACCGCCTTGACGTCCTAGATTTAAAACATCCACCTTTCATGCTAATTTTGACTTTGGGCAAGAGCCAGAAGTCCTGCAATGCCAGGTTTGGTGGATGACAGCATACCATAATGCTGTCATGAGTCTGCCTTTCCTTTCCACTGGAAGGCACTCAGCAGCAGCATTCACTGCATTTTTGATCATACCTCATAAAGACATTTGTGAAACAGGAATTTCAGAATTGCTCAGAAAGTAGCAAGAATGATGGGGTAAGTGCATTTTTAGAAGAACTAAAGAAGGAAGAACAATAATGTGTCATTTACTATAATAACTTTTTAAAAATTTAAACATTCACCATATATTTCATCATATATTAACTTTTTCCCTTTTTTAGTATGTGTTTGCAAAATGGATGCACCTGGAGAACAGAGTGTTAAGTAAAATAAATCAGACACATAAGCTTAAATATTACATGGATTCTTTTATATGAGAAACTCAAATTATAAATAAAGACCAAAATAAAAGATGACAGGAAGGGGACTGCGATATGGAGGGAAAGTACTGGAGAGGAGGAAAGGGAAATTAAAAAAAGGAATTAGAATGTGTTATGAATATGCAGCAACTTCACACAAGGAACATAAACATTATGTACTGAAAACATATCTCTTTTTAGCCTTACAGATAGTTTATGTTTAAAAATCTGGCTAAGCAACAGCCTAAAATTTTTAATTAGGTAAATACAGTCAAAGATATTTAGACCAAAATTAGAAGCAGAAAGGTCAAAGTGTTGTTTAGTCTAGGATAGGTTAGGTTTTAAAATACATTAACATAAGATGACAAATGAATAAATTTTTATAATTTCCCAACTGAAACATTAAGATATTATCTTCTAGTATACTTGGTAATCAGTGCTTGATCTTAGTTGTGTTGGTAATAGATTCACAAGTTTCTCAAACATTTTCATTTTTATTTATTTATTGGGATTTTTTGAGACAGGGTCTCACTATGCAGTTCAGGCTGACTTTGAACTCAATTTGTACCCTAGGATGGTCTTGAACTTGCAGCAATCCTCCTGCTTCAGCCTCCCAAGTGCTGGGATTACAGGCATATGCAATCACATTCAGCTTCAAAAATATTCATAATTTATTTAGTCCAACTTATTCTATGTGTTCACGGTAGCTACACAAGAAGCTACCACTTATTACTTACCATTTTTCCTCTTTGCTGGGCTGATCTGGTTTCACGCAGGCTGAATACATTTCCACACACTGATATTTCTCTCCATATTCCAGGTTTAGAGTCTTCTGTGAACCCATTGCGTGGATGCATCACAAGAACACCATTAGTGGTCAAGCCATCCATCTGGCCATCAGATGTCTTCCATTTGGCAGCCTTTTCCTACAGAAAGAACAATAGTGAGCCTCCATTTATTTGTAATTTAGAAATAGAAACTAGTACAAAAGAATGCATATTTTAGAAAAAAAAGCAGTATCTTTCATTTCAGCCACGGACATGTTATCCAGACTAAGGAAGACCCAGAAGCTTCAGAGCCATGTGAGCCCTAGTCATGGCTGCATCGGTAAGCATCGGAAGCACCCAGGAGGCCAGGGTAATGCTGGAGGCATGCATCACCACAGGATCAACTTCAACAAATATCACCCAGGTTACTTCGGGAAGGTTGGCATCAGGCACTACCACTTAAAGAGAAATCAGAGCTTCTGCCCAACTGTCAACCTTGATAAACTGTGGACATTGGTCAGTGAGCAAACACGAGTAAGTGCTGCCAAAAACAAGACTGGACTAGCTCCCTTCACTGATGTAGTTCAATCGGGCTACTACAAAGTTCTCGGGCAGGGAAAGCTCCCAAAGCAGCCTGTCATGATGAAAGCCAAATTCTTCAGTAAAAGAACTGAGGAAAAGATTAAGGGTGTGTGGGGGGCCTGTGTCTTGGTGGCTTGAAGCCACAGGACAGGGGGCTCATTAAAATGCTAACAAATAGTTTAAAAAAAAAAAGAAAGAAAAGCATCTTACCCCAAGAAAGATGTTTTTTGATGAATCAAATCCTGCAGCATAAATCCGTGCTGTGAAAGGGGGATTCCGTTCACATATTATTCTACAGGCAAATCTTGATATAGTGCTTTGCACTGACTGTGTATCAGAATTGCTTTGACTTCCTGGAACTGTATCAGTTACTACAAAATCAATTGGACTTTCAGTTGACCGACCAATCTACGGGAAAAAGAAATACTTCTAAGACTCATTCAAAGAATACAATGGAAAATCCATTCCAGAAAGGCAACAATATGCTCAAACATGAAGCCCCTAAAATTTTAAAACTTAAACTTATCACACTTAACTTTGGGAGTATCTACATTCTTGAAAATAAATCTATTAAGACTCTCTCTGACGTAATCATCACTTGGAACACAGAATAAAATGGGAACTTATGACAGAATTTATGAAACCCTCAGGGAAATGAAAATTCAGATGGTTGAGACTTCTACATGACTACAGAGTTTAAACCCTTTTGGGTAGAAAATGCCTATCACAGATTACTCTTATCGTTCTTTTAAACATAATATATTGAACATATTAAGTGGATCTATTATGAATATTCCAGATCACTATGAGTATTATTTATATAAACTGAAACGCAATGATGTCTTCATATGCTACAAGAACACTGATCCTTATGTTAAGGGATTGCATAGCCTTAAGTTTTTATGTGCATACACTTTACAGATTTTCCCCATTTCTATCAGGTTATAAACTATCATTTCTAGTTTTTGGTCATACTTGTTTCCAACAATAAGCCTCTTCTCTGACCAGTTACTTTTTTTCTGAGATGGGCAGGGATATCAAATAAACCAAATTTCAAAGAACAACATTTCAAACAGTTTTCAGTGAAAGCTGAAGGAATTCTCTAGGAAAAACAAAAAGAATTTTATTTTTGCATGGACTTTGCGGCATTTATTTTATATGTCTAGAGGTCTTTTTTATTTTCTTTTTGTTTCCTGCTCAGATTTCTGAGAGAAGTTCTCAGATAAAGAGTTCTGACTGGGTGAGGTGTCAGAGAATTAAAAACATCTTCAGAATAGCTTGTAAATAATAAATTACCTTTATTTTGAAAGTTGAAATGAAAAAAATGAAATAAGTGGATGACAAAAGTGACATTCATAAATGATCACTTCATTATTTGTTACAAAGGAGTATCAAAAAACTGAACAATGTGGGTACCAAGAAAAATACTAACCCTTTACAAAGATGCTAAATCTTAAAAGTAATTTTTGGATAGCTGAGCCTCAAGAGTTCCTCATGACAACATACTTTTAGATAAAACCCCATAGCATTTTGGTCCTGTAATCAAATAAGACACCTTTATGCTTATTTTGGATAGTTTTAGGCTAGTTAGCATATATAAGATTGGATGCCACACATGTTTTAATCTTTAAGATAATATCCAAAGAAAATGTTCCAGATTTTTTTTTTTGGTACTGGGAATCGAACTCAGGACCTTATGTTTGCCAGACAGGTCCTGTGCCACTGAGCTGTATCCCTGGCCCTATTCTAGATCTTTGAAATTAAAAAGATTTTACAAAATAAAAAGCTTTTTTAATGACAGGCATAGGCCAGGGACCAGACTGGGAATTAATACTGACAATCAGGCAAAAGCCTGCTAGGGAAGAGTTCCAGAGTCAACAGTTGCTTTGGACCTTGGAGAAGACTGAAGCTACCAAAGCAATATTGGTAGGGACAAGTGAGAATGAAGAAAGCTTAAAATCTGTAAAGAGAAAAACTTACTCAACTATGATCAGATGTCAAAATATAATTTTATTATGATAAATGCCAATAATTATTTTTCTAAGTGCTACAGTTGGCTTTAAAAATATAGATGTTGGGCTGGGGATGTAGCTCAGGGGTAGAGTGCCTGCCCAGCATACCTGCGGCACTGGATCTGATCCCCAGTACCACAGAAACACATACATAATAGAGTTAGAAACTGATTGAGGATTCACTCCCTTTCTCTTAATCCAGCCTGCTTTCTTACCATTTCTGTACACAAATAGTACAACCAGTAGCTCATTCATTAATCTTCTATCTTACTAATATTTTTTCTGTCATCTCATTTGCCAGATGGTTTTTTACTGGTTGCTGGCAAAAACCCTACTTAATCTGATAAAAAAAGGTCCAGATAAAAGGTACAACACTTTAAAAACCCTTCCTCCCCTTAATCAGAAATATGTACTTTACATTTAGACATAGTATAGCACTTAAACATGTAATAGAGAAAGAGTGAATGTCTGGTGGATTAAACGTTAAAAAAAGGTAAAATTTGTGACACTGGGAAAAATTCTATACTCTATGAAAAAGAGAAAACCAACCACAAAAGGTAAGGGATAACAATTACAAGTATTTCTGAAGCCAAAACTCTAGTCTGTGATCAAATTATCTATCTATCTATCTATCTATCTATCTATCTATCTATCTATCTTTTTACAATAACTGAAATGAGAACTTACACACTGAGTTACATTGGCCCTTTTAATATTTTTTAAATTTTAAGACAAGGTCTTGCTAAGTTGTCCAGGCTGGGCTCAAACCTGCAATTCCCCTGCCTTAACCTCCCAGAGTACTATGATTTCAGGTGTATGTCACCATGCCCAGCCTTGGGAGCATCCTGATTTTTTAAAAAAGCTACATACAATTATTTTAAATGCTTATCAATGAAATAAAATGTAGAAAATCACTCTAAAACTTTATGTTAGGGATCAAAATCTTTGTCTTTAGAAGGATAGTATTAGTTTTGGTAAAAGCAAGATATATATATACATAAAATATAAAATAAACAAAAATGGAAAATTAATTGGGACAATAATAAAAACAACATTACTAGGCAATTTATATCCCACTTAGGTTTCTTTAGAAAATCCAGTACTTTTTTTTCTTTTTTAGAAAATCCAGGATTAAAAAAGATCAAGAATTTTACTTTTGGGGGGTTTAACTGTTCTACATCACTTTGTAAAAACAGTACTGTACTGACACGAAGAATGAAAGAAAAAACAAACTTTGGTTGTACCATCAGTTATGACTGAATGTGTGAGGAAAAACAAGTACATCATACCAATAGCTCGTTCATTAATGACTTCACACATATATGAATCGTTAGAAATTGCCTGAACTTTTTGTTGCCTTGAGACGAAGATGGAAAGTAGTGGCAGAAAAAGTCATACATATGTGCAAAATATTTATGGGTTTCTATTTTTGGATAACAGCAGCCAACATTTACAAGTGTTTACTACATAGCTGGCACAGCTCTGAGTACTTTACATGTACAAACTCATTTAAGCTTCCTAACGGTCATGAGGGAGATGCTATTATCTGCACAAGGGCACACAGTGACTAAAGTTTAACAAGAATTCTGATTCCAGAGCCCATCTTTTACTCATGTTACATGACTTTTATATGTGAAGCTCAGAAATCAATACATTTTAAAAATAATCCTTAATTTAACCTTAGCAATATCACTGACAATAAACTTTTTTATTTTTTTAAGAAAAAATATTCATATGTTGTAATACCTGAAACATATCGGTGTTGCTGTCATGAGTATATTCAACCACCACTGTCTGGGCCCGGGATAAAGTGTATGATATGCTATGCTGGTCCTTATTGCTTATTGCCTACAAATGAAAAGGTTAATAACAAAAATTAGTAAGCAGGTAAACCAAATCAGAAAGTCTTTTCATTAAAGAAGGTAAAACTATTTGCCACATATATGATACAGTTACTCATTTCTCTCTTGAAATGTAGGGTAGAGATTACTAATTCTTGTACAAGCTCAGTTGTGACAATGCCTTTGCTCAGAAGAATCAATTACAGAGTAAGAAAGTAATTTAAAAAAAAAAATCAAAACTTGTAAAATCTGGATCTTCCTTATAAATATTTAAAACATTAAGTGATCAAAACCAAATTCCATACAGAAACTGAAACCAGTATTTAGTACCCTCCTAAGGAGAAAATAGAAAATCTTGAGAGATAAGAATATTAAAATTTAATTATAAAATTAATCAATAAGCAAAGTTAGATGGTTTTCTATACAATTTGTCACTCTAATGATGACAAATGTTTGCCTACACTGGGCCAGATCCACAAAAATTCAGAGAACAATTAAACATTACTAAAGGAAATGGGTATAATGTTTATGACTGTATTTCTGATTTATCTCATACTAAAAACACTGTCAGAAGTTTTGTTTTTAGGCATTTTCTACATATATGATATGATAATATGGGAAGGGATAGAGAACCCAGTTATTGCACAAAGGAAGTGAAAACAGGTTGCACAGAAGAAAAACAGATGCAAAAGACAAAAGAAAATGATTACACATAAAAAGTAAGCTAAATAAAAATGTTTAAGTATGGTATTTTTAATGTTTTACTTTGTTTCAATTTTTAGTGACAGCCTTAAAACGTAAGCTTCAAGACTGAGATTAATTTTCAAATTCTCCCCAGAAAATAAACAAATGCCTGGTTACTAACTACCCAGCTTTATTAAGGCTTAAAATGATATTTGCTCCTAATTTTTTAAAGAAGAAATTAAACTCTGTATAGAGATTTAATTGAGATTGCCTACAAGTCCCTCCCTATTCCCCTCTGTCCATAAAGCTGATTCAACCTCAAGAATGCAGTATAGAAGATTTATACCTGGTTTTTGTTAATTTTTTCTTTTACCACAAATCTAAGTATTCACGAACATTACATAATTGCTTCAAAGATTTTAAAATCTAAAAACTCAGCGTTAAGCAATGCCTTTTCAAGTAACTGCTTGGAATTTTGGAAGTTAATTATTAATGTCTAAAGAGGTTTAAAAATACTGGTTTTTGTATGATTTGAAAAATTCTTTTAAATTATTTTTTAGCTACTGAAGCTACTCTGCAATTAGGAAAAACTGTTATGTTTGAGTCTTACTGAACTGGCAGGCAGGATTTAAATCACTCATCCCAGATGACTGCTAAACTAAATAATAAGGTTATCATCACAACTTCACTAACATATTCCTCCAAAATTAAAAAAAGGACTCAATCCTTGATAACTAAGATTCTTGTTGCCTGATAAAGATGAAAAGGAAATAACAATGAAAAAACAAGGGGCATGAAGATTAAAAAATGAGAAGACAGATATAAAACTGGACATTTAGAGGCAGAGACTATAAATACTGTTTCCTTATAGTGGTTCTCAACCACAGGGTAGTATTAGCTATCTAAAGGGCATCTAAATACATGAAAAATGCATTTTTGACTGTCACAATGATCTGAGGGCTCAAATGGTACTTGGTGGTTGGGGGACCAAGAATATTAAATATCTTCTAATATGTGGGACAATCCTGTACAATAAAGAGTAGCACCCAAAATGTCAAGCACACTCCTATGGGGGAAAATACTGCAATAAACTTCTCAGACCGGGATACAAAAGACGTATGTTTTCACACACCTTCTTTGCAAAGAAGCAAAAAGAAACGCTTTAAAAAAAAACTGTCTATTTTCAACATTCACTGGTTCCCAAATACTAACAGACAAGGCCTAGACAAGACTGAAGATTGTTTTATACCCCAAACTGGATATAAAACAAAGTAAAATATCCAACTTCTTGCAGGAAGTAAAGCTGTGAGCCCAGTGTCTCTCATTTATTTAATTTAGAAAGGTAAGTCTCAGACAGTACATAACACAAATACACACCCTAGAGCTGCTTAGCTAAAAATACAGGTACTTCGAGAGTCAAAGGACTCCTTAATTTTTATTTATTCATCAAAATATCAAATTCAGTTTGTGTTATAAAACAGGAAGTAAAGGAATTTGCAGGCAATTTAAGACCTGACATTTCCTCTACTTGTTTGTCATGGTAGAAAAAAGTCCAAGTGCCTTAACTGGTGGTTCAGGTTCTGAAGATTTAGGTAGGAAAAGGAAAGGGGCATAGAAGCATTGATGAAGCTAGGTAGGCAAGCAGTTATACTGTAAATATGATTAAGTATTTGCTTCTAGAGCTTTGATTCAATCTAATAACTACTGAGGTCTCCTTCTTTGTATAGGGGGCTGGGGTAAAAGCTGTGAGAGTTATAACCCCCCCACCCCTACCATCACACTCACACACACAAAAGGGCACTGACAAACTCTTAGACAAAGACCTCTAGCTAAAAAATTACTTCATCCAAACAGACCTCTGATGCCTAAATATATATGTTATGCATGACATGCTTTTACCAGTCCAGGCCAGGCCCCTGCAGTAACAGAATAGCAACCCCCTATCTCTCAGGGTGGATAGCTACACAATTCTAAACATTGCCAGATAAAAACCTGGCCCATGTTCACCTTTTAAAATAAGGAATGGGAATGGTTCCTTGTAATTTCCACCCACTGATCCTGTTTTGTCATTTAAAAACATGCCCAAGCTCTCTTAGACAACAGCCTTTCAAATATCATGTCCCTAAAGTCTCTTCTCCAATCTGAGGAAAAGGAAATTTCTGAAACAGAAATGTGAGGGGAATGCTAGCAAATATAAGCAACACGTAAGTCTTTCAATTTTTTCAACTTAATTTTACTTAGCCTTATTTTTATTTTTTACCTTTGCAGCCTGAGGAGTACACGCAATATGCACAGTGCTGGGCTTCACCCCATTTGCCTTAGGTCTTTTAAACAAAGCAAACCTACTTTTCCTTCTTCCTCTATCGCCATTTGGGAGAGACCCATTATATCTGAGGGAGGAAAAAATAAGTTTAGGTGACTTCTTGTAAGAATCACTTAATTATAAAATGTGTTTTACATTGCCTTGCAGAATCAATTCGCAATTAATTATCTATTGGCACATTATAATTATCTCAGATTCCATGTAGCAACTGCTGATCTCCAGACCAGCTGCCTGGATATAAAACTAAATGCTATTCTTTGGGGCTACATTTATAATCATAGAGAAGTGTATTTTTTATTATACACAGCATTGTGTTATTTATATTTCCACTCTTTTACTAAAGATAATCATGAGCTGATTAACAACATATCTGATTCCTTATGACTCAATCTTTTTTCCTATTTTCTTCAAGTGAATATTTTTCCATGTGTTAATACAACTTTAAAAAGAACATGCATTGTTTAAAATAGAATCCCCTTTAAGTGTGAAGCAAACACTTCAAGTAGCTAAACTGTTTAAATAAGGAGTATTTGTACTTCTCTGCTAAGTGTTAGCTACCTAAACACACACACACACACACACACACACACACACACACCCTCTCTTCATGCTGGCAGACTCCATCCAACTGACATGTCTGTAAAATATACTTTTGTTGATTAAGCTATATGACCATTTCTCTGTGATAAGAAATGTCCCGAAGCAAGCAAGAATTGAAACAATTGGGGAAATGTTAAAAGCAGAGCCAAACAAAAGCACTTGTGTGTGTACTACACACCAGATACTAAGTTCTATCTCACACATCACTTCACTTGGTGTAGCCTCACAACAACTGTAAGATTGGCATCAATGTTTCCATCTTTACAAGTTAGGAAACTGTAAGAATTATTTTGTGCGGTTCACACACATGGCACAATGCCAGAATTTGAATCCTGGTATGTCTGTCATGCTTGTCATTCTTTATTGCTTCATTGAGGCATAAACAGTAATTTAATAATAAACTTTATTCGGAGTTCCCCAATCCAGACAAAGATCTTTGGTTTGATGATCTCTCATAGACCGCTGATCAATCTAGGAAAAAGTGATGCAGGGACAGATTTGACGTGGGAGAAGTGGTTGACTGTAAAATTGCCTTAAAAAATGGCTGACGAGGAAGACGTGTTTTAAAGCTAAGAAGAGAGTTTACCCAATGACTGCCATCTATAGAATTTATAATGATCTCTTAAATAAAACATAAACACTTTGTACTGGCAGAAAGCCCTCTTCTTGTTAGTGTTGCTACAAGTAGAAAGTAGGGCCCCTTGGCCAATATGTTAGCTTTGCTAGTCTATGTTGTACGTGGGTTCCTTACTGTTTTTCACTACTGTTTTCAAAGTTGCATGACTCATTCTTTTGGACCTATGGTCTCTATTCTCATTACTGCATTACTGAGTTCAAAACTTTTTTCTAAGATGCAACAGCAGAAAATGGACAACCTTGTCCAGTTTTGTTTCTTCTAGAATTAGGAACCATTATTTGTACTTTAAGATATCAAGTACCAGATACAAACATAATGACTAGCTGTTAATGTTTAACTGAGAAACTTCCAGGAGAAGAGAGCAGTTTAAAGCCACATTTGAAGTTTTAAATCCTATTCTTCAACGATTCTCAAATTTCCTGTCAGAAGAACTTAGAATTGTTTTACTAGCTAACATTTAGTAACTACAGACAGTCATCAATAAAAAGTCTCTGTGACTTGAAACTGTAACACTGTAATGATTATTCTGAGTTTATAGTGTTTTAAGTTTGGTTTCTGAGATAAACCCCCCAAAATAAAGGGTCATAAATGATCTTAATTACCTTTCATAGGGGAAGAAACTAAGCCCCAAAATAACTGACTTGCCCAAGGTCACACAGCTAACAGTGCTCCAATAAGCATTGGAATCTAGGATTCCTAACTCCCAGTCAGCTAATAACTCTACACTATCTTTACAGTTTCTTTTACTCTCTCATCTGACACAATGAATGTTCTCACTTACATTAACAGACTAACACTGTTCCCCCTTGAAAAATGATGATAAACTTAGACTGAATAAACTGAAATACTGAAGTTATCTATTCTTCAATCTGCATTCTTCATACTGGAGTTACACTGATATTATCATTGAAGCAAACAAGTGGCTACCTCCTTGGGCTTCATTCACTCTCCTCTTTCATCAAGAAGCACAGTGCAGTTGGACCTTAAACACAAAGCAACAACTACCCAAGAGAAGCAAAAGAAATAAATATTAATCTATACAAAATAATGGCAAGCAGGAAAAGGGAGTATTCTTGGTTGAAGCAAGTTTTTTAATAGATGGGACACAGAAGGCAAACTATGCCCTTTTTTGGGTGAGGATGAGGTAAAGTTTATGCAGTATTTAGGTACTTATAAAAATAGCAGAAATATGAAACTTATAAGTTTTTTAATTTTATAATCTTACCCTGTAGCTTTAAATTCCTGTTTGAAGGATATAAATTCTAAAAAAAAAAAAAAAGTACTTTTGACCTAGAAACAAAAATTAATGTATTGTTCAATTTTATCGTTCATCCGCTGTCTTACCCTAAGACAATGAGTTCACCATATTTTACTGGTGCTTTGGATGGATGATTTTCTTGATCAGGAGAAAACATGAGCTTGGTTGTCTTTCTCAAATCTTTATTCAGGAACTTTGGGACACTTTTTGCATTATTTCCTAGAGAGGAAAAGTTTTTCATTAAAATATGTACAATGAATTTCAGTTTAAATAAAGATACTATTTTCCAGTCATCTACTTGAGAACATTATTATGCAAATAAATCATCACTTGATAAATGAAGTATGTAACATTTCCCCTAATAATGATTATATATTTGACACAAACATCAAAATGTAAATGTGGGGCCTTCCACTTACAAGAAGACAGAAATGTATCTTTCTCTATTATTTCTGCAAAATACAACTAAAACTCCTAAGCATTATATATACAGTGTAAAGTGACATGAAAAGTAAAGAGAGGGAGAACAGGTAGGGACTTCAGTAATCAAAAACCAACATGACAATTACTTCTCTGGGTTTTCTTTTTGATTAATATAGCCAAAACTTGAAGCTGAAGAAGCCAGCAACCTGGAAAGATCAACTGGTCCATGGGGAGAAAAAAGCCATTAACAGAAACTTAATTTTTTTTAGTTAAAGGAACAAGAAAAAGACAGCATTGGATGATAAAAACTAACCATAACTGTTGTACTCCAGAATATATTGTGGATATCCCTCTTCCTAGCAAAAGCTAAGTGGGGATCTCTGACTTCATCTTGTGAACTAGAAGGATGAGGTACAATGCTCTAGACATTTAACCCTTATGACTAGGCATACTCCTACATTTACCCAATTATGTCACTGGAGACCACCTAGGGTAACCCACAATTCCACTCCCACCCTGTAATAGCAAGAAGGATCTTCCTTGGGTGTCAATGGAGGCTATGTAGGGAACCTGGACTTCTGTATGTACCTAGCAATAACAAAAAGACACCCCTTTCTGCCCTACTAAAGCAGTGTCAAGAAAAAGTCATGACTAGGAGTTTAGGAAATACCCAGAGCTTCAGACCATAATATGTTTTAAGCAGAAATCATTCATCATCTCAAGAACTAGAAAAATTTTTAAAAAGGCAAAAAAGTAGTCAGAAGATGACAAAACTGAGATGACACAGATTTAAGAATTATCTGACAAAGAGCTGAAAGCAGTCATGATAAAATCCTTCTGTATGTAGTTATAAAACTATTTGGGGCTGGAAAAAAATATAGAAGATATAAAGAAGCAAGTCGAAATTAAAGAATTAGAGCTAGTACACATTAACCAAAATTAAAAAAGCTTTAGATGGGCTCAACGGCAAAATGGAAAAGATCTGGTAAAGAGACTACACTAGAAGATGGAGGAGAAAAAAAGCAGAGCTGAAAGAACATTCAAAATAACAATTGAGAAGTTTGGAAAGAGAAAACTATAGATTGAAGAAGCTGAAAAAACTGCACAATGATAAACCTAAAGATATCCACAACAAGATATGTCCATATTTAAGCTGAAAACTGAAGGCAAAGAAAACAGCTTTAAAGCAGAAAGAATTTCCTTATCTGTAGGGAAAACAAATTATTTGAATGGATTCCTCAGTGACACACAGAATCCCCATACAGTAGCAATTTTGGGGAGACACAACACAGAATGCTTCTAGCTAAATGATTAAGAAAAGTCAAAGGAGAAAGTTGAGTCGTTTGACTCCCTTTTATTTTTTTGGAAGTGACAAAATACTTTTAGAGAAACCATTTGGACAAATGTATTTATTTTTTAAAAAACTGAAAAGTGATTTAATAAAATACAACACATTTATTAGAAAAAAAAATTTTTTTTGTACTGAGAATTGAACTCAGGATCTTGCACTTGCCAATCTGGTGCTTGTGCTGCTAAGCTATAGTCTCAGCCTATAATTACTTTAATAAAAACATTTCCTTCATTCAAATGAACTTTGGGATTCTGTCTTATTTCCCAAGATGAATCTGCTTTTTCTGATGAAATATTAATTCATTAGAGGTAACAGATATCCCCAGAATTGTGAGACACTATGATTGTGTGAAAATATTTTACTTAAGTAAATGAACTACCATGATAAAATTGCCTATTTAGAAAAAGAAACTGATGCATGCCATGCTAGATAAAAACTTCAATTTCAAATTTTATGTTTTTTAAAAAACAATTCAAATTAATCAAAGAACAACTTTGGTCCATGTAACAAGTCCTTCTTTCTGGTATATGTGAAATTTTTTCCTCTCTAAGAAGCATTCCATTTTAAAAAGCTACATAGTACATTTTAAAGACTTAACTAGAAGCTTTAACTGTACCTTTCTTTTAGACAATTAGGGTCCTGTCATCAAACATGAAAATATTGCCTTAGCACATTTCCAACTAAGAAAAGAAAAAATTAAAAATTTAATAACATTAATCAATTGAATTTAAATTAACTTTAAATAATACTTAAAAATAGTAACACTGCTAGGTCTTGATTTGGATTCCTGCTTACTTTCTATTTAAAGAAACTGATCAATTTCTAGTTTAGTGGAAAAGATTCTTTTAACAAGTAAATTATTTAAAGTACAAGTCAGTTTAAACAATAGTAAACAGAATTAGTACACAGATATGACAAAATCTGAAAATGTTATGACTTATTTGACTGATATTAGTATATCACATGTCCAGCAAGCATTAGCTTGTGTTCTAAGTTCTCTTTAAATGAAGCAATCTGTTCCCTGCTCTCTAAAAATTAAGAGACTAAAGTAAATGAATAGAATTTTGGAGGTGCAAAATATATAATCAACCATCTGTTACTAACATAAGAATTTACAAATAACATGTACTGCACTGTTTTATTTAGGTTTAGTTCTACCTCCTCTGTAGCAAAAGTAACAATTTTTAACTTAGACAAAACAAAAGTAAACAAAAGAAAACAAAGAATAAAGATAGGGATAGCATATATCTCCTAACCTATACTTTTTAGAGCCCTTGGCCAAACTAGCTAAAAAAACAATACATTTTCAATCAGATCTAATTTTACTCTGCTTAGGTTTTTAAAAGGTTTATTACTGAATTACTTCATCAGATACATCAAAGTTCTGATCAGAAAAACACACTTGGCATCTATTTCTCTTATAATCTAAAAACAATTCAGTAGTATTGTTTACACACATAAATGACCAAAGAGAACAGTTTAAGTTTAAAATGACATAGTCTGCTGATATATAACTGGCATTTCTAAACTGTAAATAAAATGTGCCATGACTCTCTTTCTCTTAGTGTCTTCCACTGCAATTCTAACATATATTCATAGGTGCTTGTCATAAAAAGGTTGCTGAAATCTTTACACCAAGATTCATGAGTAAAAAGTTTTAACATCACCTCAGAGATCTGATAGTGGCTTTGCATTCATTCTCTTTATATATTCTTTCTATACTCTAAAATAGGAGTAACATAATTTTTCAAAATGAATTCCTGAAGTCACATGCTCGAGATTTTGAAATGGATACAAAGAATATCCCAATGCCTCAAGTACTGGTCCCACTTGTTGGTCTTCAATTAAGTTAATGGGTCTGATCTCATCCCACTATGATCCAGCTTAAAGAACATGAAATAACACCATTAATTCTGACTGGACAAAATGTTAGAGTATCTTTCTAAGACAGATAATAAGGCTGCTTTCTACAAAATCTATTACTTTAAAGCTCTGCTTGAATCCTGAAAAGTAAACATGTTTCTCTCAACTTCAGAACTCAACTTCTTTAATTATAACAATTTTTTTCAAGAAACATATTCTGGAGTAGTATTATTTTCTGTGTGTGTTTGAAAAAACATTAAAAGCTAGCCATAAAATACATATTTCTTAGGAATAATCTTATTAATTTGAATGATATAACAATTTAATCATTTATTCTTTGAAGGCCAGTAAAATATAATTATTTTTATAACAAAACTTCCCAAAGGAAAGACTTCTTACAAAATGTATCTCAGTTTTACCAAAAGGGAAGCTGAGAAATCAATCATTGTTCCTCAACATAGTTAGTTACATTGCACGTAGCCTTTTGCTTACTACCTAATAAACAAGTATAAAATCTGTGCCCTGAAAAAATAAAAAGAACCAAAACAAATAACCAAGTAGGGGACAATACGAATCTCGTAGATAATTACACAACTTTTGAACACTTCTATTTTGGCAGGTGAGTAGGTAGGCATGAAGAGGTGCTGAGAGAAAAACAAAAAACGACAATCTGTTAAAATGAAAATGTTACAACACTTCTTTATGTTGAGAAAATATGTGGATTGCATATATTATCTCTGATGAAACAAGTTTTCATCTACATAAGAGTTTCCCTGTGGTTGATTTCAAAAGGATAACTCAAACTGAAAGAACTGTTTAGGTATATTTGTGGTGGAGCCATTCTATGAAACCACTGCAGCTGATAATTGAACATAAAGTAAATCTATAGCTGTTTCTTGCTAAGAGTGAATATTTAATCCTCTTCTTCCTTTTTTCACAATTAGCAGGCTTAATAAGAAGTATTTTTACACACAAGGAGAAACAGTGTCACAGCTGGTAGCTAGAGGTTACTATTGGAAGTTATCACTTTCCATCTTTTAGGTTCTCAAACACAGAAGCAGAGGAAGGCAAGTCAATAATGTTTATCTTCCCAAGATAAAGAGCACCACCTGTGTAAACCCTCAAACTCTCCTTTCCTCACAGGGTAGTCAAATGCCATGCTGAGAGTCTGTCACCTACAAAGACCACTTATTTTCATCCCAATGTGAAAACAACATATTTGTTCCCAAGGACAGTGTTTGCTTCTCTAAACTTGAGTTTCTCAGCCTGGGCACCACTGACATTTTGACACTGTAGGAGTCTGGCCAGTGCACTGCAGATGGTTCCGCAATCCCATTCTGTGACATCCCACCCCAGCAATCCCATTCTGTGACAATCAAATCTCTAATCTTGAACTAGGGATAACAGAATTTTTTGTAATAAGGTCAACTTCTATTTTTGGCATATTGACATCCAGTAAGGTACTTAAAGTGTTTATTAACATCAAACTGACTCTGATACTTAAAACGTTACTTATTTATATTAAGCCTTGTGTTATTAAAGGCAATGGTTTTGAAGTTAACAGTTACAGTTTCAGTATGTTACTATAACTGAAAACAGTGGTTGTGAGAATGTGAGAATTATCATCTTGACTTAATGGCAATTAATGTTTTTGCACACTTAAAAATTTTATTTTGACAATCTCTCTCAAATGGTCAAAGGGTGGTCACAGTAAGAAGTATAAGGCTAGTGCTAGAGGCAGATATGGAAGCATCACCTTCTTGACCTATGAGGCCCATACGTAGAAAAACTAAAAGCAGGCTTTAGAAAACATGGGAAAACCCTCTTAAGTTAAAAGAGGTGTTAATTTGAATCAATCTTAGGTTAAGGTCTATCTTGTACAGACACAGAATATTAGCAAAATGCTTTCACAAAATATTATTTTATTTGACCCTTACAACAGCCCTGTAAATTGAGCAGGTAAGTTTACTAACTTTATTTTGTAGGCAAGGAAACTGAGTGGGTTAGAAAGGCCAAGCGATTGACTCAAAGCCAAAACAGTCTGGCAGGGCTAGAACTGAAATCCATATATAACAACATACATTAAACCATTTAATTTCTATTTCAACTATATTTGATACAATCATTTTATAAGTGGAGAAACACAGATTCCTAGAGATGAAGTAGTCTAGAATTTCCATTAATTTATACCCCAGACAAGACTGAAGGGGTCGTTAAGTAAGAGGACCATTCAGTAGAGAAACCAAAATGTATACTTGCATAGAATAAGTCCTAAATATACAAGTTACACTTCAGCATAGACTAACTTCACAACTATGACTAGAGCTTTTTGAGATTATTTGAAGCTTTGTCACTTCCTCAATGCTCATTTTATTTGTCAATGCTGCTTTCTGGTAATGACCAACAATAAAAACTTGAGTAAATGTAATGGACCTTTCATATTTATTTTATTTTATTATTATTATTTTTTGGTACTGGGGATTGAACTCACAACCACGCTCTTGCAAAGCAGGCACTTATGCCACTGAGCTAAATCCCCAACTTTTCATATTTATTTTAAAAATGAGGAGGGAAGAAAAGAACCCAAGAGGAAAAGCAAGATATTGCACTGAGGCAAAATTTCTGGTACCATCAGGAAGAAAAACATTAAAATTGAGTCCAGACAGTTTCGAGACAAAAGGCTTCATGTGTTCTTTAAATGTGAAGGCCAAGAAAAACTGCAAGGCATTATTCCTGATTAGGGAAGGGGATTACTTAAATATAAGTTCATCAGCCAACCTCCAAATACTCAATTCTTCAAACCTGAAAAATGTATTTTAAAAACACAAATAACTCTGAAACACTTTTTTTGTTCCTGTTAACCTTGGCCTACACTCAACAATTCCAGATTACTAAAGTTCCTAAAATGATAACATACTTCTCAAAAAGCAAGATTAAAAATTCCCCTAGTAAGCATTCAAGTATCAAATAAAATTCTGCAGAAAGTAGAAAATTTATTGGATTTGGCAGTTATTTGGAACAAAAAGATGAGATGAAAGTTTATTTATGGGACATTCTACCACTTTCAAACACAGGTAGTCTATTTTCACAATGGTTAATGCTGGTTCTGCTTCTGTGTCAAGCACGGTACTAATCACTTTGTATCTATTAACCATTTAATCCTCATGATAGGAACTATGATAACCCTCATTTTATAGGTAATCAAACAAAGAATACAATTCACTCTGGAACTGCTGATATAATTAAGCTTTAAAGTACACTGGGAGAAAAACTATCCTGGGACTAAATCAAACAACAAACCAAAAAATTCCCCCAACTCCTTTCGTACCATAAAGTATATTTCACAGTGCCAACTTATATAAACAATGCTATTGTTCTAAGGGGCAGACATTTAAGAATGGACTTCTATGGATATAACTAAGCATTTAACTTTCTCAGTAATGCAACCAGTTGTTATATTCAACCAGCTGAGTTGCAAAGTCCCTTGGCTAAAGTTTAAATTTAGAAAACAAAATGGTTTTCCCCAAACACTAAACCAATACCAATCTATGAAATTGAAAAATATAACACTAAGTGATGGCCATCATTTCTAGTTTATGTAGGTCATGGGCTTGTTTCAAAAATCACTGCTTAATAATTACTGGAGCTGTTAAGTTACTCCCAGAAACATAATCATTTGAATTTCCTTTTGTCTTTATTTTTATTAAAACACTAACCAAGTTACATGGCTAAAAAAAAAAAAAAAAGGCTATGAGCTGGGAGTGGTGGCTCACGCCTGTAATCCCAGCACTCAGGAGGCTGAGGCAGGAGGATCGTTGTGAGTTCGAGACCAGCCTAGGCTACAAAGTGAGCTCAAGGCCAGACTGAACTGCATAGAGACCCTGTCTCAAAATAAACAAACAAACAAACAAACAAACAAACAAAAAGGCTATGATAGTCTCAAATTATTTCCCCTAAGATTCTTATTAATGATATATGGGAAAATAGTTAAGTTCACAGTGGTAGAAATCTGGCAGTGTTAAAATTGACTGAGTTTAACATTGCCTATAATAAATAGTTGCCACAGCAGGCATTATCACTGAAAGGTTTAAAACATTCGCCATTACTGGGAGAAGATAGTTTCGTATCACATATTTACTGATTATGATGCAATGAAGTATGTTGCCAACAAATGCATAACCTCAATCTAATTATAGGAAAACACCAGACAAACAGACATTTTACAAAATAACTGTGTGTTAACAAGTCCTATAGTCATGAAAGACATGGAAAAAGAGAGAAGTCATAGATTGGACGAGATTATAAAATGCAACAATTATATGCAAATAATGGGATCCTGAATTGGATTCTGGAACAGAATAATGGTAAAACTGGTGAACTGGATTATGGTTTACAATTGAGTAACCTGAATGTACCAATGTTAATTTAATTTCTTGGTTTTGAAAAATATACCCTGTTAAATGTTAGAGGAAGCTGAATAATAGGATGTATGTAAACTTGGAGTATTCATTTTCCAACTTCACTGTAAGGTTAAAATCATTTCAAAATAAAAATTTAAAAAGCAAAAATAGAAAAGAAACCAAAAAAACAAAACAAAACAAAACAAAAACACCTTTGTATCTAATGCAAGGAATCATAAAATATGAATTCTAGAGTCAAAGTTTGCCTGTTTTTACCCTTGCTATGACTTGCAGGTAAGAAAATTCCATGTTGTCTGATCTTGCCAAGTCAGTGCCCATAGTCTTACATCCTTTCTCTGAGGTGAAACTCTATTCTATGTAACTTCTTTGCTCGGGAAAGCTGTTACTGCACAAGTATGGCTACTCACTGGACAAAGTGATTCATTCATACACTGGGTAGAATTTAGCAAAACCATGTTTTATGTTTTTTTTCTTTAAAAAAAAAAAAAGACAAGAGCACAATTTTACCATTGAATGCCCTTCTAGGACTAGGTATTAGCTCAGAAAACACTTTGTATATTCAATTGTACAATAGCTTCTGAACTAATGTTTGCAGTGAAATTTTTAGTAGTATTACTATAATCCATAGTATTACTAGTATGGTTCATAGTATTAATAGTATTACTTCTGTCCATCTATCCACATGACTCCATCTCTTAAAATAAGAATTTATGAGAGCCAGGCATGGTGGTACATTCCCGTAATCTCAACACTTGAAAAGCTAAGGCAAGAGGATTGCTGCAAATTCAAGGCCAATCTGAGATACACAGTGGGTTGAAGGCCAGCCTGAACTACACAGTGAGATGTTACCTCAAAAACAAAAAAAAGAAAGAAAGAAAGAAAGAAAGAAAGAAAGAAAGAAAGAAAGAAAGAAAGAAAGAAAAACTGAAGCTGAGAGAAGAGTAAAGAATAAGCAGTAACACTGGTTTATTTTGACATATTTCATGTCAAGCCTTAAAATATAAATCTTATAATTGCAAAGATTTTCTTAAATTATCCCTAATGATTTCTTTATGATAGTATTTATTCAAACTAGAAGAGATACTTGTGAAGCCATAACTACAGAAGGCCAATTCTGAAAACTTGGAACCTTGATAATAAAGGCTATGCCCAGAATCCTTGATGACATTTCAAATTTAAAAACCAGCTCTGTAGCATATGATTTTCACACCCTACAAAATGGTGACAATACTTCTCACACTTCAAAGGATTTGTCATGAGGACAGAATGAGAACAAGAATGCTTCAAAGAGGTTTGAATATTGGGCCATGTGCTTATAGTTCATTTGCTAAATCCACTGTTTCCTTCTTTATGCATCTTAAAATTATTCAAACTGTAAGCATTAAAAGTGATTTCTGAAGATATAATGAGAAAAATCAAGCATCTGTTAAATTCCTATGATGTATTTAGTTAAGGCATTCAAAATGTATCTTACTACTTTGTTGACTTAATGGTCACATACCCCATCACATAAGTTTTAATTACTGTCTCAGAGATTCATCTTTACTTTTTGGTATCTAAATAAATATTTATAATTTATTCTTTGTAGAAAATTTGAATACCATGTAGAAAACCCTTGTCTACTGCTCCTAATATATAATAGATTCTAAACCACAATCAAAGGCCTTAAAAAAAACCACTGAAATAACAGTTGTTTCAAGGTTTAACACTACATATTTAATTCCGAAAGGGGATATCTAAATCAAATAAGTTGCAACATGTATTCCCTCCTCTTATAGAGAAGTTAACTTAAAATCTTTTCATTTCAAAATTACATAATGAGCTTCATTCAAAAGGAATGGAAAAAAGAAACATGTAGTCAAAACTTCAAATTACAAATTAAATCTCTTAACATCATTTCTTCAATAAGTCAACTATCAATAGAAAGAAATCATTATTAAAAGCTGACCAAAAAAAAAAAAAGACAGAGCTGGGCATAGTGACACATACCTGTAATCTTAGCACTCTGGTGCAAAGGTGGGAGGCACTGTCAACTGAAGCCCAGCCAGTATCAAGACCCTTTCTTACAATAAAATAAAGGGCTAAAGACATAGCTCACTGTGTAAGCCCTGGATTCCATCCCCTGTACTGCTCGGGTCTGGGGATTTGTGAGAGCTGTATCTCCTACAACTACAACCTACAAAAAAAAGAAATGAAAACTATTACCACTCCCACCATCACAAAAGTGTTTCATCTTTTTGTTTTGTAGAAAGTTTTAAAAAGTTGTTGATTTTTCTTTGACCTAATTATTATGTGTTGCCCATAAAATTTTTTGACAGTAAAGACAATGTTGTGGGAGGCTAAAAACACTTATTTTTTTTTAAAGTATAGTGACTATTTTAAATCACTCAATATGGTATTCTTAACTCCATTCATTAGGAAAGTGATGAATACATATTGCTAAAATATGAATTTCCATGTCCACTATGATTATTGTTTATTATCACATTACAATTACCTCCATTAAATTATTATGATCAACTTCCCCTCTAATTTGCAACTTTTCTCTTATCATTGACATTTCACATGTATGTAAGAGAATACTTTCCCATCACAAATAGATTAGAATATTGGATAAAAAATGATTATAAATGTTCATGTTCTAGAAATCAGATTAAACTTTTCATGAATTTCCTATAGGAAGAAAATTTTCAACTATATTTTCCTTTAGTGAAAATAAAATTCTTCAGAAAATCACACTGATGAAGAAGAGTGTTCATTTTTAACATAGAGTACTCCTAATCAATCATCAGACCTGAACATTAAATCTCTTCTTACTATAACATATGAATAACAAAAATATTCAGGTACTAACATTATTTAAACTTCCCATAAAGTATGAATGTTAACATTCTAAAAAAAATTATAATTCCCTTCTACCTTATGATAATATTCAAATACTAAATAATAAATTTAATTATCACAAAGGCCCAGACTGCTTTTTTGAGAGGTTCTTGAGAAAAGATTTACAGCTAAAAAATAAAGATTGTGAATAAACTGTTAATGGCTAACCAAAGTACAATGATAGCACCAATGATTCTGGCTACCAATTTCCTTCTGAGAGCAATAAAATTCTCAAATTTGAAACTGAAAAGAAAGTAACAGAAAATATTATATTCTAAAACATATAAAAAACTAAGCACTGTAGCTTGGAGTGCAAATAGATTAAAAATGAAAAGCTTTCAGTATTCTGTTGACATATAATGAATAGACAATAAACACCTGTAGTTATATTTCTTAGGCTTCCTTTGTGACTGATGGAAGATGAGCTTGAGATTTATCCAGCCCTTTCCCTAAGATGGAAGGAAATTTAATTCATAAAACATACTTCTAAGGCCGAACATGAAAAAACATGAAAAACTACATTTGATTATGCTTCAAATCATTCCTTTTTCAAGCTTACTTTAACCTAAAGCATCGGCAACATGATACTTAAAATTAAGCTTAGAATACCTACCTTTTTTCCATTGCTATACAAACAACCTTCCTTCTCACCAGAGGATAAAATCCAGATAGCACTAGGCTCTGCCAATTATATTTGGAATCACACTGAATAGCTAGCTATCTGCTGTGTTCTTTCACTTAAGCACCTCATAATGTGTGTGGGTGGGCCTGCATTACGCAAAATAGGTAAACACTGCATAATTCCAGATTCTATTGGTTGAAATGAAAATCCACTTCACTTCTCCCCTAGGAAGTCTATGGCCCAAAAGGGAAGAAACGGAAGTAAAAGGAAGCAAAGAATAATTTTTAATACAGGCTTAACATCAAGTTATGAAATAAGGTACTTTAAAAGAGTATTCTATTTCTTAAAAGGCTGTCTAAATTAACTATATAAATGCTCTATATATGAAGTGTAAGACATTGAACAATCTTTTCATGATAGTAAAATAGCCCATTGTAACAAATTTAGTGTAATACTCAATTTGTTAAACATTTCATTTAAAAAAGTACAGTTCATACATAAACAAAGTGTTCCCTTTCAGCACTATTAAATTTGGGGGGGGGGTTTTACAGATCTGGTCACAAAATACTGTATTAACCCAGGCATAAAAATAGGTGAATATTCAACCACATTGTCAATTGGTAACGCTTGTTTACTTCTAGTTTTAATACTGCTAGCTAAATTTACTACTTCTTTAAATAAATTAAGATTTCCTGGGTGTTCATGAACACAAAGGAAGGAAGCAGTTCTCAGTGGTAGGCTGGGATTGGACAAGCTTCATCTAACAGCTGTAGAAGGGTCCCTATTTAATGGCTTCTGTTGCTCTCAGATATTCCATTTATTGATTCAATTTGAGGAGTTACTATCTGCCAGTCAATTTCCCCATACCTTTCCTCAGAAAAAGAGATGTTTTCTAATGGGGAATGGTTGTAAATGGAGTTTATCTTTCCTCTTTATTTCTAGAAGTAAACTTGCTTTGTGCTTGATTACATTTAAGAATTAAAAAAAAAATTTTTTTTTTTTTTTTTTGGTGGTACTGGGGATTGAATCTAGGTCCTTGCACATGCTAGGAAACTACCACATCTCCGAGATACTTTTAAAAAAAAAAAAGAACACTAAAATCAAGTCATAAGAGTAAATGCTACTTCACACTTGTTCAATAACTGCATACACAAATCTAAGCACCTCACCCATTAAAATGAAATTCAAATTGAGTCTAGACACTTGATATTCTTATTAAATTTCTTTAGTACCCCCCAAGTATTCATCCCTACTGTAAAAAGTAACTCTACCAGGCCCCTAAACTTGATAGATACCCACAGACCACAGTCATCTATGCAAATGTTTATCTAGGCTAGTTGAGATTTTTTAATTAAACTATATGGAATAGTACATTGCTAATAATAACTGACTGGAAAGTCAGTAAGTGTCTTTTGTGACATTAATTAGAATTATTTAATGTCCCACCTATGAATAGTTATCTTTTAAAGAGTCATAAAAATACATTTTGGTGGCAATATGTTTATCTGCAAAAGATTCTCAACAATGTGTACACAGGACAATAGCTCTGATTCACAGAAGGGGTATGCTTTTAGGAGAACATCACTGAAATAGCACCTTGACACCAATGCTATGGAACAAAATGAGCCATTCTTTCCTGTAGCTGGCCAGTGTATTTCTATTCTTTCTAGTATTCCATAACTCTGTCACATGTCCTGAAGCTGTTGTTACAGATCTGCGTAACTCTTCTTTTGCTTGAGAAACTGGCAGCAGGCCCACCTGGGTTATAGTAAAATAATTCTGCTCAGATATCCTGCTGGTCCAATATACACATTCAGTTCAAAAAACTTACCTGCAAAGATGATCTGGCTAAATTTTAAGATTCTGCTCTCTGAGGATCCTGTCATATAATTCTAAGCTGATGAAATTGCTCAAGAAGCTGGACATGACAGGTTCAATACTCATAGGATGCAATTATGACTGATTATACTTTAAACTTGATTCCATAACACAACCTACTATTTTCTGGACTAAAATATTAACTCTCGTAATTTTGGAAATTTGTTTCTTACTGAACCTTTGAGTAACTTGAATATTTGAATTCTATCTGATGTATCATCATTCTACCTTAACAAAAACTGAGCACTAAGAGTACAAAAATTCTTTATATATTCAAGGTCTGGTTTGTATCAAGTAATCTAAGAAAACATATTTTTCTTACACAGATCTAAGAAGGTACTAAAGACAAAACCTCCATATCTTTTAATCTATTATATTTTTTAACAGGACAATCATATTCTTTAGAGATAAAAGGTTAAAATTAAATTTCTAAACTTTTCTTTTCCAGTCTGAATTCTCATGACTAAAAACACCTTTTTATTTCTGTATGTGCTTTTATTTCCAGTGATGTTTGATTAGTAATAACATGGAGGTCAGTCAAAAACAAAAATGAAAGGCAACCAAGGCTGATGTTGGAGCTCAGGGGAGGAGAGCATGCCTAACATATGCCAGGCCTTGGGTTTAACACTTCCCCTATCAATCAAACAAAAACATACCCCCCCCAAAGCAACCAAAAAACCCCAAACCAAACAAAAAATCGTAATTAAAATTTTAAGTAGCTGTTTTGGCTGATAGGAATCAAGTTAAAGTGATCAGACTTTAGCAACTGAACTTAAATCTCAGTGATCTTTCCCATACTCCTACATATCCAGCTTGGCTTACAGTATCTTAAACTTCCTAATATTATTCTTGACTTGAGTCTAAATGAACCTGTGCCAATTACTTAAGCTGAGTGCAGAGATCAATGGTAAGCTCTCACTACCCTGGAACTTTTAAAACTCACTTCCTCATAAAGTATTCAGAATAGGGTACACTTGCCTCACGATTTTCAGGCCTTTTCAGATTTTTTTTTTCACAGACCTATTTTTCTTTTTATTTGTTATACTCTAGGTTTAGTTTTACCTTTGAACACAAATGACTTTTGATAGCTTGCTTCTTCTCTAATGATCTCCAAGATTTCCAAGGATACAAACAAGAACTCATTCCTCATAGTCATTTATCTCTGGCCACACCTTCAGCAGATGTGTAAATAAATTAGTTCTTCCTAGTTCCACCTCAAGGATGATGCTTAGGTCATGTTCCTCTAACCCATAATGCAATTCATATAGATGGCATTTGCTATTCTACAGTAAGTTTTTATTGAAAATCTACATGTGCTCAGTTTTTCACTTGTCAAATCCACACAATTTTTTTTGAGAAAATGTACATTAGATGTAAGTTTGATCAACAACACTTGTTGATTTATGGTTATGAAAAAAAGACAGTACAAGATAGATATAATATTAATGCAAAAAATTGTAAGTATTGTAAGATTTCAAAGAAAAATGTTGCCATTTAGGTGCAAAGGACTCAGGGAAAGCTTCATAAAAAGAGAAGTATTTGAGCTGAACCCTGGAAAACAGGCTAGATTTTGATAAATGGAGAAACAACTGCATTTAAAATAAAGGTGGTTCAGGGTGGGAGGTATACTGCATGCTCAAGCTAAGTCAGTTCATACTGTGGAGTGAAGTGTTTGTTCAGGAGACCAATAAAGACTAAGTTTGAGGAAATCAAGTACCATGTCTTCATAAGTGCCGGGACTATCAGCAAGTACAGGAAAATATTTAATACTTAAGAGAGATGCAGTTGGAAAGAGACAAAATGCCTGATATTGTGGGCCTTTAAGAATCAGGACAAGGATTGAATATCACTTAATTAAAACCCTTTAATAAGGTTTCAGAAAACAAAAAAAAAAATGTATATAGCAGGTACCATACTAAAAATTCCACAAATCTTTTTTTTTTTTTTTTTTTGAGACAGTGTCTCACTGTGTAGTTCAAACTGTCCTCAAACTCACTATGTAGCCCAGGCTGGCCTCAAACACACAGCAATCCTCCTGCCTCAGTTTCCTGAGTGCTGGGATAGAACTTCACATATGTCAAACTTAACCTTCACAACTGTCCTATGACAGATAAAGAAATCAGGCTAAGTAATTTGCTTACAGTGATGTACAAACTAAGTGGCAAAAGTGAGATCTAAATTTAAGCATATGTCCTTTTTACTGTTTTAAACTACATAATTAAACAAACAGCACCTTATTCAACATCAGAAGTATGACAACAATATCTAGGACAAAAACAATGTGTCACATCAAACTTAAAATTTTGTCTGCTTATTACTAAATTACAGTGGTAAACTATTATTGTGCCAAATTTGAGTGGAATATTGGGATAGTCTTATTCAAAATATAGGCTGTATGGTACACATAAAATACACTTTGGGGGTTTTTGAGCAATCATCTTTCAAAGAGTTTCCTTTCATAATAGATGCAAGTGATATATGAGAGGTTAATCTAATGATGGAGAAAGATATGGCATATGCCTTAAGATAGAACACACGATGTAGGCTATAAACTGAAAGTCACAAAAGACAAAGCCTGGCCCTCTCTGTAGTTACTAATTCTCCAGACACATCTTGGTAATTCCTATTCATGAAACTCCATATTGATGAATATAGGGGGCTTGTGTGAGCTCCCTCAGCATTTGTGTAAGTTACTGTTCAATTTCTCCCAAGAGGGTGTCACCCTAAAGGAAAGCAAAAGCCTGTCACCAGATAGGGATAGATTTGTATCTGCCCTTTTCTTTCACAATGTGAATGGGTCAAGAATAGATCAATAGCGTGGCTCTTCCTTCAAGCAAGCTGGGTTGCACAACATTTCTAGCATGCAAGCATGTTAAAGAAATGAATTGCATATAAAGTTAGAGAATGATTATTAAATTATGTAAAACCAGCCTGTCCAAAATTGATCAGACAGAATCTCTCATAATGGATATAGTCTTCACATTTTTAGGTATGGAGAAATAGGAAAAATTTGATCAAATATGAGTTTACTTATAGATAATGATAAGGAGTAGGAGTTAGTGGTCTGGAATACCTATTCTAACACCCATAGAATTTTTTTTTTTAACAGAATCTTAAAGATTTTCTAAATTTTACATTTCTAAATGGAGTTAAAGACTGTGTTGGATTAATGTGACATCTATAATGAGTTTAAATTCTTACTTTGCTCCTATCATTATCTCATTATTTGTCCTATGTCTCATGTCTTTACTGGAATTATAAAATACATTACAGTATGTTTAAACTGTATACATGTCTCTAAATCACATACAGCTTAGTATTCTCAGCAAAGTAACTTCATAACTATTAATATTTGTACACCAAATCTATTTAAAAAATTCAGTTCAGTGTCAAGAAAAACTATAACAACTATTGATTCTCCCACTCTTTCAATGATACTTATATCAAGGCCTGAAAAAAGTTCCCTTAAAGCATACTAATATGTAAAAGCCCAGGCTGTTAAAAAACAAGCAATAAGGAAAGCACAAAAATCCATCAAATTCTACTTCATTAAGTTTATTTGAAAACTTTCCAGAGAGGCAATGATTCTGTACAAACTTTTGGGATACTGTACTTTAATAGAGCATAACATCACAGCAACGTCTACTCATGTTAAGTGAATCTGGTTGTTAGTACTGATAAATATGGCTTGAGTTGGAAAGAATGTCTTCTGAGAACTTCTGCTACATTAAAAGTAAATGTTATTTTAATTTTCCCCACAATCCACTATTTCTGAGTTTACTAACTGTAGTTCTTTTCCTCATCAAAGAATTGAAATAGGAACTAACCTAGAAAATCTAGGTTGTTGGTGAGGCTGACAGTTGCAATTTAACTTCCCCTTAACACACTGTTAGGATTGACCAGTACCCAGGTTGTCTAGACTGAGCGTGTGGCACACATCTGCAATCCCAGCACTCTGGAGGATAAGGCAGGACAATCAAGAGTTCAAGAATATACAGCCTAGAAGACACAGCAGGACCAAAACAGGACTCTATTCCTTTTTTCAAACCATTTCTCGCTTTTATCTGTATTACAGACTTATATATGAATTCATATAATTTAGAATCACTCTTCTAAACTAGATATCAGAAAACAACTCTTGCATCAAGTTCCCCTTCAAGTAATTTAAACTCTGGGCAAAGCTGGGTAGACAAAAGTATCAACCAATTTTCTTCTTCACAATCAAATCTGAGAACTTGTTTGTATCAAAACTGAGATATAATAGTGGGGCAGAAGAAGAGGTACAGATTTAAATCCCAGAAAAATAATACTGCCTTACCTAATATTTTTTTAAATATCACATTAGTTCAGTAAACATTTATAAATGTGTACTGTAGCCCTGCTAAAAGATTAATGTAAAACGTTCCTACTTTGAAGGTGCTAATAAAATGAAAGTTTTTTCTCAAGAATTTTTCTGAGATTTACTATTTCAATTACATAAGTCTTAAAAGTAAATAAAGTTATTTGTGAAATAATTTCTCTGCTTCTAAACTAAGTAATCAGATACATTTTAATTTCTACTAACATTTCTGTTCCTTTTCTAACACCCATAGAATTTTTTTTAACAGAATCTTAAAGATTTTCTGAATTTTACATTTCTAAATGGAGTTAAAGGCTGTGTTGGACTAATGTGACATCTATAATAAGTTTAAATTCTTACTTTGCTCCTATCATTATCTCATTATTTGTCCTATGTCTCATGTCTTTATTGGAATTACACATTACAGTATGTTTAAACTCTATACATGTCTCTAAATCACATACAGCTTAGTATTCTAAGCAAGGACTCCCTCAATATTTTTATATATTAAACATTTTTCAAACCACTGATGTTTTGTTTATTTTTTTGTTTTTTGGTACCAGGGATCGAACTCATGACCTTGCACTTGCCAGGCAGGTGCTTACACCACTGAGCCAACTCTCTGGCCCCTGGGTTTTGTAAATTAACATGATTCCTTTTCATAAATACACTGGGTTTTGTAAATTAACATGATTCCTTTTCATAAATACAAACAAAAGCCTAGTTATTATATTGCTTTTTTAAAAACAAAAGAGACAGACATAAATTGCTGATATTTGGATCTAGAATTTAAAAAAAAAATCTTTCACCATCACTTTATTTACTGAGCCAAATATCTACAAGGACAAGTAGCAAAGTTTCGTATTCATTCCAGTGAAATCAATTAGCTTATTCACACATTTATTGAACACTTGCCAAAGCCTCTCCTTTTTTGGTATCAATAAAAACAATCTTATAATAAAGGTTATTCTGTTTTGAAAAAAAAGCCAGGGTTCTTAAATTCACTGAATTACTCTGCAACTCTTGCTTCCTTTGGTTTCAGCACTGTGTGGGTGGAGGAAAGAAACCAAGACATCCAGAACAAAATGTGAAGTCAAGGGAAATTTTTAGATAGCAATAAATTGTGAAAATCACTTAAACTTACAGTCAGAACAATCCTTTGCAGAGAAACATAAATGGAGGTATTTTAAAGTACCCCTGGCAGTCAGTGAAAAGGCTCAGAATACCATAAAATAAGACATATTTATTTAAACTGAGAGCTGTTTTTTTAAAATACAACCCAAAACTGCAATTAAAACCACATTCAAAAAGGTTTTATCTAATTACTCTTAATATCTTTTAAAATTAAAAGACTACTGGAGTCTGAAATTCTTAACCCACAGAATATACTATCTTCAATTTTTTTCTAATTATAAAAATATTCGTCAATAAGTGTATTGCTATAAATTTTCCAAGACCACTGTTAAAGTCATTGTATCTCTGAAAGGGGAGTTTATATGAACCATCCTTTATCTGTAAAACACACAAGACCTGTATAAACAACAAATACAATGCCAATTCTGCAAGATGTAGTACAGTTGCTAGTATAGCTGACTCATACAACCACAGAATTTCTTTAAATGACAGAGGATTAACACTCATTATTTAAGACAATGTATGTATTGGTAAGTTCTCACACATACTATCTGCTGAAAGATGCAGTGTAATTTTTTGTTAGAGATGATTCTGTGATAGGTGTAGTAGAAAGCTCTTCATTTGACATGTCCCAATATACTCCAGTAACTTTGATTTTTTAAAATTTCAAACCATGTTCCTTTTTTTTGGTACCAGGAATTGAACTCTTGACCTTGCACTTTGCCAGGCAGGCGCTTATGCCAGTGAGCTAAATCCCCAGCCCATGTTCCTTTTGAATCTGCCATAATGCAAATTATTTCCAACTTTTACCCAAATTTAAAGTGAAAGGCTGTCCCTCTTTGTATTACACACATAGATATTTTTGACAAAAATGAAACAATATGTATTAAATGTTCAGCAAAGAACTGTTTTTAATGCTATCACTATAAACATAAGAACACTAATAATATTTCAATATCTAGTTGATAGACCATTTTCGATCAGGGAGTCTTTATCCCCTAAATCAGATATACTCATTTTTTAGCTCCCACAGTTTATCTCCAACTTTTTCATATACCTTATGTCTAGCTTTGCATCACAGACAGCTATGACCTTGTGTTATACTGCCTATTAAAAGTGAACACTTCTCTAAGGGAGAAATGGTCCTGCTTATTTTGCAGTGCTTAATACTGAAAGAATAAAGGAAAAGAAGGTATTTTTACAATGTTAAGTTAGATTTTATTAAATATTTAATTTGGTATATAAAGCAAAAATATTTCTATGGGATCAAGAAACTTAAAAACAGTTCTAGAGACCATGGAATATTAAAGTCTTTTGAGGATGGATATTTTCATTGATATACAAATTAAGAAATAGGACTCATCTAAAATGACTGTATTAGAGACTATACTGTATTATTTTCTACTTTATTTCTTACTTTTTAATATTAAAAAGGAATAGTAGCAGCACCATAAGTACCTTATTTTTCTTTTTGGTTAAGAACCCAGTTTTTATTTTCAGACTAAAACAATTTACAGAAATTAGCACATAAAGCCTGTTGGTGCTCTCAGAACCCCCCACTCTTAAGTCTCACTCTCCTCAAGGCCAAGATCCTAGGTGAGGATTTGTCTTTCATGGTTCTTTATTAATTTCTGGGTTCCAAGACCATTCTGCTTAAGACATGAAAGAACTAGGCATGAACAAATGTGATTACTACAGCTAACAAAAATATTGTATTTATTAAAGTAACACCAAGTTTTGAAAGCCCTCAGATGCAAAGTCTTAGCAATTTCCAATTTATGTATTGTTCCAAAATAGTAATATGGCTGGAGATATAGCTCAGCAACACAGCCTCTACCTGGCAAGAGCCTGGTCCTGAGTTCCATTTCTGGTACAAAACAAACAAACAAAAAATAGCAATCTGGAAGTGGATTCATATAAAACACACAAATTAGTATGAAATGAAGGGAGAGAGCATTTTATAGTATTTTAAAAGTCTTTCCTAGATGAGTGTCAATTTTTACAATGGAAAAAGTACTATCAAGCGTTATGGACATCTATTTTTTGCTGCCCACCAAGTATTCACCCTTCCTTTGGTATAATGGATCTTTATTTCCTTTTTGGAGGAAAACTCTTTTATCTGCAGTTTATGTCTATCTGGTGGAGTTAACTACTTTCTCACTTTCAGCTGGGCGTATTGCTGTCTTTTTTTTTTTTTTTTTTTGGTACTGGGGATCAAACTCACGACCTGGCGCTTGCCAAGCAGATGCTTAGGCCACTGAGCTAAATCCCCAGCCCCATACTGCTGTCTTAAAACTCAGAGCTTCAGATTACCCTGGCCACTAGGGTGTGGGTCAGTCAGAGCCAGTGAGATGTAATGAGACTTGCTAGAGTTTCAAGGAAAAAAAAAAGTCATTCTTTTCAGGCTATCATGACCTTAAGGATTTGGGGGCTAAAAGAATAGAAGCTATCTTTTGCTCACCTATCGGCAGATCATAAGGCCAATACCAGGGAAGCAGTACTAAGAAATATATGCAAATTGAACCTTCATAACATAATTTCAGACTTGAGTGGAGCCATTCTTGAAGCCACATGTATTCTGAACCAATTTACACAAACTAATATTTATCTTTTTCTCCTGATTTAATCCTGTTTTGAGTTGAGTTTTCTGTTACAACAAAAATAATCTTAACTAATACAAAATACTATTATGAGTGTGTTTGCTTCCCCAAGAATAAACAGATCAGTCACAAAATTCAGTTTCAAACTCAACACTTTTACACATGACTCTGGCTGTTTTCAAAGTGTGCCCTCCTCTGAAAGTCCCCCTGCCCTAAATTCAAATGCTATAAAAAAGACTTTGTATCTTCTGTTTCATATTGTCTTAATACCAAGGGAAAAAATTTGCCTCAAAAGAATAAAAAACTTACAATGGAAAAAAGGAAATAACAACAACTAATGGGAAGATGAGGAAAGGGACAAGCAAATCATCTGTAGAAGCTTTAAACAGCAGCCAAATGTGCTTTTCATTTTTGGTAAATCATAAATGAGAGTGAGTGACTAAAGCTTATAAAATGAAGTTAATTCAACTATATACAGAATTTAATATAGAGACATCAACATACTAAAATAAAAAGTTTCTATTCAAAAAGCATCTGATAAAAATTAAAATTCAGAACATAACTCCTTGGGAAATTAAAATGTTTGGAACTTACAGCAACAGGCAAAACATTTCAAAAAAGTGACAGCTAATCATATTCACAAAAATTCCTGATTTTAAGCACTCTGAGGTTATGGCTATCAAATCCCCAAATCATTCCGAAAATGGTTAGCAAAAGATTTAACAGAATTAAGTAAGACAAAACAACTAAAGCTACTGCAAAAAAACTGATTTAAAACTAGTACTTCTACTTTCTAGGAATTTTAGTGACTTAACTGCTAACAAGAAAGGGAGAAAAACAACACACATGAAACAAAATGGAATTAAGATGTATATTCTCATGCTTTTCAGATCATATTGAAGTGAGACTTTACATATTTTAGTTCTAGATCTTAGATGAGTGCTATTATGAATTACAATAGTCTTCATGACTGATCATGATGAGACTATTAATATGGAGTCTATGCATAAGAATGAGATAATGATTTAAACTGAAGTAAAATAGAATGATTAAAGGAGTTCTGGAGTCAGACTGACTACTGCATCGTCATTTAATAGTTGTAGAAGTGAACCAGTTTCACTAAGGTTCAATTTCTTCACCTGTAAACATAAGATAATAATAAGCAACAATAACTAACATATTCAGTCTTAATCTTAATTGCTAAGTATTTTTCAAAAAGCTTTACATATCCTTTAATTCCTAATAATATTCTTAGGCAATAAATAATATCATCTCGTTTATAGAGGAGGAAAGTGAGGCATAGATTTAGTAAATTGTCTGAGGTCACAAAACTAATGAAAGTAGTAGGGCTGACATCTGCAATTGGAACCTTAAGTCTTGATTAAAAGCCTATATTTGGAATCATCACACCCTCTTCAGATTACTTCACCTCAAAGGACTGTCAAGACAAGTAATTTGCGAATAGTAGTGGAGTTCAATAAGGCTTACTTTTAGAGTTCTTCTGACAGTCCATTTCTAGTTACCTGAATTTATGAACTGTTTAGAAATGACTATATGGGAACTATTTCATGGTGAAGAGAATTTTGGACAGAGAGAAACAATGCTGGAAATTAAGTTTTATGAAAGGTAGTACATTATTTCAAAACTCTCTTTAGTCTGATACTTTTGAGACTTCTACACATGGGAGTTTGAGGTACAGTTGAGACATCCTTAAACAGATAATATATATGAGTCTGGAACTTGAAGAAGAGATATGGGCTAGAAATACAAACCTGGAAATCTTCAACATACAGATGAACTACCTAGAAAGTGTGTGGAGTAAGAAAAAAAAATCTAAAAACAAGGATGGCAACAAACCCAGTAACATGAGTGTCACTGGACTTAGAAACATGGAGATAAGTGATCTCCACAGCTATTTCAAAGAATAATGTGATTTTATTATTTAATTAGCATCATTACACACTTTTTAAAAATGAAGAACAGCAAGCAAGCATTTGAGATATTATTGATATTGGATCTTTGTTTCTCTTACTACAATACTTCATTAATACCCACCCACTAAGGACATTATTGTGAGAAATTCCACAGTAAAACTATGATATAATGGAATTTTCCTAATTGCAATTTGACCATTGTATAAGGCACTAGGGAGACTTGGTCTCTACCCTTAAGAAACTTATGTCGGATAATTAAATGTCAACATAATGTGTAAAAGTGGTTTGGGTCTGACAGAAACAACACTAACCCCAGTTTGGAGGGTAGAAGGGTACTTTAGGTTCTTTCTTTCTTTCTTTCTTTCACTCACTCATTCATTCATTCAAAGAGAATAAAACCCAGCAAAGCAAAACAGAACAAAGCCAATCAACACAAACCAGTCATAAGTCACACAAGACTTCAAAACAATAAGAAATCAACAGTGGTGATCATAATGCCCCCTGCTGTCTTCAAAATAGCTGCAGATAGCTTCAGACACAGTAAGAATCAAACAAAACAGAACAGAATAGAACCAATAAAAACAAAACTACGAATGTAGTAAGACTTCAAAACAAGATAATAATAAATCCAAAATGGTTACCATAATATATCTTGTTAACATGGAAATAGCTGCCCATGCCATTGGATACAATAAAATTAAACAACAGAACAAAAATAAAACTCAACCCAACAAAACAATGAAAATGATACAAGACTTCAAAACAAGACAATAAGCAATCAACAATGGTCACCACCCTCAGAAGAAGATCCCCTATAGATACTACATTATGTATTGCCATCCTCTGAACAGATGATCAGGTCGCCAGCTTTAGGCCTGCAAAGTCAGTGAAACACTAAACACTACAAGCATTAAATTGTATTCTACCTCAACAGTCATCATAGCAGCCTTGTTTCTCTGGATCAGCCAGTTGCTTACAGGATCAGGGGGTGGGGACTGGCTCTTCTTGTTTCCCGTTCATGTGCTGGAAGAGGCTGGCATCTAGCTCTCCCCACAGCAGCCCGTGCACGGCACCTATTTGCAGGGAAGGCTTGCTTCTTGGTGACTTCTTGTTCTCTTCCCCCAAGTCCGCTAATGGTGCAGACTCACAGGAAAAGACTGGTGTCTGGCTCTCCCTCCAGTGGCCTGTGCATGACACAGAGAGGACTTGCTAGGCCACCTTTATGAAAACAACATCAGCCATTCATTTTCTGAGATAGTCCTATGTTCCCTAAATCCTGGGAAAACAAAGATAAGCTTAGATCTCTGTGTACACAGCTGTTTAGTAAAGTGTACCCAGATTTTGTTTGTTTGTTTGCCAGGCAGGTGCTTATACCACTGAGCTAAACCCTTGGCCCCACTGTATTCAGATATGTTAAAAGGAAAATTCCAAAATAATATGGTAAGTGTCATCACACAGGCATTAGGTGAAGAGGACTATGACCCTAACCTAAACCTAGAGGCAATTCTATACAATAATGCTTCAGAATGGATTTGAATAATGAAAAGGCCTCAGTCAGAGACAGTTATTACAGGAAAAGGGAATAACATATGCAAAGGTTTAAAACTATTTGAGAAAATTAAGAATTTCATTACAGCTTATTAAGAACAGTAATGAAGGGAGGATGAGGGAAAAGCTTGAGAAATCAGTGGGTAAACTACATAAACACAGTGTAAGCCAAAATACAATCTGGAACAGTTCTAATAGGAAATGAGGCAACAATGCAGAGGACTAGCATAACTTAATTAATTTTTTTTAGATTCTTAACTAAAATGGTTCCATTGCCTGCCCCCAATATTTCCTCTCCTAGTTATTCTGCTCCAGTAAACAGCACTATTGTTAATACAGTAACTGTTCATATCAGCAACCTGAATGTGCTTAATACTTTCTTCTCCTTCATCTTCTGTATCTTAGCTTGTCCATTAGTATGTTTTGTCATTTGACATCTAAAACATACTTAACATACTCTCCCTCTCTGAAGGGCATGTACAGAAAGAAACATTAAACTCTGTCAGGTTTAAAAGAGGTGTAACAGAAAAATAAGCAAGTCTTTTTGACTTGTAAGGTAGGTTTGAAGAGTCTAAATTACTATTTTCAGCAGGCAGTTGAAAAATTAATTGTAGCATACAGGAGGTCCTGGGCTAGGGAGTTTCCCCCTCTCTTTTCTCTTTCTTCCAAACCATGTCAGGATGCCAGTAAGAATAACAAAAATATTGTTCAATTTTTCATTACCTACTTTATACTTGATAGCACTGAGAACTGAATAAAGTACCTTTATTCAAGGGCATTGCTAGGAAGGTATTCCAAACCTTATCACATTAAGTAAACCGAGTCAACTGCCCACATCAACAAAGCTCCTAATCAGTGAAGGGATCTGAATCCAATTTTTATATCACCAAAACCTCTTTCTATTATACTACCTTACCTTTAACCAGAACAACACTTATAGCAAATGTGTTCAGAAGAGGGAAAAACATCAAAACTAAGGAGCTATTAGACTTAGAAAACAGACTCAGTACAAGAGGTTTCCAAAAGAACATACAGAGTGATGATATAAAACATTTGGAGAGAAAGAAGTAGAATTAAGGTTTCCTTTAAATCAGGAGCCTTGCTAATTGCCCAGTATGTGTGGTCCATGGCCCACTGCAATAGCCTATGTAGAAGCTCCCTGAAAATGAAGACTCTCAAGCCTTATCCAGATTTACAGAATCAGAATATGCATTTTAATACCACCTCTAGATGATTCATGTAATACATTAATGTTCAAGAAACACTGGTGTGATTATATAGATGAAGATCTAACCAGGTTAAAAAAATGTTTGCAGAGTCAAACTGGAAGCTTTTATCTCTGGGTCTAACATTTGTTCTACTGCCCTTACAGTATGCACTCCAAACACATCACTTTGAACTTCACTAACCTGAGGTTTATACCATTGAACATTTAGAACTTGAAGTGAATTAAAATCATATTATTACTGACCATTTTGATTTGATTCCATTCCATTTGGAATTTAAAATGTCCCTGTGAATGTTCAACTTTTTGTTTTAAGCACTACTACATGAAACATAAACATTCTACCTGACTACAAAGAATTCTTAAATTCATACCCTAAGTTTCAATCCTGCACCCTCAATGTAAAGACACAACAGTCTCCAAGAAAAGAACTTTTTATATGCAAACTAAAGTCCTGGAATTTCAGAGCTGGAAGACACCTTATGTGGTTGAGATGACAAACAGATTTTATCTAGAACACCAACTATATATATAGCTCCTGACAGTACTCTATCAAAAAGGAATCAGCAGTTGGGTTTGGGAACAGCCATTACATTTATTTGCCATGGGTTGATTCCAAAAAAAGGCATAAGTACTATAGAGTAGCTGACCTTGAAAACACAGGGAAACTAAGGCCCAAAGAGGTTTTAGTATTTTTTGTTGTCTTGCTCTTGCAAGGCAGGCACCATGCCACTGAGCTATCTCACCGGCAAGGTCCAATTAGGTTAAATAAAATAATAAAATAGTCCAGAACTCTAGGTCCCCTAACTTCATTCATTCAATTTAAAAAAGCTCCTGATACATGCATTCAACTTTAAAGGGTTTTTTCATATAATAATAAAAATCAAACCAATTAAAATTTAACTAGAATACAAGACTTTACAAGATATTATAGACTTTGCAATCCTATAATAAAGACACACATGTAAGCACACTGAACCATTTAAATGAAGCCCACAACCTCTAGGTTATATCATTGTGATCAATGAATGATCTCTGACTCAGACTGTTTCCTGACTATTTTACTTCATGGTAAATTTTTCCATATGACAACTGTTCTTTAGAGTTTACCCATGATGACTCAGGGCACCTAGACACTATGAAGGAGTTTTCAATACAAAGAGGTAGGAGGAAAATGAGGGGGCTTACTGAATGATTAACAGCCTACTCAGTTATGAAACCTAGCAAATTCTTTCTGAGAGCCATTTTAAAGACAGCTTTAGGAGGCAAATTCTAGCTAAAGCTTTAAGAGACCAGTGTTTAATAGCCAAACTATATACAAATACATCAACATATTATTTCTAAATGAGACACAACCAAGACACTTCAGCAAAATGTGATTTCCTTTTTGCTGAAAAAATGTCAGTGATGAATTAAAAATGCCTGGTATCATCATCAGCCACAGATCTGTTCTATGTTCAACAGTTTAAAAGCCCACCTTGAAATTTATCACCACTACTTTGGTGATCAAACAGGACGAGTTTACAGACTGAATCATGATATTTTACATGAAATTTTAGTGAAGCAGTAAGTACATTTAGAAAGTTTTCTGATACATTAAAGTTTGCATATAGTCTGTCGTTTCAATTAGAAGCAACCACTATTTACAAAAGACATTTTTTAACACATTTTCTTATGAATGATGCACTACTTTATAAGTTGGATATTTTGCAGTTTTGATGGTAAATTTAAAGAACAACAGTGAGAAACAATTCAAAGAAAAATCCATCATGTTAACTACAGTTCAGAATGACAGAAAATTAGCTTTTAGTACTACTATTATAAGCAGTGCATTAAATCTGGCATAAGCCCAGAGGTACATGAAGTAGTAAGGACAGTGAGTATCTGTCTGGAACCAGGAATACAATACATTAAGGTTTTAAAGAACCAACAAAGAATTTAATTGTTTGCATTTATTGTTTAAAAAAAAAAAAAGCAAAAAAACCTGAATTTAACTCTGCCTCTTAAAGGCAACTGACAAGTTGAGCCTTACAGTAACCAACTAGGAAAACTGGGACCAACCAGTTCTTAATTCATTCTTGTGGAAGGAAGAAATAGATATATACTGCATTATATCACATTATCTATCTTTTCATCTACTTGGCTGTCAAAAAAAGCAGCTCCAAGGGCTGGGGATTTAGCTCAGCCGCTCAAGTGCTTGTCTGGTAAGCGCGAGGTTGCGAGTTTGATCCTGAGTATCAAAAAACTTACCAAGCAGTAGGAATAAAAGACAAATTCAAAAAACGGGGTCACCGATTTAGCTCAGTGGCTCATGTGCTTGCCTGGTAAGAGTAAGGTTGTGAGTTCAATCCCTGGTACCGAAAAACAAAAAAACACAAAACAAACACACAAACAAAAAAGCAGCTCTGTTTTCCCCTCAGATCATGTATGATTAACCATATTATTATAGTGCTGAAAAGTCCCTAATTGTCTGACATTTTTGGAAAAGACAACAATATTAGCAGCTGAAAATATTTTGAAATTCTACTATGCTCCTAACTCTATCAAACTTTGTTAGGTGAAGAATATAGGTCTTGGATGATGCAGACCTTTTACATTTTCAAATCAGTTAAGTTTACTACTGTTTCCCACATTAGCAAACTTGAAAAAAAATGTTTTTTTCCTGTAGTTTCTAGTAGTTTCTCTTAGTGACTGCCTGACAGAGTACACCATCTCTATCTCACACACACACACACACACACACACACACACACACACAGCAAGGAAAGTTTAAAAAGGTAAGTACAAAGGGCACAAGCAGGAAAGTTGTTGTATTTGCCATTCATATGTTATTTGTTTAGGCACTTAAATCATTCTGAATCCATTTTATAAAACAGTGTGGAAGAACAATGGGCATGACTACAGGTGACAAAGAATCATAAAGAGACGTAGTAGCAGAGTAATAGAGATAAAGACGTGAGAGGTAAGGACACGGAATGATGACTATCTTGCAATGTACCTGGAAATGTACCTGGAAACTACTGCTTCAAAAGTCTACAAAGCATAATAGACTGATTTTTCATACATCTTAATCGTTACTTTTACTATTATTTCCCAAATTAAGTAGATTGTACCATGATTAATACTAAAAATCAACACAAAGGATGTTCTTTTTGCATAGAAACTTCTTTAAATGAAAGTTATATTATTTCTGTTTGTAATTTAAAAACATGATTCTTAGTTCTAATGGTTATGAATGCTTAAGTAGATCCAAGTTACAATTATTATTCCTGGCCATGTTTATTATTTTTTGAGACTCAGTTTGTTTCTTTTCTTTTTTCTTTATTCTTCCATCATAAGTTGTTTATTCCACAAAAACAGAAATGAAAAAGAGATTCATAATCCTACCAAAAAACAGAGTGAAAGCTAATTCTAAAATAAAGCCACACGTTAGTATGGTTATCACAGAATATCGAAGTCCTTCTTTTATGAAAAAGATGAACCAAATATAGCTTTTTAGACTTTCAGAGTTAATGGAAGGCTCTGCTAATGAGCTGCTATTTAAAATAATTAAATAGTTCAGTGTAACTGCACAATTTTTTTAACTGCTCAATTTTAATTGTGTATATACAATAAAAATGGTCTGGTTATTTATATATACACACAGAGAGATAGAAATAGACCAAAGGGACAGAAACTCTGAGTAAATTAAAGAACCTAGTTTGTAACAATTTAATAAAATGTTTAAAATAGGAGGCTTTGTTCCTTATAGTTATGCACTTATAGTCTTAGTGATCACATATTATTTACTATATAAGTTCACAAATTCTGCTTACTGCCATTAATTGTAAATATTATTGGTTAAAAATATAAATGAAAAAGTTGTGTTCTCCCACCATTATAAATCATTAGAAAAAGAACAGTTTTCTTTATCCATCATTATCACTAAAGTAAAAATCATTGAAATTTAGTTTTTCAGGCTGCAAAAACTAACCCTATAAAGAATGAACTAATATAATAACCATTCAAAACTAGGAAAGCATATTGTCCTAGAGTAAAATTTATTCTTAAAAAACCAAAATCATTGTAAGTTTTTCCTTGGCACTTAAACTTGGATGAGATCCAATTTTTCTATAGTTTTAATGAAGATTTAAAATTTAAAACTACTGATCTGAGAAATGAAGCATGAATATAAGATTTGACAGCCAGATTAATCCTTAACATCACATATGTGTTAGTCTTTCAGTTTCCCAATTATATACCATAGCAACAGAAAGCTATAAATTTTACTACATATAAAAATGGCATTAAGACATTTAGTCTTAAATGTAACACAAATGAATACCTGTACTAACTGCACATGGTATTGTGTGTATGTTTGTTTTAAAGTATTAGATAAAATTTAATATCCAAATGCATATAGCATCTTTCATGCTGTCACTCAAAGAATATACTCTTATTCCAAATGATGCTACAATTGTCCAGAACCTTAGTAAAATGGCTTTTTAGTCTGGGTAACTGGATCTGATTCTCAGAAACAGTAATTGCCTTCTCTGAATGGATATGATTTTTAGAAATAGCCTCAAGTTATTCCTGTTTTCTTTGTATCAAAATCCTTTCACAGTCATATTTAACAAATAAGATGAAGTGTCATGTAGTTAAGGACCATTTTTTCTTTAAAAACAAGGAGCAAATAAAAAGTAATAAGCTATTTTCATGTGTGGCTCTTAGACTGATTTACGAGACAAGGTTTAAAAACCCTAAAATATTTTGAGTAATGTAACTGTTCAGTAAGTGCAGGCATAGCTTCCCCAGTGACTATTCTAAAATAAAAGACTTACTTTAGGTAAGCCTATGCATATTTTACATTGAAACAATCCTTAAACAACTTGCTCTCCTCTACCCTCCCTTTACCACTTGACTTTTTCACCTGCTACTCCCACTCCAATCCAACCACTCGTCTTGTAGTTTCTTGTAGTCTAGGCACACTTGCATTTCACAGCCACCGTGTTTGCTGTTTCCTCTATCTAGAATGTCTTAACCCAACATAACCCAGATGATTGCTCTGTCACCAACTTTAGGTCTTTATTCAAGTATGTTATCGTCTCAATAGCTTTATTTTATTTTGTTTTGAGACAGGGTCTTACTATGTAGTTCATGTTGGTCTTGAACTCATGTAGCCCACGCTGACCTCAGATTCATGGTGATCTTCTGCTTCAGCCTCCTGAGTGCTGGAATTACATGTGTGTGCCACCATGCCTGGCTCAATGAGGTCTTTTTCAGGGCAGTCGTTCTCCACCTATCTCACACTATATTCCACAATTTCTTTTTTTTTTTCCTTCTCAATTTTATTTCTATGTATAAAAAATTTTTCTGGAAAATTTCAAACATACACAAAAGTAGACAAAATATACAAAATTTCATGCATCTCTATGGTAAATACCTTCAATGATTTCTAATATTGACCGATTTTGTTTCATTGATGCTCTCTTCCAAATTATTTTAAAGCAAAAAAATCCACACATCATATTTAGCTCATACTTTATTTCTTTTATTTTAAAGAGAAAAAAACACAGAAAAGAAAAAACAAACAAAAGCAGAAGAAACAAATAACAACAAAAACCCCAAAACAATAACAATATAGGCTTTTAAAACAAGATGTAGGAATTTAACAATGATTGTTATATTGCATATTGCTATTTTCAAGAGTTGCTTAGATTACCACATATACACACACAAAATTGATCTAATTGTTTGAGTATTAACAGTTCTTTTTTCAAGAACTAATAGAATTAGTAGTATAATCATCTTAGCTATATATATATATATATATACACACACACACACACACACACACACACACACACACACACACATCTGTATCTTTTTCCTTCCTTCTCACCTTTCACCTATCCCAGTTAGCTGATACTTTATTATGTATCTTCTCAAAATAATTACACTACAACATTTTAAAAAATTAACAATTACTTTTCGCTAAATATCCAGTGTTTAGATTTCCCTAATTTTTCATAAATGTCTCTTTACAATTTGCTCAAGGCAGGACCTAAGGTCCATACATTACATTTGGTGCATATGACTTTTGTACCTCTTTTAAATCCTCCTCTCTTATTAATTGTTTTTTAAAATTGAAGAATCTAAGTCACTTTTTTCTTGAAACATTAACTATTTTATTGTCTGGCTCTTGCTAGTAAAATGTAAACACCAGGAAGGTAGAAATTTTGGAATACATGATGTCAGAACCCAGATCATTGCCTAAAATGTAAAAGCATTCAATACTTACAGAATGAATATTTGGCATTTATGCCAAAAGTCCACTGCCCATCCAACAGCAGAAATTATGAATCCAGTACTCTTTTTTTCCTGCTAATCCTGAACCAGAAATTCTACCTTTCAGTTTTCTTTTTATGAGACAGGGTCTCCTATGCAGTTCACACTGGCCTTGACCTCACTATGTAGCCCAGGCTGAACTAGAACTTGCAGTGATCCTCCTGCTTCAGCTTCCTAAGTGCTGGGATTACAAATGTGAGCCATTATGCCCAGGGAGTTTTCTAAACATAGTACTCTAGGCAGTCACTACCAAGTAATCATATTTGGTACCCAAGATAATACTTACCGACTGTCCCTAATTTAGTTCAAAAGTGTACTTTTACTTCCAAAATAAATCTGAAAGCTCCCTATTAGTATAAATTATTGATTATATTTGTTAAGTATGTTTTAAGTATTTCTTAGTTTATTTTAGACAGGGGAAAAAAGTGTAGCTAAAAAGAAAAATAGAAAAAAAAAAGAAGCTACTGAAGCTACAGAAAATAGTGAAGAAACTAGGGATACTAAATATTTTTAGAGTTAGTAACATCCCAAGAGGTTCATTATAAAATAAAAATAAGCAACAAATGCTTCGAAAAGGAAGTAAATTACATGTGTATTGAATTACTTTTTTAAAAAAACTACATGAATGGTCACGATTAACTGGGAGATGAAGACATGCAAGGAATTTCCCGTTTACAGGCACCAGTAACACATTTTTTTTTCTGTAAATGGTATTTTAAGTTGTAAAAGTATTACAGGAGTGATATATGAATACTATATAAAACTTCATTTTTCTGAAATGGAATTTATCATTGCAAGAGAAAAATCTTGTACTACATTTTAAAATAAATAAATAAGGTCTTTTAAAAATTATTTACAATTTATTTCTCTCAAATCACCTAATGGATTCTCTCAAAGCTTATTTCTGAAAGTAGCTATGCTAACTCAATGGTTCCAAAATGTTTATATTTTGATTACCTATTTCTAATAATAAACAAAAACCCTGTAATGTCCTGATGATATCCATGCAAAAGTCTTGTGTTTTCTATCATTTTTAAATTCACTCAACAACAAAAATTATTTAGGACATCTTTAGTGTAATGGTAGGCAATTATTTTCAACCTTTGAAGGAAAAAATTAAAAGGAGTGATCTACTCAAGGTAACATGAAAAAAGGTAGTGGCAGAACTTGAAATCATATCCAGATCTTTCAGTGACCAGTATTTCTTGTCCTGAGGTTCTCACACTTCAGTCAGAGGAAACTTGCCTAGCAGAGGTCAAACTTTGACAAAGAAAACAATGAACCATCTAAATCCCTTCAAAGAATGACTTCTATTTACTTTTGTGTAATAAATATAGAAGGAATCTGGGGAAAATGGCTAAAAAATCTATAAAAAAATAAGTAGAATTCACTGTTTATTACAATTTTGTCACTTATTTATAAATGTTACCAGGAATCATTAATATTATACTGCAGAATTATTTTTATTAATTTTTTTCACATTGTTTTCTTTTTTTTTTTTTAAAGTGGTGCAAAGAAATGACAGGGTGTCACGCATGGTAGGCAAGTACTCTACCACTGAGCTACACCTCTATTGGTTTTTAAGTTACTTCATTTTCTTTGGTCAAAAAACATAACTGGAATAAGTTTTCCGAAAGAAATTCCTAAAACTACCCCAGTGCCATTATGTATACAATCATAGTGAAAGTTTAATGCAATTAAAATATATGTAATAAAATAATCCCTATAAACTTTTCCGACTGAAGTGCTAGGACAGAGCTATACTGATATTTTCATAGTAAAATACATGTATATATGTTACAAAGCTAGTATTTTTAATACTAAATCTTTTCTCTTAAAATTTTTAACTGCTACCGTATCTACTTTATGAAAACATTAGATGTTCACACAACAGAATTATTACAGTTTTTATCACCTAACCTATAGGACAGTCACAATTAAGCATGTTGAGAAATGACAGTATGTAAAATAAAACTGACATTCTGACAATCTGAAAGGTAGACCAAACTAAGCCAAATTGAAACACCCTTAAGTTTCCTCTTAAATTTTGCCTAAACTGGTACTAAGCCCAGTTTCTCAGTAAATACTTTTTGGTCATTTGTTTTGAGGAATCCCTAAGAAATCAGGAAACTTGCAAGGCCAGACTTCATCAATTGACTTCTGCCTCTGGACTGTAGAGACTAAACAAAGACACTGCTAGTAGCTTCCCTAAATTACATATGATGACTCTAGTAAATCAAGTTTGAAAAACTATAGAAAAAGTTCAACATAACCCAATTGTTTAGGTTATTTATACGCCAAAATTGGATGGGGAACAACAGCGCTAGGAACTGATGAAATGCCAGTTTCAAAGAGTGCTTAGAGGACTTCAAAATCTGCGCATTTGCAGCTTTTTTTCCCCTTAGGTCAATAAATACTAATTCCTCTTTAAAAACCTTAGACTTATTAAATGAGACATTAGAATCATTTCACTATCATACATACAGCGGTCCCCACACTTAATTGTTCTAACTTCCAATAATTTTTGAACTACAGAAAGGGGCTAGGTCAGAGGGTTGGGGAGAGAACAATGTCTCACTTTCATTTTCTGATGCAACCATTTCATACAAAATTAAATTCAAAGGAATTTAGGATAAGTAGCCACTACTACTACAGTTCTGATCATTATTCATCTTAGGAAAGATCTTGTAGAAATGATGCTTGATTTAAATTTTGCTAACTTCCACTTTGGTACCCCCCCCAAAAAAAAGCTATTAAAATTAATAAAATTGCTCAGTTAAGTATTTTACTCCAGAAGATGATGGCATAAATAAAAAAGAATTCATGTATTTATTCAATCAGGACAATGTTTTGAAATATATAAATCTGATTACTGAGAGATCATTTTCTGTTATAAAGAATAGAAGACCAGCAAAAACTACCTTCTCCGCAAGTCAAAAATATAAACTCATACTACCACGCCAACTGAATGACAAACTCATTTTTCTTCAATTTTGAGTGTCATTCAATGAAGAAATTGACAATGAAACAAAAGATCACTTGCAATGTAAACAAAGTAACATTCTGCAGATTAAGAAAAAAGTAAATGGCCTTCGAAAATCTTTCACGACCTCAAAACTTTAGTTCTTGGCACAACTTATTATGGATAAGATGCTCAGTATTTATTGATACATTAATGGATAAATTATGAGAATGCTGGTGAAGCTCAAACCAAGACACTTTTCCTTGTGTGTACTAAATTTGTTAAATGGACAGTTTAAAAAAATCCCTTCCTCATCACTGACCCTTTGCCTAAAAAAAAAAAAGCAGAAGATGAGATGAGTTTATGATTTACAGTAAAGTATTTCCCCCACTCTGAACATTCCTCAGGAAGTCCTTTGAGGTTCTAACATGCAAACACCATGCAAGAAGAATTGTTGTTTTAACTACCTAACAATTACCCAGACTTCTTTCAGACTTCAGTTAACCTGTAAGTAAAATGAGCATTTTTAACTTTTCCACGAGGCACTGAAGAACGAGTTATTGCTCATAAACGCTTTCAGATGCTCAGACACCAGGCACAGTGGGTCAAGAGTATCGATCAATTAGAGCGTTCCAGACCTCAGTTTACCCACTTTCGGAAACGGGCATACTAACTTGCTTCGTTAGGGCCCCGGAGGTGAAATTAATGTTTTAAAAAACGTTCTGAAATTCAAAGATGAAAGAAAATGGGAGAGACGCAGAGATGATGACAATAATCACAACAACAAAAAGAATGACTAACTTGGAAGTCTGCGTTACGTAAGGAAAGAGAAAGAAGTTACCAGATTTGCACAAACAAAAGAAAAGCCCACTGCCCCCTTTGTTTCTGTTTCATTTCGCTCGGCCTCCTGCCACCAGCAGAGCCCCCTCCTGCTGCAAGAGCGCGGCCAGGGGCGCGCGGGGCTCCGAGTTAGATGCGGCGCAGCGCGGGAGGTGGGGGAGGGTGCGCCGGGCCGGGTCCTGACAAAGGCGCTTCCTCCAGCTAGGGCGCAGGATGCAGGCGCCGCAAACTACGCTCCCCTCTGCTTCCTTGCGCGGCGGGGTGCGGGGGCACACAGGCCGGTTGGGAGACCGGCCGGCCGAGAAAGCCACCGAGGAAGTTGCGCGCCTGCCTTCCCCGCACCCCTCGCTGGCCCGCCGCGACCCCTTCCGCCCGCACTCACCGGACAACTGCTGGTGGCCGGAATGCCAGCACGGGCCCCAGAAACGCGCAGCGTGGGGGCGAAGTGTGAGTGACCGAGCAGCAGCGCAAGCACACAGCGCGGCGTTCCGTCGCCGCCTACCGCGCCAGCCGGCCGAGCCCGGTGAGGCGAAGTTGACCGCGGAGCCGAGGGCTTAGGAGCCGCGACGCGAGGGAAAAGCGCGAGCCCGCTTTTGGTGCGCTCCCGAAGGGCTCAAGACAAATACGGTCGGGCAGACAGGCTGCTACGGATCCTTAGCCTGCTAACGGAGGCGGAGGTGGTGGCGGCGCCCCCCGACGGACCGCCTCTGGGTCACTGACACACACTCCAAGGGAGGGGAGGGGACTAGCTGGAAGGCGGGGCCTGAGAGAGGAGGACGGGGTAGGGCCAATGAAGGAGGCGGGGCCGCGGGTTCTCTTGGGAACTGTAGTTTTCCAGTTGAGAGCATACAATGGATGCTTGGTAGACAAGGATCCAGCCGCGTTCACAGTATACTGCGCAAGCTCAAAAGAGATGGTCGGCTCTCAAGCCCACTCCCTGTTACCATGGTCACAGACTCGGCGAGCAAGTTTAGGGCTGCCCGGACTACACACGGCCAATTTTGTGTCACCCTGTTGTTGGGGATCCAGCTCACAAGTGCCCAGTGAAATCCACCTTCCTCCGGATATTTCAGTCTTCCCTCTGCTTAATTTTCTTCCACAAATTCTAAATGAGAAATACGTTTTCCTTCAAGTAAATTATGTCTTACAATCAAATTTCTTGTTATTGAAATCTAGTTGCTTCCAATAATTTAATAAATTGGAACATAAAGTTGTTAAGAATATCACCACTAACAATCCCATTATTTCTTTGCTCAGTTAGTCATAAATAACTCTAGTACCAGCAAAGCTAAAATTCAGGATTAAGATCAACATGTTTGAGGGGCCAGGGATGTAGCTCAGTGGCACAGCACCTGCCTGTCAAGTTTGTGGTCCTCACTTTGAGTCCCTGTACACACACACACACACACACACACACACACACACAGAGACAGAGAGAGATTAGTGTATTTGATGTGTAAAATAATCCAGATTTGCTCATTTTAAAGCATCCATATTTAAGACATATAAATCCCATAGGATACCTGTAAGTTCAAAAGACAACTGGAAAGTTGAAAATTGTTTTCTGTATATGTGTGTTGGCTAACTTTTATTTGGCAATAAAAACTCTGAACCAAGGTATGAGTATGTTGTTGGGCTGGCCAGCTAAGTCTACACCCATTTTGGGCGCCTAGGTATGCACAGATAGTAATGAGAAGGGCAGAGAAAGTTAGGATACATTACTGTCTCTCCACAGGACTACAAGTAACCATCCCCAAGTGCTTTGTTTTCCCTTATTTGTCTACCTAGTGCTTCACATACTAGAAGAAAAAAATTAATTCTCAGGCATCTGATACATATTTAGAGAAAGAAGAATCAAGGTTTTCAATATGGAGTCTCTGATGACTGTAGACCACAAAAAAAGACTTACTGAATGTCTACTATGTACCAGACACTTTATTGGGCCCCAGACATAGAGATACACATATGAAAGAAACTTTCCTTGTTTTTAAAGTACTTACTTTACAAAAGAGGGGACAAATAAATAGACTGAATGTGATCAGAACCATAATAGGAAAGTGCATAGTACCTTCAGACTTGGGCAAAGTCAGGAAATACTTCAAAGATCATTTGAATTTGAGAGGAATTGATGTATTTGTGTTAATTTAGTAGTGAAAGGTAACTAGAGAAGTGAGTGAGAACACTGAAAGTGGGGCTAGAAGAATAGCGAGTGGAAAAACAAGAACATGTGAACAAAGAACATTTTGGTTCAGCAAACAGTTCTATCATCAGCACTGCCAGTATTAGGATGGAGTTGGGAGGAGTAGCAAAAGGAGATGCTCAAAAAAGAAAGGTTGGTCATTTAGATCATCAAGAGGCTTTTATAATATACTAAAGTTCTTGGAATTCTTTCTGGAAATAGTGGAAAGCCACAATGGAATTGTATGCAGCTGAAATTTTGTTAAGACATGTATTTTAGAAACATCACTCTCTGGAGTGTAGCATGTATGGAGTCTGATACAGTATTATAGTGGAAATGATAGGGCACTGAACTAAGGCACTGGCAGCAGAAGAGACAAAACTGAAAGTAATTAATAGAATCTAATGAGTAATTTTTTGTGTGTGTTTGGGACTGACAGTGAAAGAAAGCTATGAATTATAATGTTTTGGTTGCAAGATGCAGAAAACTCAATCTCTTTATTGGCTAAACCAATAAAGGATATTTATTGGCCCATCTATCTAGAAAGTCAGGGGAAAAGAGATGGCCACCAGGGTGATTGATTCAACCTGGGAATATCATTAAGGACACATTTCTTTCCTTTGCCTTTCCTTCCTTAATATTAGCTATATGTTCAAATGATTGTTGTCAATAACTCCTCTGATTATAAGTTTTACCATCTGTGTTTAAGAAAACGTATGTGTCACTTTTGGAAGCTCTTTTTGAAAGAGAAAAAATTCCATTCCCAGAAGCATCAATAATAGAGTTACATGTCCACACATAAACAAGAAATGGTGCAGGAGTTAAGATGCAGCTAATTACATTAGGTTGAAGACAGATGTCTGCTTCCAGAGTAAAAGGAGCCAGTTTACCCCAAAGCTGGATGAGGAGGTGTGGTTATCCCAATGAAAACTGAGGTGATTGTTCAGAATAAGAAGAATGGAGTCTGGAAAGGTGATCATAATAACTATTACAAAAAGAAGCCAAGGATATTTTCCAGATTTCTGGCTTGTATGTTTATAAGTTAGTGATATCATTCATTGATTTAGGGAACAAAGAAGTTTGAATGCTTTTGAAGGGGAATTTGATATGTTCTCTTTGAATATGTTGAGTTTGAGATGGCTCTGGACATCTAGGAGACATGAAAGGGAGCTGTTATATATATGATTGTTGGGCTCTGAAAAGACAGATCAGGGAAACAGAATATAAGAAGATAGACTAGGGATATACCATCATATAGATGGTCATTGAAATTATGGAAATATATGAACTCACTCTGAGATACCATGTGAGCAGAGAAAGGAAGAGTCAATAGTAGAACTTTGGAAAACAACAGCACTTAAGAAGTAGGCAGGAAATCATGAAAATGCCTGAGAAGTGGCAAGAGAACCAAGACACACAAAGGAGCAAAAAAATATAACCTATATAACCCAGGAAGTAAAGTCAGTTTACATAAAGTTACAAATGACAGAGATGACAGAATTAGTGTTTGACCATATTAGCACAATAAATAATAAATTTCTTTCATATGTGGAAATAAAGCTGTAAAAAATGGGATCTGGGGATTAAAATCACAATTTCTAAAATAAAAATTTCACTAGGGTGAGAGTAACATTCAGAGATTAGACACTGAGAAAAAAAAACAGTAAAAAAATCTTAATATACTTAAAGCCATACCAATAGAATCTGCCCAAAATAGAGCACATGGAAGAAAAAAAACTAAAGAAAAACATCCCAAAAATAGAACATCAGTAGCCTGTGGGATAATATTATCAAGTATTTTAATATATGTATACTTTCAGCTCCAGATGGAAGAAAGGCCAGGTGGAGTGGCACCAAAATGATTTGAACTAATACAGCTAAAAATATTGTTACATTTGATGAAAATTTAAAACTCATCGGTTCAAGAAGCCCTAAGCAGAATAAATGCACACATTTATAAAAACCACTGCAAAAGACATTACCATCAAACTGTAGTTTAAAATGTTTCTTTCTTTTTTTTTCTTTTCATCAAACTGTTGAAACCAATGATAAAGAGAAAATATTGAAAGCAGCCAGAAGAAAAAAGCATATTTTAAATAGAGGAATAAAGACAAAAATTCAGTAGATTTCAGTTCAGAAACTCAGTAAATCAGAATACAGTTAAAAAGCATTTTTTTTAAAGTGCTGAAACAGAAAGAAAAACCTGTCATGTAGAGAAAATATCTTTCAAAAATGGCAGGGGTGGGGAAAGTGAGACAATGTGTCCAGTATAATTGCACTATAAGAAATGTTACAGCAACTTCCTCAGAGTAAGAAAAATACCACAGTGAAATTTGGATTCATATGAAAAATAGATCCTTGAAATGGTAAGCGTATGAGTAAATATTAAAGACTTTTCCTCTTCATTAACAAAAATAGAAAGAATTTATTTTAGAGCAAAAGCAACAACACTCAGAGAGGGTATTAGTACATGTAGAAGTAGAATGTTTGAAAATAAATTGCTCAAAAAATGGAAGGTGAAAATTAGATTATATTGTTTAGAAAGATCTTACATTATACTTAAAGTGATATAATATTATTTGAAGGTAAAGTATGATATGTTAAATGTGCATTTCTAAGCCTTAGAACGTGTCAAAAATAAAACAAGTAGAACCAATAAGTCAATAATGGAGATAGGATGAAATCCTAAAAGCAAACAAACACACAAAAACATGAATGGAGAAATAGAAATATGGAAGAAATTTTTGTGCCTGATGACCATACAGCAGACATGCCAACTCTAGACTCTTTTAAATTGTGAGAAAAACAAATTCTATCTTCCAACATTCTTTCCAAAATTAAAATTATTCTCTTTTAATGTCCTCAAAGTCTCCAAATAGCTCTTAGCGAACATAGAACATGTTCCTATTTTAAACTTGTAAATGGCACACAAGTTGTAGGCCTGGGCTTTCACTCAAAAGATCTGTAGGCCCCAAATTCTGGCTCTGACATTTTACATATATTTGGAAAATGTTAAAGACAAACTAGTTAAGATTTTAATATTTTAGAGGAATATGCTTGTACATCAAAGGATGTAGCTTATATATTCTCTGTATTTGTTCAAACTACATATATACAAGCAGTTATTTTGGAACATCAAAAAATACTATAAAATGAGTAAAGTGGAAAACTCAGTTCTTAAAGCCTGCAGTGAGAGCGGTAGATCACACCTTCTGTGCCTTTCATGGACATCAAAATTCTGACCCTGGCTCCTGAGATCTGGCCATGGTGGAACTTAGGCAGCTCATTTGCCCACCCTTTTGGTAAGCGGCCCTGGCTCAGACCAGGGGGAGAACCAGCGGTTCCCGTGACTGAGAATCAAACACACACACACACACACACACACACACACACACAAAACACCCCCCCCCCCGTAGCAACTGGGGTTAGAAGTCTCAGCATCTTTGGGAGGATGACCATGTGTAATGTAGCAAATATGGGAGATTTCCTTCTGCCTTCTCTTTGAAGGCAAAGGTTGTTTTCATTGTTTTATTTTGTTATGTTTGTTTTGCTCTATTCAATACTCTCTTTCAATTGGTTTCATAATGTTCTGTTTTTGGTTTGATTTCACTATATCTAATTGACTGGACAACTGTTGTAAAGATAATGAGATATACTATGGTACCTATTACTACTATCCCAGCATCCTGCTGTGAGGTTCTGTACCAATTTCACTGCATTGTCTCGATTGGCTTTGCTCTGTCTTGTTCTGTTGTATTTTTACTACTTTCAAAAAGAAAAAAATTTCTGGCCCTCAGTCCTTTAGGGCTATATTCATATCCCTGGCTTTGAAGTCTTCTGCAATCTTACATTTTTTTTTTTATCCTGGCTGCATTTTTTTTCCCCCTGACAAAAACTACTTCTGTTTCTCATCTTTCTTTTGACTTTAGTTATTTATCTCATTGTTGCTTTTGTTGTTACATTTACCCAGGATTTCTACATATTTGCATCAGAAAAGATGATCTCAGTTGGTTAGCTCAGATTGCCATAATGTAGGAACAAATTTTTCATTCATGTTGGAAAACTATTTCAGATATTTGTCTACAACCACCTGTTTTATTATTTTTTGAAATATTGTACCAATACTACTTTTAAGAGCACATCAGACTTTCTAAAACACTACTTCATTAGTGTTTAAGTAAAAATAAAACACGTTGTCTGTTATCTTTTACCTTCTGTGGAGTGGTAACATGCAACCTTATTACACTGTTAGGGGATACTGAGGAATCAGGCTGGGTTAGGGAGAGAGTTTGGGGTAGCAACTATATTTACATTTACTAAGTTCCTCCAGTTAGGCAGGGGCCCGTATAACCCCCATCCTTCCTTCTTATTTTCTTCTAGTTCTCTTTTACCTTAGTAACTAAAATAGCAAATTATTTTCTAACCTCTTCCTTTTTTGTATGTAATCTCTTCATAGACCTAAGTACAAGAATTCTAGATTTTGCCAAACTTTTCTTTTTTCTTTTTTACCTCTGTCTTTCTGAGGATGGATTCCTCAGGATTTACACTCTTGGAATTGCTACTGCTTTAATGTTTTTTCATGGAAGATCCCTTCATGTAGTTTCATATCCTGGCTGAATCATCCTGTCTCCTTCTGCTTGTCCATCCTCCACAGTTACCTCTCAGGTCAGTTGCTTCACAACTCCACCCCACTGTGGCCCTGTAGAAAGCTCCCAGCCTCCCAACCTGAGTCATCACACGCCCCCTTCTAGTGTATGAGCCTGAGCTACTGCCCCCAGCCTTGTCTCTACTCAGATAAAATCAGCATCACATATTAGCATTGATTCGGTCTCATTTGCTACACTTAGCCAGATTGAGCTTTTTCAATTGTTGGAAGATTTTTTTAAAGTTAAGTTTTGTTTTGTTTTGAGACAGGATCTCACATTCTAGTGTAGGTTGGCTTTAAATTTACTGTGTAGCCCAGGCTAGCCTCAAGCTCAGGGTGATCCTCCTGCCTCAGCCTCCTGAAAGCTGGGATTATAGGCCTATGGATTATGTGCCACCATGCCCAGTTTAAAATGTACTATGTTAAAACTTTTAAAAATGTATAAAATTTCAGCATCTATGGAGAGAGAGAATAGTCTCACAAAGACTACATGTACATTATCCAGCTTCAACAGTTTTAACTGTTCATTCATCAGTCTTGTTTGATCTGTAACTACCATACCTACCCGTTTATTTTGAAATAAACCCTTGATGTCCTATGCATTCTTTTGTGTTTCCATAGTAACTCTTTAAAAAGGGAGTGTCTTTTTAAAAAGTATAAGTGCAATATCACTATCACATCAAAAGAAGAACCTCAAATATTTTATTATACTCTTAAATGTCCAGATAGTTTTTTTCAATTGAGATCCAAATAAGGACTGTCCCTGTCATTGACTGACATATCTCTTACCTCTCTCTTTAAAAAAAGTGAAATATTTTGTGTTATGGAAAATTTAAAACTTCAGGAATAGCAAAGGGATGCCTAAGATGAGCCAAATTCTCCAAATATTAGCTGTTAACTAATACCCTTTACATGCACTCTCACACACACACACACACACACACACATACACACAATTATGAAATTTTATTTACAAAAACAGGCAACTGGCCCGATTTGACCCATATTCTTTGTTGGCCCCTTTTTAAATACAGTACTTGTACTTAGGTGTAATGCAACAACTTGATATATACATGAAATACATAGTGATCAAATCCACTAGCATTTTATCTCCTTAAACATTTATCATTTTTATGCGTTTGGTCTCTACTACTATTCTTTTGGGTAATAACAAACCATAGACTTCCACTTCACTCTCATCCTTAAAGTTTCCTTTTAGATCAGACACTCAACCTAAGATTCTTCTTAGCGCGAAGCCACAGAGACAGCCTGATTTTATCTCGGGAACTTTAACCTGTATCTCTATGTTGAGAGATCAGTGCCCATCCCAAACTCAACTAGGATTCCTATAAAACTCTTTAGAATCTCTGCTCCTAAGATGCTGTCGCACTGACAACTCCTAAAAGCATGCCCTAAACCATAGCCTGGGTTTCCTTTTACCTACCAGACAGCTTCCTTACGTGTACTGGTTTTTTCTACCTATAAGAATTTCGAAGACTGTATCTAGGTAATTTTTAAAAATCCCTTACTACAGAGACAAAAGGGGGTTGAAAGACCACTTCTATATACTTTTGAAGAACACCACTTCAATAATAAGATTATCATCACTATTTCAGATGCCGACATTTTCTTTTCTGATGGGCCAGACTTAAGAGAATTTAGTAAAATTGTGATAAGTAATTCTTATCTCGCCAAAAACCAGAATCCAAGAAAGGCTTGTCACTCAGAAATTGTTTTGCTGCTGAGGATTTAGCTCAGCAGCACAAGTCCTTGCTTGGCAAGCATAAGGTCTTGAGTTAGATCCCTAGTCCCCCCCCCAAAAAAAAAAAGAAAGAAAGAAAGAAATTGTTTTACTGATTGACAAGAATAAAAAGTAATTTAGTAAAAACTTTGTTTTGTTCACATAAAGTAGCAGGATTGATACAACACAAAGTTCTTTCCCTCATCCTTTACTCTCCAGTTGAAACTTCTGACAGATTATTCCATTGTAGGATTAGACTAGACTACAGACAAGTAAATGATACTGAAAAAACAAATCAGAACTTGTTTAATTTGTCTGAAGACAGATTCCATGTCAAGCTTCAAGAGGTAACAAGGGACCAGATTAGTGATTTTATGTAATGTTAAATTTAAAATCAGACCTGAGATTTAGGAATGGTCTTTAGCTGGCAGGCACTGTTTCCTCTTACTTTTCCCTTGGAAAAATTCTGCTATGTTGAAATTACTGAGCAAATGCTGAATACCTCTTGAAATGTTCTGATCACGCCAAGAATACCCTCTCTCCCAAGCTCTCATTTCCTCTGTGGGAAAGACTTTGGATTTTCAATTCCTAATATGTTGTACCTAAGTCCTCACTACCCAACTGTAACATGTATGTACTTTAAACAACTCTTTAGATTTACTGAGTATTAAAAAACATCCTGGAAATAAAAGAGCAGAAGTGGTATATGTGCCTGTTTAGACACACAGAGAAAAGAAATTGCCATTAGGAGTCTACTGATGTTAAAATCAATAGGTATGGTATGTCTTGATAAGTAAGCATAAAGGGAACATAGTACAACAGAGCCATGAGATTGACATGAAGTAAGCTCTTTCATAACTTGAGGTTCAGTTAAAATTTTTGTTTATTCAATTTCTAGATCTAATTGTTCAACTAGAAGAATATAAATCACTGATGAGATCATCGTTCTATCCTAAAGAATCTGTTGCTACTCACTCTTCCACCACAGATATTCATCCTCATTTTCCATTTTGAAATTCCAATATCATTCAATTAGATTAGGCAGGGCTAATGGTTAAAGATAAACAAATGATATTTAAACACAAACAAATGAAATACACAATGCAAATATTGGACAATTTTATTCAATTATAAAATGAGTTAGGTGTTAAAATTTATAAATATGAGTCCTCTTAATTTTTACTGATAACTTGGTGAATCTTGGATTCACTGTGGGCAAGGCTGGTCACACATAAATAAAAGGCAAACATTTGTATGTGGTAACACAGGCAAACTTTGGTTTTAGAAGAAAATCTTAAATCATCTGTAAATGAACAGAGAAAATGGAATCAACTCATATACTAAGAAAAAAAGAAAAAAATATAGGAAAAGATAGGTTATCCACAGTTACATATGATGATGATCAAACGAAGGAGGAGGAAAAGTTTTAAAAAGTTATATATTAACGTTCACAGCTTTTTGATGCTGTGACCAAATACCTGACATAAACAGCTAAAGGAGAAAATGTTTATTTTTAGTGTAGGGTTTCAGAGATTTCTATCTGTAATTGGCTGGCTTCAAGGATGAAACATTGCAGAAGGGCATGGTAGAGGAAAGTTGCCCAACTCATGAAAGCCAAGAAGCAGAGAACTGGAAAGGAAGGGGCCAGGGACCAAATACAGTCCCTGAAGCACACCTCTAACATCCATTCGGACACACCCAAGGGTGGTCTTCACTAATCTCCACGGTGATTCTCAAAACAATCAAATTGACAATCAAGATTAGCTATCACACTCAAAAACTTCACTAGAAAAATTTCTCATACTTTCAACTCACTTAAATACTTGTACATTGGATTATTTCAGCCCCCTGGTTAGAGAAACCAGAAACAATCAAAATGTTTTGCTAATGCTTACATATGCTAATATTATATTTTAACTGTGTGTGAAGAATAATTACACAAACAGCTAACACAAACAGGTATGATGATTCCCCTCATTTTTCAGATGAGAAAACTGAGATGGAAGGAGGTTGAATAATTTTTCCAAGATCACACAGTAGAAAGTGGTTGTTAGAGTTTTCTGGTGTAATAGAGAAGTGAAAAGTACAAAAAAGATAAGAACAGGTTTATTGAGGACGTGGTAAGGAGCACACAACCCATGGTGGTTGGGCTGTTGTGCTTGCTAGGCAGGCACTTAAGCCACTAAGCTAAATCCCCAGCCCTTGTCTCCTTCGACCTGATACAGAGAGGCAGAGGGTTATAGGACCTCTGATCGGAAGTGGCAAATGGGGTGGACATTGATGATGTGTGAGGAACTGACTGGAATTTTCTTTGTGTAAACAGGAAAAGGATTTTTAGGACTAAAGAAGAAGCAGGAAGTGGTACGCATTCCCGCTTTGGCCTTCCGCCGTGTTAGACCACCTCCGTAGTTGTACAGGAATTTACACTAGGGCAAGAACCTTTCAGTGGTACAGTCAGGAGTCAAACATGAGTGTCTCATGGGAGCTCACATTTTCAGGTATGAAGGGCAAACCCCGAAGAACATAAACACAGCTATGAGGGTCAAGTGGTTCCTGCTTCCCTAGTCTAGAAGTAACAGGTTACAGTGAGCGAAGCAGGTGCTGGCAGGAGCAAGAACTAACACCGAAAGCAGAACACAGAAAAGAGAACTGAAGGTTGAAGATAATTACTGTTTGTTTGGTTTATTCTTTGCAACCATTCTGAAGTCACATGTCACTTTCCAGGTGAGGAAACTGAGGCTTTAAAAAGTTAAATATGTTTCTCTAAATTGCACACTTAGTAAAGTTGATCTAAGGTTGGAACCCAGATCTGTCTGGCACCAAATCTTAATTATTTCCCCTCACTCCCACTACTCTAACAAAAACACACAAACATGGTAACTTAAAATGCATCTCTCCCAGGCCACTCCACAGAGAAGGCAACATCCTTGAACATGCTACATTGTTATGGTGTAGATCTGGAATGTCAGTCAAAAGCCTCATGTGCTCACATGAGGGACCCGTGGGGCTCCTGAAGGTGACTGGATTTTGGGGGTGCTATACTTAGTTAAGAGGTGGGTCTGGTAAGAAGCGACAGGTTACTGTGAGCATAACTAGGAATGGTATATGGCCATGGCTCCTCCTTTCTTTCTAGGCTTCCTGGCCATCATGATATGAGCAACTTTCCTCTGCTACTCCCTGCCACCGTGACTTCCTGCCTTGGAACTGGTCAACTATGGATTAAAAAGGTGATCCAAAATAAACCTCTCTGCTTTTAAATTGGAGGTATTATGTGCCAGTGATGAGAAAGTGACTTCAAACAGTATACTAGAACTTGAGGGCTTTGTTGAATGCACAAATGGTTGAATATAAAAATGGTAAAATAATAAATGTGTAAAATTATTGCAATAATCAAGAAAGTGTTGGCTATTCATCATTTGAGAAAGCAGGGTGATGTGTGATATATTTTAAAAAGTCAAAAAATAAATGTGATTACAATATAACTAATTTGTGAATATAAAGGAATGCACTTAAAGTACCTAAAAAATTCTCCTGTGTGGAATACCTCTTTTCAAATGATTAAATAATGTTTTCTGATTTGGAAAATAGTATAAATAGACATATTAAATAAAAATTAACTTTTGTGTCACAGGGTCTAACAAAAATGTTCTTAACATTTTAAAACCAACTAGGTGTATGTGTTAATACATATAGTATTTTAAATGTCTTTTACAACTTACTGAAGAATATAATTTTTCAGGAACTCTAATTAGAAAAATAAAACAATTGGATTTTCTCCTATGATATAATTTCTTGATAACTTAAAATTCAGGTATTCTGTGCCAAAATTTAGAATATATAACTAAATAAGTAGTTGATTTTTAATAGGTCTTCTAATTGCTTTCAGGTAGACAAAGAGTGTATGTAAAAGAACAATGTAATTGGTAGGTTTTTAAATACATATTTAATTCAACTTTCTGTACTTTTTCCATCTATAGTGCTAAATTGATGATTGGTCTTGTAATGCTAATCATGATCCATAATCTGCCCTCTGAGCCACAAAAAGACAAAGGGTTAAACTGCATTCAGTGCAACTTGAGAGAAACACATAGATTTTGATCTTGATCTTTTAAAAAATTAGTCAATCATTGTTTATCTAGTAACTTTCAGAAAACTCAAATACTGTATTAATTAGAAAACTTCATTCCTCAACCTATTTATGGGAATTTTTAAAAAATTACAAAAAGTATTCAAAGACTATTTTAAAAACTTAATTTTGACTGGGGACATAGCTCAGAGGCATAGCCCTGCCCAGCAAGTGTGAGGTCCTGAGTTCTATTCCTGGTACAAACACATACACACACACAAACAGGTTTTCGTGTATTTTTATAGTCTTGCATATTCTTTTAAAATACCTTGTTCAGCTTAAGACTTTAATGTATTTTAATGAAAAAGTTTAGATGTTTTTAAATAACAAAAATTTTTCAAGTGGTTAATGATTACACACAGACAACATTCAGACAAACAAAAATATCATTTGCTGGTGAATAATACCTTACATGTTTTAGTTATGTGGCAAAAAATTTTGTTTAGGAGACAATTACTGAATTTGGATCATAGATATATAAGATATATGTACATGCACTTAAAAGTGACACTTTGTATCAATGACAAAAACATAATTAGGCTTAAAACAGTTTTGATCGAATCTTTTGCTAATGGCAAATTTTTTTAAAAATCAAGGAAACAGATATAGTTTAAAGTATAAGAGAAAGAAATACATTATTTTCTTCCTTGGCATTTGCATGGAAGACGGAGGTTGTGCAGTTACTACTATATTTTCTGATTTTTCCAGGACAGTTCTAGTTTTAATGTTCTATTTGAGCCATGTTAAACCATTATTTTGATTTTTGTTTTAAATGTTTGGACACCATAAAGAGTAATTGTTTGATATCTTGAGAAAAATTTTACTTTTACTTTAATTCCAAGTGATTTAAAAACTATCAGTTTCCAAAGATCAATTCTTATAAATTAAAAATTTAGAACATTTAACTAATAAGAAGTAATTGATTTTGAATAGATCTTCTAATTGGTTTCAGAAATATTATGAAATATGGTCTGTTCATAATATCATAGAGAGATCTATCTGTGAAGCTTTATTATACCAGAAACAACCTGGAAATTCTTTTACTTTAAGCCTTCACATAGTACATAATTCTTAACATGCAAGTTAGAAAAAGTTCATCATCTGCAATTTCAATGGCATTTCTACAATATGAGAATATATTTTTCCTTTAAAAATTTTACTATATTTTTAAAGAAATAATTAAAATATTAAATCAATGTGACAGATCTTGTCAAAGCAACAGCTGAACAACTGATCTTGAACGGTACCCTTCATACTTAGACATAGTTTGAGTAGTAGAATCATTAAAAGAAAACATTAAAAGACATCATTAAAAGAAAATTAAGCATTAAAAGAAAATTAAGTAGAAATCATTAAAAGAAAATGTCCTGTTTTCTTCTCCTTCAAAGGAAAGAAACCATTTTTTTTCAGTAATGACAGCATAAAGAAAGGGTATATCTACTGCTTGCTTGTCAACAAAAATGTTGAAATGGGACTTTATTTTCACTAATTTGACATCTTTTCAGATAGAACTAATTTTTAAATTTCCTCTCTCTTTTCTCCTTACAACTTTTAATTGGCTTATATGTTCCAGAGCTCAGGGGACAATGCCATCTTTCCCGTTAATGGAGCATATTTTCAATATTCTAATGCCTATGCTTCAGTACAATGTAGACTTTTTAGACGAATGTGCTATTATGTCATACTTCATTATATATTTTTGTGATTATTGTGGCATACTTCATATATATCAAATCAATATATATATATATCATATATTAAATATATTTCTTATATATCAATGTATTAAATTTACCTATTCTCTGGGATTCATGCATATAGTCACACAGAAATGTATATATTAGTGTTGTTATTATTGGCTTATGACCCTGATGAGACTTTTTAATGATGAGATCGTACACCTGAATCCAACAGAAGAGCTCTTTTGAGCATCAATGTATTTCTATAAACTGACTATAAAGGTTGTCATAGAAAGCCCCGAACTCAATTCATGGTCAGGGCACTTCTGTGAGAACATTTCTGTTTGTATTTTATTTCCTGGGTCTTGTATCTTTATATGACGAAAATCTATGTAATCGTGGCCAGCAGCCAAATCTACAAGCACTGGTGAATATATGTGTATGTGCATGGGTAGATGTATTAAGGATTCCTACCTTTGTACTTCATAAACTGTTATGAAGTGAGGTCTTTGAGCATTACATCTGATGTGTGTGATGATAATTTACAGAGACCATTCAGACAAACCTAAAATACATGAATTAGTTATGGCACTTCTAATGAGAACCTCCTTCTTCCTTTTTTTTTTTTTTTTGATTGTGTTTTATTATTTTTTGTTTTTCACTCTAGGGAAAATAATTTACTCTTTTACTTATTTTACCCCTAGAATTCAAGGAAGCTCATTACTTAAATATATTTTCTTGCAGGTATTTTGAATAACATACTATAGAAATAACATAGTAAATTCAAATTCAGAGAAATACTTAAGAATGCAACTTTTAGACAATATTTTTTTCTTCAAATTCAATAGTGATCTTCAAAATTCATAAATATTTTTCACTTTCTTAAATAAAACATTATCTAACATGTAAATGTAAAATGAAAATTTACATATCACAACATTATCAGTGCATCTATTCATTGTGTACAAAGTTCCATCTGATGTGATTGACTGATTCAATCTGTAAGTGCCTTGTGTGGGCCACAATTAGTTGCTTAAACCAATAACAGTAAACTAAATGTTGATTTTCTAAATTTTTTCCACTGAGTCCATTATGTGAGGAAAGCCAGACTTGTCGCCATACTACATGATCACAATTTCTACTTGTATTATGTCACCTTACTTCAATAACTGCCAGAATGAGATTCACAAATAGTTCTCCTGCTATGTTATCATCATTTTTGTCTCCCTTTGTTTACTGTGCTGTGTGTCTGTCTGTCATACCTTTGGAATCTTTTGTTTCACTACCTCTCCAAAATATGCCCTGGATCCTACATCATTTATTACCTATTCCCCTATTTATCCTTCTCTCTCCTTTTAAGCTTCTTGATGTAAACATACCAGAATCATTCTATTTATCTGTTTATTTGAGATAGGGTCTTGCTATATAGTTTAGCCATGTAGCCCAGGCTGGCCTCAGGGTGACCCTCCTGCCTCAGTCTCCCAAGTGCTAGACTTACAGGTATGCACTACTCATTAAGTTGTCCTACCCATAACATTTAATTCATATCTTAAGTTTTCTTAATTTTGCTCACTTCATATCCCTAGGACCTGTTCTTTTCCCTCAAGTTTTGATGCTACTACCAATTCGATTTGCTGCTACTTGTCAATTCAAGTATTATTCTTCTTTCTGGGATTACTGTCACAGCTGGCTTCTACCTGCCATATCAATCTTAGCACTTTCTGCTTTCCCTTATATAGTACTCAGTCCTATAGTCTTAGTAGACCTCCCAGAACACTTCAGGCCTGCCATGTTTTTGTATGTGCGGTATTCCTGGACTCCTGCTGGTCCTTTAGGGAATCATCGCTGAGTTTGGACATGATGGATGCTATAGAGTGCTGCTTATATTTCTCTATTCCCTTGGGACCAGAGCCTCATTTCCCTAATTGGTGAGTGTTAGTAACTAATAGGTCTTGGCTTTATTTCATTGTGAAGACTGGCCTTGGTTGAAGAGAGCCTGTGGTCATGGTTTCCTTCCTAGCAGCAGCCTACATGCAATGACTAGTTGATACAGAAGTATAAAATCTTGGTCCCATTACTCCAGCAGCAGCTACTCTTCAGGCTATTCTAATTCTGTAATCCTCCCATGGAAAGGCTGAGGGCTTTGTTGCAACTGTTACAACCCAACTTTTCTCACTGTCCATTTCAGCTTCTTTCACTTTGCCCTAACAGGTGCTGATCCTGAAAGCAAGCCACTTAACACACAAATCTCCATCTGAAATCTGTTTCCCAGGAAACTGAATAACAACACTGGGTGAGAACTCTCAATATCACTTGCTTATTTCTATCACAGCTCTTAAGCCACTATATCATAATTGTCTGTTTACTCATGGATCTATGCCTAAATATAGTGAGCAACTTGAGAACAGAGATTTCAATCTTGTCTTTTTATCCTCATTTGCTTTTTATCCTGACTCATTAAATCTTTTTGAATAAATGAATATGTAAATGAATATGTGAGAGATTGCCATCTTTAAAAGCCTAAGAGACTTTCCTAAAATCAGCTCAGTCCTTCTTGAACCATATTTCTTTTTGGAATGGCCCCAGAAAATCTGGGTTGTCTTTCCTAGAATGTATTTTAAATTTGCTGGTTTTCACGCTTCATAAAATTTTGAGAAATTTGGATTTGGAGGACAGGTTTTAGAAGCATGGGTTGAATTTTCACAGTACTATACATTAGTTCTGTGACTTTGGGAGAATCATATAACCTCTTCACGCCACAGTTTAATGAACAGACAAAGAGTTAACAATTTATAGATATTGATAGGTGGTAAATAAATGAAATCGTGTCTATGTATAAGTGATGGCCCATAGTACATACTCAGTGAACTTTAGTTCCTCTTGTTTATTTCTTTTTAGACTGAATTCATTTTCTGTAATAACTTACATTTATTTATTTATTTATTTTTGAGAGAGGGTCTTTCTAGGTAATCTAGGCTGCCTTTGAACTCATTATATAGCCCAGGAGGACCTCAAACTCATAGTGATCTTCCTGCCTCAGCCTCCAGAGTACAGGAATTAGTCATGTACTACAATGCCTGACCTGTAATAATTTTTAAAGAAATAAATTACAATAGTTCGGTTATCCTGAGATGATCTCATTAGCTTTCATGATCTTTTGTTTCTCCCCTCCCCAGGACAAAAATTCATTGTTCTTGTTACCATTCTTATTTTAAAAGGGAAAGAAACACAACTGACAGCATCTATGTAAACATGCAAGTCGCTGCTTGTTGCAAGTTTTGTTATTTATTGTTAAAGTATCAAAGTTGCCAATGGCAAGAGGTGTGGCTAGGTGTGTCTGAGAGTGAATCCAAGGTGAGTAAATGACATGAATGTAATATCAATGGGTTTCAGTGAAGCAGAGAAGCAACTAAAATGATTAACATAGGGCACCATTGTACAGTTAAAGGGACAAAAGCAAAGTATCCCACATTTGGGAGTCTGATTCACTTGTATTTCTAGTTTTCTTCTTAGTTCTTGGCAAATCACATTTCTTGGCTCTCTGAAGTGGTTGAGCATATAATAACCTCTGATCGGGCCAGGGATTTAGTTTAGCAGCATAAGCTCCTGCCTGGCAAGTGTGAGGTCATGAGTTTCATCCTTGGTAAAAAAAAAAAAAAAAAAAAAAGATTGAATAACTTCCGATCAGCTGGCTGAGAGTAGAAGTATTATATCACAAATAGAATGAAGTATTTTAAGAATCAGTGATATTTTTTTTCTCAACTAGCAGAAGGACATTCCCTACAGGTCTCCTAGATCTGGGGAGTCTGCAAAAAAATGAAATAACCTCTTGTGTTAAAATTTGAAATACTCGCATTAGTTATTATTACCACAAAATTTAGTCTTTTCTGAAGATGGATGGAGCTCAGGAAAACTCAGAATAAACTAAATAAATAATGGAGTTTTAAGGAAAACAGAAACCATAGCCAGCTGTCTCAGAAAATATGACTGTAAGCTTGTTTAGGATTCCTTCTTGTCTATCCTTACCAGTCCACTACTAAAGTGATTTAGTTTCTTCTGAATCTGTATATTTTTGCTTATCTACTTGAATTGCCAGTTGCCTTTCTTTGGAACACTTATATCATCAGATTTCAAATGCTCTTGAATCAGATCACCTCATAAGCCTCAAATCAGCTTTCTCTGGGTCAGGCATATCTCCCCAGTCTCAGTTAGTTGGTATTAGATCATTATCATAAAATAAAAAACAAGATCACTTCTGCATAAAAATTTTTTGGATCTCTTCCCTTGTCTGGAGCATGGGAGTCCAGTGAGACAGGGACTCTCTGTGTGGTAGGTGCTACATTGCCATGTCCAGCAAACAGACTTTCCTAGTAAGAGTGGGGCTATTATTCTATTACTGTGCCTACTGGGCATGGAACTGGTCACACAAATGTCTTGACATGACCTAGAAATTGGTCAATGGCTTCTGAGTTGTGACAAAATTTTTGTTGAGCTTACATGAGATAGGAAAATTAGACTGAGCAACTCAAGGTTTAAAGCAGAGTTCTGGCCATTTGATCTCCTTAAATTGCTAAAGTAACCCAGGCTGGGCTTGAACTGGGGAGTCTGCAAAAACTGCAGTCCTCTGCCTGAGTGTTCCAGAGTGCTGGGATTACAGGTGTTTGCCAACACACATGGCCATGAACTAGATACTCAACTTTGAGAATTTTTAAATAATATGTAGTATTATTTAATATGTATTTAATATTTATTATGTATTTAATATATATTTATTTAATATGTATTTAATATGCATTTACTAATACATAGTATAGTAATCAGTGACTTAAACTTACAAATGTAAATTAAAACTTCTCTTTGATTTTAATCTCACCATCCATCTATGTATAGTCTCTTAGGGAGAATCTTTTCAATGTATGGTAGCCTGTGTTTGGGATACATTAATTTCCTCTTAAAATTCTTATTTCCATTTTGAACTATTCTCTTTAACATAGCCCTTTCTTGTTTAACTTTCCCCTGAGATTTTTTTCCCCAATATACCCCATTGCCTTTGCAAATGGCTTCAGCCCCCTAATTGCTCTCCTTCTAGCTGCCAATCAAAACTCTCATTCCCTCTGAAGAGATTGCATTATATAAAAGAAACCAATTAAACTATTGTACATTAGCTACAGAATATAGGTAGTTATCCATCAAAATAATGCAAACATTTTTGAAAACCAGAGATGTTGCCAGATGTGGTGGCATACACCTGTAATTCCAGCCCTCAGGAGGCTGACAGAGTAGGATTTTCATGAGTTTAAGATCAGCCTGTGCTATATAGTGACTTCAGGACAGCCTGAACTACATACGGAGGATTTGAATGCCTCAAAAAACAAACAAACAAACAAAGCTGGAAATGTGTTCCCACTGTTATCACAGTCATTCCAAATTATCATGTAACAGTATAAACACTACAAAGATCTTCACTACCAGCTCCTTATCAGATATAATGATATACAGGATAGGGATAGTGGATTTAATATATTTTTTGAGAAACCATTACAGTATTTTCCATAATTTAAGATGCTATTTATAAAACTCATCCCTCTTTCAGGGATATAAAATGGAAATGTCTTGAATCCACTGAAATACAATATATGGGTTGGCGTAATGTGGAGATGGAGCAGATGGAATGAGTGCTGAGCCCAGGCTTGACCTCTGTTATTGGAGGAAGCAGTCTTCTTCCAATAAGAAGCATACAGTGTTGGTCTTCAGTGTGGCAGCTTTGGAAAACCATGGAATCTGTAAGAGGTGGAGCTTTGTGGGAAGAAAGTAGGTTATTGGAGCATCACCCTCCATAGGGATTAATGAGTTTCTCTCAGGAGCCAGGTTAGTTCTTGTGAGAGTGAATGGTTACACAGTGCAGCCACCCGACATGTTGCCTTCTTCTGCACTCAGCAATTTCTTTTCCCTCTTCTCTGCCATGTAATACTTTTGAGACAAATTCTCATTTAAATGGGCCCTCAAAAGAAGCTAAACAGATGAGGTCACCTGATCTTTGACTTTCAGGCTTCAAACTATAAGCCAAATAAACCACTTTATAAAGTTCCTAGCCTCAACTGTTTTATTACCATAAACACAGTATGTACCAATACAACTTCCAGTCCTTTCCCTCATTAGCTGTATAACCTTGAGCAAAGCAGTTAACCTCTTTGAGACTATATTCACTTCTGCAAAGTGGAAACAATAATAGCTGTATAGACTTGTTAGGTTTAACATAAAGTGTTGTACATGAAAGCTTCTGACATATAGTAGGTGCTTGGTGAGTGTTAGCTGAACTTGAATTTACCTCCTTTTTAAGAGAAGAGGTTGCTGTACTACTATTAAGGATATTGAATGCTAGAAAGAACTCTCTGGTTGGAAGAGAAAGCTTGTTTTTGTCCTTCCTTTTTGTCAGGCACTGTGATAAAAGACGAATAAATCACGGTGTTATCCGTGAATCACAGTCAAGTAGAGAAAGAAACAGTGAAAAGTACTGAAGAATTCTTATAAAAACTTGCAAACATTTTCATTAAACAATATTTAAGGGGAGATTCATAGTATTATTTATAATTTGAAAAGTGTCATAGAAAAGTGTCATGAGTGGTTTAAAAAAAAACCTCATGATAAAGAAAATTCCCTTTTTAAACTTTTTTCCTTTGTTCAAGTTAATTTGGCATGTGTGTTGGGGGGGTGTACTGGGAATTGAACTCAGGACCTCATGCTTGCCAAGTGGTCTCAGGTTAATTCTGACTTTGGCATTAGGACACATTTTTTTCTCCTCTCACACTCTGTATCGGTTACCTTTTCTGTTAGGCAAGTGTGGAAAGTAAATCATCAAGCAAGAAACAGTAAGCATGCATCCTAGAATCTGAATCAAAATTATTAGGCAAAATTTCATCTGCCTGTTTTTATAGTGCTTCTGCATACAGAACTGTATACCCACCTACTGAGCTCTCAGTTTTCTAAGGCTGCATGGTTTAGTGGGGAAAATATAGATTGAGGAATCAGAATAAATTTAAATTTTGACTTTACTGCTCTTGTGGGCAAATCACATAACCACAGTGAGCTTCAGATTCCTCATTTTAAAACTGATAACAATATTTATGGAATTATAGTGGTGAACTTATGTACCTATGCATTGTAAGTTTTTAATAAATATGTTGTTATTCAAACCCAAGAACACAAAAGAAAATTATTTCTCAATCCTTGGATAATTATACAAAATACTCAAACACTTGAATATATTTTAAATGTGTATATATTAAGGGCAGAATATGACCTGGTTATATTAAGCAGGAAAATAGCTATTAAAATTGTCTTAAGTTGGGGCACCCACTGGGACAATGTTATTGTAAATTATAATTGTCTAGCTAGATGGTAAGCTCTGAAAACTAGAGTGGGTATAAGTTGGAGCTTCATGAAACACAGAAAGTCAAAATCTGGCTTATAATATGAAAGTGGAGTCTGATGTTCTCTGAGATTAGAGATTATATTTGGCCAAGTTAGGAGATGCAATTACATAGTAATTTTGTTTTTAGCATCAATATATAAACCCCTTTCTATGCGAGAAATTCCTTTAATGGTAGATGTAGGACCCACTTCCCAGTATTAAAGTGCAAGGCCAGGGACTCAGTTTCATGTTTCTAGGAAAAAGACCATGTCATGTAATCTAGACCATTAGGGACCCTGGACTGGAGAAACAAAGCCAAGAAATAATTTATTTTGGTAGAAGGGATGATGGCAGTAGCACCCAATGTCCAGCAATGCAGTTTCCAAGGGGTTTCCATGTGTTGTGAAGTAGGGATGATTCAGTGATAATGACCTAAGATATCCTAATGAGACATGAATGTTTGGTTGCTCTGACCGCTTAGCTTCTCTTAGTTCTGGCTCATTTCTGGAATCTAGTTCTTCAGGTTTCCCATCAGTTCTAGGAGATTACAATAAATTTATTTTCTGCTGAAGATAAACAAAGTTCATTTCAGTTGTTTGCATCTAAAATCTTGACTATTCTAAGACAGGGAAAGAATCACAGTGGGTCAGCAAAGTGGTGGTCAAAGCTGTCAAGAACTTGACAAGGAGGCAAAAGAGGAAAGATGAGTGAATATGTTAATAGCCTGGGTGAAAAAACGTAGATAATGTTCATTTGTCATCATGGCACTTCTCTGTGAGATATTTCTTGTTTTGAAAATATGCTCCTTCAACCCAGCTTCTCATAAGATCTTAGCCAGTAACAGGAGGCTGAAACCATGATAAGAAGGGTGCTTTCACCAAAGGTAAAATTAGATTAGTAGAGGATAATGCAGGGCCACCAAAATAGTGAGACTCATTGCTATAATGACCAATATTGCATCATCATTATAATTGCAGATTGTTCCAATCTATGCATTCCCTTTTGTGGGCACCAAATGGTGTATAGTTGGTGTTAATGAAGCAGCAAATGGCTATCGTGTTTCATCTCTGCCCTAGGTGGTTCTGGGACTTGTTTGGAGCTTGGGGAACCTTTATTCTTCTTGGGATAGAGAGTAAGAATCATAACAGAATTTATGAGGAGTCTTCACTAACTCTTAGCTAAAGATAGTTTTTCAGTAGAGTGGGGTAGTGAAGGCATGAACTCTAAAATTGGTAACATGGGTCATGTCTGAAGCTACAGATAGGAAAATAACAGGAGGCTAGATCTGGCAGGACTGAACACTAGTAGGGAAACGATCTATTAAAATAGGTGTACAATAATGTAAAGAACACAGCTGAGGGTGCTGAGGCTCTGTGAGCTCAGTTCTGTGTGGTGACAGCTGCCAGGGTATTGGGCTTTATGATGATTCTCCAAGTCTTGCCTCAGAAGTCTCAGAGAATTAACATTACATCTCCTTATTCACAGTGGTAATACACATTGAACAACTAGTTATTATAATAATTCAAATATAATTTGTAACAATATATTAAAATTATTCTTAATCAGTAATAATAAATTTAATTCTTGCATTCTGATATGATTTTGAGCCTGTATTATCCTCTTGAGGGGCAAAATTCACTTTTATCTGGTGAAATAAATACAGACAAGAGGCTGTATTTCACAATAAATGCATTTTAAACGATGTATTGAGTGAAACATGCTGTGCTCAACCCCATCTGGGACAGAAAGAGGGCAACCAGTTATAAAAGCAAGATTGCTGTCCCTTTTATACCTTTATAGCTCAAACCTTGACTAAGGACTGTGGCATCATGGAGCTTTGAGGAGACAGGGCTTTAAGAGAGAGAATGGTTTAGGGTAAGATGCTCACAACTTCTGTCACTGTCTTCTCATGAAGCCTGTTCTCCTGGTACACTCTTGCCAAAAGCATGCTGGCCAGAGCTTAAAAGTGACTCCAGAGCAGTGCTTGAGCAGTCATGCAGATGATAGCAGGGTGAGATGCTTTGTTCCGAAAGTCAGGCACGATGTCTTCTCGCCTCCATGCACATTAGGACATTTGAAGAGCACTTTCAGTGCCCTCCACAGCATATTTTTAATCTTCGCTGCCTTAAAGTAGAAAATAAAACTCGACAAGATTTTCAACTTGTTTTTAACTTGTACGTTTCCTTGGTAGCTGTAATATTATACATAGTAAATATCTAGGGTAAACCAAACAGTCACATGGGAAAGTGACATTTCACACCTCTATTTTGGAACTATGCACAAAATTTGCCCTGTCCTTCCTGTTGAATATCACATAGTTAAATTGATAATCACTCCAGTTGTACACAATGAACTGCAATTAAATTATTAGTCATTGTTCTGTTGCATAAAATATTTGATTTCTCAACTCTTAGATAAAATCTATAGTAAAGGTTGCTTCTTTACAGGCTTTTTATCACTGACTTATGCAAGACTGTAAAAGCCAGATTAACAATGGCTAAAAAAAGAGGGAATAATTTCTGTAAATGGTTAGGTCTTGTGTCAAAAACAACAAATTCTTGTGAAAATTGAAACCCAGTTTCTAATAGAAAAATAAAATTAAAATGGCATCTGCTTCTTCAGCTGAGCACTAGCACTCTGAAGCCCTCTGGTGTATATTAGCCATGCTTAAAGTCCTCTCTTTGTCCTAAAAAATGAAGTATTGGAAAAGCAAATAGATTGACTTCCTATAGTTTAGAACACAGATGTTTTGAAATTTTGAAGGTACTATAATATGATACATGATAATGTTTCAGTTATATTGAGAAGCATTTTTGGCATTGAGAAAATTACTTGGCAAATACAGTGCTAGTATTCATGGCTTTGATTAACTTACTGAAACCAGAAAAGTGTGGTAAAATGACTTATTCAAATGCTGGATTTGGGTGGGACCTCTGGTAGTCTCAGCACGTGAGAGGCTGAGGCAGGAAGATCATATGTTGAAGTGTAACATGAAATACATAACAAGGCCCTATCACAAACAAACAACAACAAAAGCTAAGAGGAAGGGCCTAGATTTGAGCTGAGTGCAGTGGTACAGAGCTCTAATCCCAGCTATTTGGAAGATGAGGCAAAAAAAATTCCAAGTAAAGGCAATTTAGTAAGACTTTGTCTCAAAATAAAGAGCTGGGGATGTTGCCCAATATTAGGTGGGTTCAATTTCTAATAAAGAAAAAGATAGAATTGGCATTTGTGATAAAAATTAACAAAATTTGTGGTATATAATTTAAAATATGGGTGCATATAAGTTAACCATAAATTTGATGGATAGAATCTTCATTTTTTTGTAGAGATGCAGATAAGTGGGATTAGTCTAGTTTATTAGAAGGGGAAATGAAAACTTGCTTTCTGTAAGAGGAGTCTGGCAGTAGTTTGCATTTGCAAATTTCTCCTGGTTTGCTGTTTTCTGGTTTGTGTACGTTATTCTGGGTATCTGTCCTATTCTTTATATCATCTTCACTACCCTCTAAAATTTATATCACTAAAGAGGCTTTTTAGCTGCTTAGCATATAAATCAAAATATTACTTTTAACTAACTATAAGTGATATGTTTGTTCTCTTAAACCCTGGAAACTTTCTAAACTCTGCTCTCAAAAACAAAATATTTGTTTATAATTTATAGAATAAGATAACTATAATGAGTCCTGGATGTTTTCTTAAAAAAAAACCTTGATTGTTGGAAAAAAAGATGTTACCAAATACATTGAATATTATTCATTTGGAAGACTATATCAGTTTAACACATAATTACAATTTCAGAATGTGTGCAATCATGTATTTAACATAATTAAGTAAATTAATACCAATTCCCATTCATCATACACTAATGATTTCTAGAGCACTCTATATCTTTCTCATTTTTATCCAAAACAGTGCATAGAGGGTGGGTGTATGATAAATGTACTTTTACAAAAGTGTATTTTCCCAATTTCAAGGATTTTTTTTGAGTACTCAGGAAAGTATATAGGAGTTATAAGCCCTTGGACTCCTACAAATCAAAGTAGTTAAGTGATTGTTGTACATTTTCGAATTAAATTCCATCATTGAATGGGACTAGTTTCATAAAAAAAGAATGTAATTCACATAGTTAATATTAATGATAGCAAAAATAATGATTTGATAAATCTTAAAAATAATATTGTTGGGCCAGTGATTTAGCTCAGCAGCATAAGCGCCTGCCTTGCAAGCGCGTGGTTGTGAGTTCAATCTCCGGTATTAAAAAAAAAAAATATATATATATATATATATAGTCTTTCAACTATAATTTTGGAATTATTTGAGCTGTGCTGTTCAGAATTTTTACAGTGATGGAACCGCTTTCTAATCTGCACTGTCCTAGTATGACAACCCTTTCCCTGTGACTACTGACCATTTCAAATGGAGCTAGTACAATCAAGGAACTGGATGTTTTAGTTTTAATTAATTTAAAGTTAAGTTTAAATAGCCACATGTGCTTGAAGCTAGGAGGTTTAGAGTGTTATTGATAAATGCTCCTTGAGAATTTTAAATCTTATATATATATATATATATATATATATATATATTCATTTGTTATATCTATAAATATTTACTGGGTTCTTTCTTTGTTCCAGGCACTAAGAAAATAATGGTCAGCAACACTGACAGAGGCCCTAGCTTCATGGAATTTATATAGTCTCAGGGAATAGACACCAATCAAATAATCACACAGCTGGTGGGAATTAGAACTGAAGGTTATGAGTTTATCCCATGTGACTGATTTCTGTGTGGATAACCAAGCTTTACAACCTCTTTAAAGTTTTCTGATGTCCCCCAAGGAAATGACCTGTGACCTGGGATCTGAAAAACATTTGGTCCTAGGAAAGGAATGGATTTTATCAGTTAACACTACAAAGATCAAACAAGTTGGTAGAAACAAATTTAGATAATTATCATACTGACTATATATGTAAACAAAATCACTGTTTCTTTTTAGAAAGAAGAAGAATGTCAGGAGCCTGGTGGCTTAGAAGCGTTAAGTCTGTCAAAACTGAAAGTAGAACAGTTAATTACAGTATATCCAGGGAGTTTCCAAGTCATTTTGACTCTTATTATATATAAGAGAGGCCCCCTTAAGAGCTTCTTTTTCTGTTATTTAAATAAAGTATAGAAATCATATATATATATATATATATATATACACACACATACACACACACACACACACACACTCATATGGGCATAGGTATAAAAGTTAAGAATGTCAGGTGAATTACATTTCCCTAAAAAAATATTTTGGGATACTGGGAAAATAAATCTTTACTGAATACCATATAGGTTTAGCATGCAGACAAATTATATCTCTTATAAATACACTATGTAAAACAGCACTGATCTTTTCTTTTCTTTTATTTAAACAGGAAAAAGGTAGAAATATTACAGAATTTCAAGAAAAGAAGATAAACAGTAAGAAATCACTAGTTGATAAATTACATATTGTTCTTTTAGAAATAGTTATTCAAGTTACAAAATTAAAGCACACAAAGTGGACACTCAAGCAGTGAGAGTGCAAACAGATCTGTTCAACAGTCCAACAAGAACCTAGAAATATGGTCATCAATCCCACACACCTAAACATACATGCAGCTATATCTTTTATAGTGCTTCCTATTTCCTCTTTTTTTTACAATAGCAATTATACATTTTTAAATTTTTATTTAAAGAGAAGGAAAAAAAAGCAAAACAGAAAAAAGGGTAGCAACAATACAGAATTCTAAAAGAAAGAAAGAAAGAAAAAGGAAAATGAGAAAATCATTAATTACTAAGAAATCAGTAATTTATAAATTACATACTGTCATCCTGGATGTAGTTATTCAAGTTACAAAGTTAAAGGGTACATAGTAAATATTCAAACACTCAGACTACAAACAGTTCTGCTCAAAGATCCAACAAAAATTCAGCAATATGGTCATCTATTTGACACACTCAAACGTACATGCAGTTATATCCCTTAGAGCACTTTCTTTTCCTCTCTTTTTTACAATAGCAATTACACATTTTGGTTTTATTACACTTGTAGTTCTTATTTACTTTTTACACTAGAGACACAATATGATATTTATAAATATGATTCTTATTTATTTCACTAATGAGGATAGTCTCAA